>CAXHWN010000194.1:0-380586 GCA_964020975.1 Hermodice carunculata | reverse complement strand
CAGAAAGAATTTATCTCTGGCAGATAAATATGCCATAGTAAAAGATGCTGAAACTGGCTTGAGCCAAAGAAAGCTGGCATAACAGTATCAGGCCTCAGTGGGATTTGTAAACACTACTCTAAAGAGTAAGAGAGACATCATTGATGCTTATGAGGACAATAAGGATCCTAAGGCTAAAAGGTTCTCATACACTGGAAAGTACGAAGAACTGAAACAGTCTATGAAAAGTGCCTGGATTTAGAAAGCCAAATGAACAAACGTGATTAGAAAAAAATTGTTGCCAGACAAACATGCATCACTGACTTTTTCAAGTAGAGGTGTGCAATACTTGAGACTAGGATTCCTGTCTCTGACAAAACTGATCATATCGTGATAATAACTGAATATTTTGATTTCTTCAGCTGACTTTTTAAACAAAGCTGTGACACTAACTTAGAATGCACATGTGCCTGTGCATTATTTTAATTAAGATTTTAAAACAATGTACAGTGCAGGTGCACATGTTATTGATAATGTTTCACTATTTTTGCTGAGGAAAAGACTTTGACATACTGGAGAATTGATTAGTCACCGGACCATTGAAGTTAAAGACTATCTTGTGTAGATTAGATAATTATGTTTACGTGCGTTTCCCATTTCAGCTAGGCGACTGGCGCCAAAGGTTGTAGGTTTGAGGCCCACTCATTCCAAACATAAAATATACACATCATTCGTTTTCCATGCTTAGATTTGACTTTTTTTATGTGGACAGGGCTTGAGATACAGACATTTACTTTAGCATTTAACTACATGTAAATGCAAGTGAATAAACAAGCATTATCAGTGTATATGTACATGTGTACTTCATGTCATGTTCATCAATAAGCCAACCCTGACATTGGTGAACACCTCCCATTAGTGAACACTTTTTCCCGGTCCCAAAAGCATTCACTAAAGTCAGGTTTCACTGACTATATATATATACAGTGAATCCTCATTGTAACGACACTCAGATATCCGACATATTCAATATAATGACACAAATTGTCATGGGAAAAGGTTTATATCCTTTGTTATTTGACTCATTTATCTGACATATTCAGTTATCCAACACATTTCTTAGGGAACAGATGGTGTCATTATAACGAGTTTTCACTGTATATATATATATATATATATATATATATATATATATATATATATATATATATATACACACACAGTACTCCCTCTTTATAACACCCCTCATTACAAGGCGGTTTCTGATATAACACGGTGGGTACCATGGCTCCTACTGAAATAGTTTTCTCATTACTTCTATGTTAAAAATCCCTCTGTTATAAGGCGGTTTTGCTATAACACAGTATACCCTGTGGACCCCAAGACCAGCGTTAAAAAGAGGGAGCACTGTATATATATATATATATACACACACACATACATATCAAAATCATTTTTGGTGAACACAAAGGTGTGACACTTAACTTTATGAAAATGGGAAAAAAGTCATTTTTCAATGATTATGCAATAGAAAGACAAGGTATGTGTTGACGAGAAAAGACACACAATGTGCCAAAGAGCCTGATCAGTTTCATTCTTTATCCCATCTATGTGTAGTCCAGAGTAACCATGGATGGGCCATTCTGCACCATGTAGAATTTATTGCCGATCCACACGCCTGTGCAGAATGGTCGCGTGCATGCCCTACTTTCGCACTGACCACTTTTTCATGTGCGGGCACATGGGAAGTTGATTTATCATCTGCTGCAGTATTTATCATTGATTGCTGTGTCGACAGAACACTATCAATTTTTTTATGTGAAATGGTGGAGAATACTCTGGATTACACATACAAAGGATAAAAATAAAACAACACTCTTGCAATTACCTGGCCGTAAATTCTGCATGGCACTCGAATACTAGTGGAGCGGAAGGATACACTCGATGGCCTGCCTCTCGTGTACCATTCTGCCGCATCGGTACACTAGTGCCATGCAGAATTTATGGCCAGGCACTCACAGTCATGTGGTTTTATTATTTTCCTGGACTCATCAGAAGCTAGCTATAGTGATTCTGTTCAACCCCAGAACTATTGAGTACTAGTCACAGGGAGTTGATCTCTGATTCAACTCCACGCTCAATGATTCAACAGAAGCTGAATGCTGTTTTTGATACATTTAATGGTTTAAAGGACAGGATAACATTTTTATGAATGCTGACGACATAAATGTATTATGATGTAACTTCTATGATGCCAGTATTGCCATAAATAAAAGTTCATAAACAAATTGGGTTTATGAACTGGATATGGTTGATAATTAAAGTGCAGAGACCCTCCTATCTGATTGGTTACTCTGAGAAACAGACTTCTTTGGTCCTATCTATTACAAATGGCCTGTCAATCAAACAAGCATGCCACAAAAACAAAACAAACAGAAAAATAAAACATGTCACATACCTGTGACAACTGCCATGATAAATATTAATTGAATGCAGCCCCATTGTCCAATTGACAGGCAGCCAACATGTGATTCATGCTCTCACAGTTTACAAAATGGTACAGTTAATAGGTTGTCTATACCCGTGGCAATGTTATTGTGCCTTTTAAAAGGCCAACACATTGCAGCATTCAGTTTCTGCTCAATCACCAAGTACACTACCACAGAGTATTGAAACAGAGACCAACCCCCTGTAACTAGAAAGCATGAATATTTAGAATGTTTACTCTGCAGTCACGCACAACACACTCTAGTCTAATGAGTCCAGGAAAGGATGAAACCAATCAGACATTTTGGCATACATGTATTGAGTTTCAACTTTCAACAAAATTTTCCTTGTCTGTCTATTGATTATGATTATAATTGTTACATAAAGATTCATTTATTTTAACATAAATTAGAAATGTAACATAGCTTCATGGTTTTATCAAAGTGCAAGCCATTCACACAGAAATACTGGCCACACATATCCTGTATATTGCTTAAGAACGTCCCAGTAGTTGTATTTATTTGTGGGGGTATTTTTGCTGTTATAATGCTTTTAAAGTTGCTGTCATCATACAGGTTTCTTATATTTAGCTCTTGGCACTTTTAAAAGAAACAGCATTGAAGAAAATCTATGGTATGCTTTTTGCACTCTGTGTACATCACATACTGAAGACATGCCCTTAAATATCAGAAGATTTTTTGTGTAATATTACTACATATTTCATTTTATTGCCTTAAGAGATAAGGTAAGAAATCAGGTAAAACATGTTTTGAGTCAATTCTCTTGTTATGTTTTCATCAAGTACAGTTTTATCAACAGGTCCCCACAGGTTGGGAACTTGAAGGATCTCAACTACTGTCAAAATTGCCATATAAGTCCTGGGTATATTCATTGTATTAGTAATTTTTAATTGTTTTTTGTTTTTGTTTTTGTTTGTTTGTTTTTTTTTATTTTATTTTATTTTTTTTTTTGTTGTTGTTGTTGTTTTTTTGCGGGGGGGGGGGGGGGATTTCATGTTTGCAGAAAACATTTTTCCTGATAAATCTTGTCATGATGGCACCCTTCAAATCAAAAGCTTTCTTTGCTATGGACTATATGTACCCAACCTTATCAAGCTTTGGACTCTGGTTTATCTCAAGAGAAAAGGGTTAATGCACCACCAGTGAGGAAAGGGTTAATGCACCACTAGTGAGGAAAGGGTTAATGCAGTACTAGTTAGGATAGGGTTAATTCACCACTAGTGAGGAAAGGGTTAATGCACCACTAGCGAGGAAAGGGTTAATGCAGTACTAATTAGGATAGGGTTAATGCACCACTAGTTAGGATAGGGTTAATGCATTGCTAGTGAGGAAAGGGTTGATGCACCACTAGTAATGAAAGGGTTAATGCATCACTAGTGATGAAAGGGTTAATGCACCATTAGTATTTCAGGTGTATGGTGACAAATGTGTGAGGAGTGGCATCGTTATTTCATGTAAAGAAACTATATGTAAATGCTTACATACTCCCCCACTTTGATTATCATTGCACCATATGTGGCAACTGTAATAGGACCTTGTTAAAGAAAGTGCAATGGCTGCGTAAAGTAGTGGCATACGTGGTCTCAGGCACAAACTACTTCGTTAGTTACGAGTACTTGATAAACAAACTGAACTGGATGACAGTGGAAGAATGGATCACATTTAAAAATGCAGCACTTGCAATTGTATATAAATCATTGAATGATATGGCGTTCTGATATATGAAGGATACGTTTGTACATGTGAATGATTTTCATGCTGTGAATTTACGGTCAGCCACTGATGACCAGCTATACCTTAACCGACCTAGGACAGACTTTATGAAAGGGACAATAGGTTACAGTGGGGTGGCCATATGGAATAGTTTACCAACGGAAATTTGATGTTCTCCTGCCTTACATATGTTCAAGAGACATTGCACCAAACATTAACTTGAACTGCATAAAAAAAAATGAATGCAATTATCAGTGTATTTGACACAGTACTCATCATTAAGTACATGTGACATATATGCTTACATCTGATACTTGACTGTATGTACTGTAAAATTTAGAGGGCCTCGGGGAAGATAAGTGTGTCTCACACTCTGAGTGAGTCACCCTCTCAAAATAAAGTTATATATATATATATATTGCACACCAAACAGCAATGAATTGTAACATCCTAGTAACTACCGTGACACTACATACATGAATATTATTGCAAGTTCAATACTGTGTTTGTTTATTGTTGGCAATTTTTTCTTTCTTTTTCTGCAGGAACTCCGCCAAGACTAGATGGAAAGACCATAGACTATTCTAAGCTTGTTTGTTTGCCAGGAGATAACCCTCCCATGCCATTCTCATTTATCAATGATGCGGTCTGGATAAAGGTACTTATAGATATCAGTAAATATTTCCTGTTTTGATAATGTATGCAGGTATGACAATGTGGTTGTTAAAATTTGGGATTGAGTTTATAGCAAACAATATTGTCATTTTGTCCATTGGTAGGGATGGTCTGAAAAAAAAAACTTCATGAAGTACATACATTTAAGAGTCTGTAAAGCATGCAATCTGTTATGCATGCACTGCACACAAGAATAAATTTCGCAAGTGTTGATCTTTGCAAGTTTATCGTAAATTGAAATGTCCCAGATTATATATATTTTTTTTGCTGCAGGGACTACTGGTGAGGAAAAGACAAGAAAATAAATACCTTCAGTGTAATATTGTGTGTTTATCAAAATATTTGATGTTGTGTGTTATATCAACTGTATTATAGGTCCCACAACCACAGTGACCACTGCTGGTAGATGTATTATAATGTAAGGTACAGAAATGTACAAAATAATTGACAGTCAGAGCTGAGTCTAGTCTTTGATACTGTACAGTGGTCCCCCTCTTATAAGGCCCCTCTCACCAGAGGCCACCCTTCTTGAAAGGCCAGCATTCTTGTGCAGAAAGTATGGTATTTCAATTATATTCTCCCCTCAAGAGAGGCTACCCCTTTTTGAAGGCCACTTTTGGGTTACATTTGGGTTGGCCTGATAAGGGGGGGGGGGGGCACTGTAATGAATAATATTTTAAACAGCAGCCTCTAGATAGTGTGTCCATTGAAGTAGGGAAGCAGATGAGATTT
Organism: Hermodice carunculata; assembly: GCA_964020975.1. NCBI lineage: Eukaryota > Metazoa > Annelida > Polychaeta > Eunicida > Amphinomidae > Hermodice > Hermodice carunculata. The sequence goes on along the minus strand of CAXHWN010000194.1, from coordinate 374,980 downwards.
GGAATCATGATATACCAACAATTATCACGGAAACAATAAACATGTACGTAATTTATTTATTTATTCATTCATTCTTTCATTCATTCATTCATTCAATCATTTATTATATATATATTTGCCGATTTGTTGTTTTTATTCATTTGTTGAGGTTCATTCAGCAGATAATATGCATCAAGATGAATTATTGCAATACATGTACACATGTTGATTTGTAAAAAAGCAAGTCTAAAAAAAAGCTGCTGATTGAGAAGATGCTGAACAATTGTGGATGTTTGCGTGAGTCATCTTCCTCATTTTAGATACGGCGGGCATATGCATGGTTAAGAGAAGGAGAACCCCTAGATTAGTCATATTTCATGTACTATTGGGTAATCCAGTGAAAATAAATATGTTTAAACTAAACTAAGCCAAGAATCCAATCTTTGGTGCATTCTTTACTTCTTTATATCAAACCTATATAAAGGCCATGCAAAGTTATGTTTGCTGTCCATGCTTTCTTGAGATATTTCTGATGAGTGAATTGTCATCATGTTCAGTGTATATTGTTTCTTTCCAAATAAAGCTGTGTAATATGAAACCTGAGGATATACTTATGCATCAAAAGTACAAACAAAATGAATGTCAAGTTTTCAAGTATGCAATGTGCTTATGAAACTAAACAATTTGTTTAGTCTGGCCTTATACATGCAGACATTATGTTTAGAATATGATGTGTCATTGCATAAAAATTAAGCAAAGTCCGATTGTTTGCTTGTTGAGGGTGAAGACCAAGTGTTATGTCACCTGACTCACACCACAGACCAAGTGGCAAACATCATCAACAACAACATGCATCTGAACAGACACGTCAAAGAAGAGACACAGGGGCCCAGGTAAGACGAATATATCATTAAAAATGATACATACATCATTACATTTAAAAATTATACATACATCATATAATATTAAAGATACACACCTCATTAAGAGTAATACACACCTCATTAAGAGTGATACATACATCATTAAGAATGATACACACATCACTAAGAATGATACACACATCCCTAAGAATGAGACACATGTCAGTAAGAATGATACACACATCATTAAGAATGATACACACCTCTTTGAGGCTTGGGTTCTCATTAAGGCCAGAGATTTTTGGACACTTGGACACTTTTTTTTTTTTTACCCAAGTATCACAGGAGACCGCTGCAGAAAATTTAATAGATGAGTGCTACAAGGATACTGCATAAATGCTTCAAGGATACTACATGAGTGCTATAAGGATACCACATGAGTGCTACAAGGATACAATGGATTCTGATGGTCTTTGCTAGCACCTTTCCTTGCTGCTAAAGCAGGATTTTAGTTGATCGAGTTCTACTGAAATTCCATCAAACCAAAGTGACTTGGCAGGATGAGCTTATTTAGATTGCTAACACAACAGTCACCTGTCTTCAGAGACCATCACAATGAGAGAATCCCTTGACACAACAGTTATTATGTCATTAGTTCAATCTTTTCCAAGTTATTGTACTTCTAAGGAGAGACCACCTGTTTTGAATGACCACATTTGGAACTAGCCTTGTGTGGTGACTGTTCATCAAGATAGCAACCAATTGAAGTATTTATTATAAATCATCACTGTCAGGCATGTTCATAGAAGTTGAATTATTGGCTGAACTGTCACATCATTTGCCCTTCCCTCACTCCCCCCCCCCCCCTTTACCCCACGGGGAACAAAAAAAATCAATGTATTGTACCCTTTGCAATGTTCACATTTCACCAAGAAACCAGCTGGTGCTGCCACCTGACAGTTATAATCATAACTAAAATCTAAGCTGCATGTGGGTACAGGCAGCTGCGGTTTTGATTGTATTTAATTACATCTTTTAAAAACTTTCATGCCAACCTGGCTCTTGCCAGACATCAACTTTTCACCCCCAAAACAAAATACTTATATTTCATTCCTATGTTCTTGTGACAAGAAAGTCTTTGTAAGTCAGCTTTCCTGTGTTTAACATGGGGATGTGGATGGGGACCCACGATATGATGGATCTCTGAACCATTTGGATAGACAAGGATGACACTGTGATCATGTTTGTAGACTGTGAAGAGCTTCTAATAGAGATAGATCTCATTGTGACCCAGCTTAAAAGATCCACATATATATATATATATATATATATATATATATATATATATATATATATATATATATATATATATATATATATATATGTGCACCCTTATGGCATACATGTCTTTTCTGACCAAACATGATTTAATAGCCCCTAGGAGTATGAAGTGCCATATTGACATGTCTGATTGTCTATGTGTCTGTTCAAAATGCCTCCAGTGTTTCTCCACTGATATGCTATGTGCATGAACAGACCCTTGTCATTTTTTTCTCATTGATTGCACAAAGGCGCCCTCTGTGGACATTCTAGGTGGAATAGTTTGGATCACCAGGCATTACTCAATATTTTGCCCTGGGCCACGTGTCACAACATCACAATGACTGTAGAGAAGTGACTGTTTTTCTTGTGTTCCATGGTGACGGCACATTATATTTTCCTCCAATTTAGTATGTTGCTTAACCCTTTCCAATTGCCCTAAAACACCTGGATGTAAAATGTCATCTACTTAAACATTTTTTACTTAAATTTCTCATTACCACTAAACATTTTTGTTAAGATTTGTAAGTTAGAACATTGATGATGATATGCCGTAGGTCAATAGCTTTCCTTGGTTAAGTGCAATGCGCCCAACCCCCAACAAGGAAAACTATTGGTTCAGCTGTACTCTGACCAGGAATTGGTTATTTAATTAAGACTGAGTTTAAGATAGACTCAGCTGCTTTGCTTGTGGGTGGTGTGCTACTAGAGCTTCCAACACAATCCGAGGAAGGCTGTTTACCTTGGGCATGTTATAATTACCTTGATAAATCTCGTCTTTAATTCTAATTCATATTGTCTTTCATTACTTTTGAAACTAGTCAAAGACATTGATGCAGAGGATATTTTACTACCAGCTGATTTTGGCCAGTTTAAGGAGGGCAAGGGTTAAGTTAGGGCATTGTAGTTGAGGTGAATAATGAGAATGGTGTTGTGAAGGGCATGACTTCACATTAAATGCTTATTTAGCACCCACCATGATTATGCATTTTGCATTCATAATCATGGGACGTGAAGTTGCTCATTTGACTCTACTGGAAAGTGGGTCTTGTAATCAAAGTTTTAATGATTTGATTAGTATGCAAATCCGTACATGCAAACTGCTTGTTGAGATTCAGGTCGAGGCCTGCTGGTAATGAGTGTGGTTCAGTAGTGCATGTTATATACATGTACAGGGTGCATAACCAGATAACAGTGCTGAGAGGGGACACAGTTGCCATTGAGATCATGCAAGCAGAGATGTACAGCTCGTGTCTTTTAAAGATCCTTTATAAAAAAGAAAAAAAAATCCATGCCTTATTGGTATTTTATTTACATTAATCAGTTTCATTAAGTATGAATTAACAAGCTACAAAACAGATTCATTGTCCCCTTGTGTGGTTCATGTACAATGTTGTTTTCCGTTGCCTAAGTGACAAAACTGTCATTCTAATTAGACTTTCTGTTAAGCTACCATGCAGGCACTGAGAATGTAATTTTGAGCTTTATTAACTCTTTATGCAGAAAGCTACAAAGGACTTCCAGACTCACTTGGCTAATGCTAGCGATTATTCAAGATTAGCCAGTTTGGCTGAAGTGTCTTAAATGTGTTAACCAAACTTTTGGTTCTTCAGCCAAACTGGTTGCAAGTTTTTCCATCAGTAGGGATGTGTTGCACAACTAAAAGAAGTTAAACATTTCTTCTGCAAATTTTTCATATGGATGGTAAAAATCTTTACTCTTTCAGTGCCAAGTTTTGGACCGAGTCAACAGCTTTTCTTGGTGCGCATTGGGTGCAATGCACCCAATGCGTGCCGAGAACAGCTGTTGACCTGGGGTATTGTCTCTGGAACTATAGGCATGCTGGTACTTGAATGAAAGGTCTTTTTATGAGGAATATGAATCTGGGATCTTCATGATAATTCAGACTAGTTTGACATAAGCAGAGATTGGTACTGAAAGAGTTAAGCCAGCGCTCATTTATGATAGCATATACATGTATGTAGCTGGCCATTAGGTAGCACCACCCAGATGCACAGCTTACCACAAAGGTTGCATTACCATGGTATATTAATGTATTGCGATAATATATTTTTATATAGAGAGAAAATTGATTTTGATAAATGTAATGGAGGCAGATCATTCATGATGGATACACACATGGAGTAGACATACACATGATGTAAAAATACACATGATGGAGACATACACCATGCAGACATATACATTATGAAGATATATTCATGATGAAGACACATACATGATGGAGGCCTGGATGATGTAGACTTATGCATGATGAAGACATGTACATGATGAAGGCATATGCATGATGTAAAAATACACATGATGGAGACATACACATCAAGAACACATGTGCATGATGTAGACATATACAGTTCCGCCCGCGTTCAAGTTATCAAACGCCAAACGCACCAACGCTTCCCAAACGATCCTCAAACGCAAGCGAGAAAACTCAAACGCAAAGCAAACGCGTTGCAAATGCGTTGCAAACTCTTTGTTACAAACGCGTTTCAAACGCTCTGATAATAAAAACGTTTCAAACGCTTCACCAAACGCGTTTCAAACACTTTCACAATTGCATTTCAAACACATCCAAACAGGTCAATGACTTTCCATCGCATAGTTGTTACAAATTAAAGCATTTCCCAAATGTTTGATAGTGGCAAAATGTCCCACTTCAACAAGCTATGCGTTCAGTTACTTAAACCTAACACAGAAATAAAGCTTCAGTTGCAGGTTGAATAAATTTATTTGTACATGTATATGCACTTAAATGCAATGTAAAGAGGGCAGAAGACTTTAGGGGCCACATCGTTTTGATCGCCCCTCTGTACTGAATTGTTTGACCAAGACGAATGACCAGTTTCGGAAGGAACGGCGCACGAGGCACAGCACCATCCGCAGCTGCCACCGTTCTCGTAAAAACACTATCAAAGATAATGAACATCGATGTTTTTTATTTTTTATTTTTCGTATTCAGGGGAAAAATGACCGGCGTAACTACAACAACACTTTTGAAGTTTGTCTCCGTCCAAACATGATAGTCTATCGTTTGCTGTGTCAAGTCTCAACATGAAATGGCCGGTTCTCCAACCTGCTTCAGTGCTTGAATCTCCGGCATCCACAACCACTTTGAACAACCATGTCATTTTTAATTTTTAATTGCAATAAGTATTTGTTCTGTTCCCTGTCTCCATTTCTTCATTGTCAGTAAACAAACCAATACTGTCATTCAACAAAGTTTAGAGAGTTGTAGTAGGTTTCCATCAATTTCAATTATTTACGTTTTCACAAAAATGAAAGAAAATCGAAACCGCTGTTCCCCACGTGTGCAAAAGTCCAGGCAATGGGGGTCATGTGGTCCATGCAGAGATCATGTGACCTCGCCCACGGTCAAAATGGTGGTCAACATTTGCAAATCTTTCAGTGCACGATAATATTGAAGCTAATGGTTTTCTGCAATTAGGGCCTACCTTTTTACCGACGCTTTCCACAGATTATGATCAAGGAACCGCCAATGAAGGAATTGTATGCCGATACGTCACAACAACGTAATGACAAATTAAATAGATTCAGTGAATTGTTTTTAATTTGGACTAGTTTGTGAATGCAACTTTTCAATGATGTTGACCAGAGCAAAATTTGCAATAGTTGCGGGCTTTGCACTGACAAAATTAATGATCTGGCCATTTGATTACGCTACTTCATGTCAACATTTGAAAAAATTATAGTTTAATTTCATTTTGAATACAGGCACACCAGAAAATACAGCGAAGGAAATCACATTTAATAACGGACACGCTTATCATTTTGACATTATATGCACAGGTAGCCTACATACCTAAATTATTTTTCGGTGACCAAATATACAAAAAAAACAACTCCCAATTTATAGCAGCTATAAATACATGTAGGCCTAGTCATATGTTGAAAACCCATTTTTGAAATTTTAACATGAATCCTGTTTGTACCGGACGTTAATTACCGTTATTTATTTGGATTTTATCACCAAAAAAAATTATGATTCTTGGATATTTTGCAAATCAATCGTACAGTTTTTGTTTCTTTGTTTCTTTTTCTGTTTTTTTTTTTTTTTGGGGGGGGGGGTAATCCAAATAAATATTCAAAATGCGACGCTGAAAGGAAAAAGTCCTATACAAATAAACGACTTAAACGTCTTTTTTTACTTACTTGTGATCTACGCATTTTAGCCCTTTTCCAAAGTGTGTAATTAATTAGTGAAGATAAACACAAATATAAAAATTAAGACAGAGGGCCGAGTTGACAACTGCCATCTCAATTGTGTGAAGTCTTTTCCACGTATCCTTCACATGTGGATCATCGGCACTGATCAGTGATCTTAGCTGCAGCAAAAAAACACAACAAAACAAGAGAGCTGATGCGATTTCTAATCCACCATCAGATTGGATCCCTTTGCGTGTTGGTCAACAAAAGTACAAACCTACTAGATGCACCAGTAAATTTAACAAGGCCTACTTGAAACACTTGGAAATACATATACGTATCTAGTTGGATAGATATCGTTGCCGACTGTCACAAGCTTGCAATCCTCACAGGAGTCAAGCCGACAAGTGTCCATTTTGCTTGCCGCACGTGTTACTGCTAGGATTAGCCACAAGGTGTCACCCACAGCAACACCTTGTGACCATAATCATTAGCATACTCATTTGGATCATTAATTAAAAATAAAAGACTAATTTGGGAAATTGTTCCTTTCTGTATTCATGTTTTCATGATACAAATACACATTCTTATTTGAGTTTTATGTCGAAATCTATCATAGATTTCATCAAATCCGCAAAATTGAATCATAATGAAAGAAGAATGTAGGCGATGTCCACACCACTGATATTCAAAATGCTGCCTGGTGTGGTATATTTATAATCCGTTGCGCCCTATCGTCTGTAAAGTTTTGAGCAGACAAATGAAAGACCGTGGTCCATATGTGTAAGAAATCAAATATATGTAAATATATATACATATATGTAAATATATATACATATATATATCAATATATATAAATATAATACCGCTGGCACATTTGATAATGTAAGCCCAAGCCCCACGGAAGCCTGTGACATAACAACACAGAGTCAAATGTATTGCCAACACCCCTAATACAAAAGTGGTATAGTCAGTCCTGGGCACACAACTACATAGTTAGCATTACCTTATTTCCTATGCACGGAACGGTCTCATTAGAATTGGGGGGTGAGGGAGTTGAAGAAGAAAGAAACGAAAAGAAAATGACACACAACTCGTGCAGATAAGTGCAACCATTGGGGAGAAATAAGAAAAGAGAATCAGGAAATAATTCATGCATTGTAATCCCTGGGGCGTGATTGCACACACATAATACCTGGATCTTTAAGCAATTCAGTTTTGTTTACTCATCACAAAAAACCAACAACATAAAATCAAACTTGAAAGAGCATTGTCTTTATTCATGTATAATCATTGGATTCTCATACGCCCTTGTAAGTGTTCCGTTCCCATTTTTTACCCTCCGCACATGAAGTGCCGGATGATATTGTCGTCCGTCCATCTAGTCAATGTTACTGCCGCATGCGATATCTGAATTTTCACCGTAGCTTTACCAAATTTTTATCAGAGATGTACCTTATAATGGACCAGGTTCCCATTGAAAAGCAACTTCCTCTGATTAATTATAAACTTTTCATTAATGTATTTATTGGCCTCAACCATGACGATGTTACCGCGATATCTCAAAAACTATTCAAGGTCGCTCTACCAAATTTTTACCAGGAATGCGTTCCTATAATGGACCAGGTTATTTCTGAAATCAGCCTCCTCTGGTTATTTTTACATTTTTTTTAATGAAACTTTTCATGCACTGATTTGAAGACCGTCTGAGTGGCCTCAACCCTGACGACTTTACCGTGATATCTCAAAAAATGCTGACCGCAACTTTACCAATTATTTTTCAGAGGTGCATCTTATGATGGACCAGGTACCTATTTAAACCAGCTTCCTTTTTGCATTTATAACTTTTTTAAATGAAGTTTTAAAGCATTTATTTGAAGGCCTTCTGAGCGGCACACAAGGGGACCACGTTATCATAATATCTCAACAAGGATGCATCGCAGCTTCACAAATTTTTATCAGAGATACAAATTATATTAAATGGACCACGTTCTTATTGAAAACTAGCTTCTTATTATTTTTAAACTAAAGAAACTTTTGAAGTTTTCATTTGAAGGCCGTCTGAGTGGCGCACAAGGGGACAATCTTGTTACCATAATATCTCAAGAAATGCAGAATTGAGGAAAAAAAGATTGTTGGCGCCGGGGGTAATCTGTTCTCTGAATGCTTTTTAAAAAAAAAAAATTACTGTAGGAGATTCTTAAAACGGCTGCGTAGATAATAAGAAAATCAAATATATATATATATATATTGTACCTAAGCAGTACAACGTTTATACAAAGGAAAAACAAAATTGACGGAATAAAAAGCGTCTGCATTACAGCACCAACCAAGTATTTTTTTTCATACTACATGTGGGGCATTTTGCGTTACATTGCACAGAGTTCCAAGTTTGCTTATTTCTTTACGTCGTTCCTTCAAGATGCATCCTAGTTTAAATACATTCATTCACTTGGGGTTTTTATTTACATTAAAATATTTTTTTTAAATTTTTTTTATATTTCGATTCCCACTGGAATCTTTATCAACTCATATTCTTGTGAACAATTTTATGTACACTTGTGTGTGGAAGAAAAGTAATATAAACATTCATTTTGTGTATCTCTAACTTAAGCAACAAGGGGAAAATACAATATAACACCTAAACTTTGTAAATGCATCTGTAAGCGTTTGAAACGCATGTGTACCGAACGCGTTTGAAACGCATGTGTACCGAACGCGTTGCTCAAAGTGTTTGAAACGCAATGCTGAAAGTGTTTGAAACGCTTCTCAAACGAATTTCAAACGCAAACCAAACGCTTTCAAACGTTTTCAAACGCAAGCCAAACACCAGCCAAACGTCACAAACGCGTTTGGCTGTTAAGTTTTAGACGGGCGGAACTGTACATGATAGAGCCATACACATCAAGAGCACATATACATGATGGAGACAGATCTAATAGTTCCAGTGAGAGACCACTTGCTTTATTTGATCACTTTTACAGATGCCCCACAGGTGTCCTAAAGGAAGGAGCTATATATGTGTATGGAACGGCCACTAGACTTTAGAGTTTGGGTGCATAACCTTCAGGGAAGGATATAATGGGTGTGGTACTTTTTTCAGTTGCACTATACATGATTATCATATTTACGTTTTTAAATATGTCCTAGTGGTGACAAAGTACAGATTTTTAAATTTTTTTTTATTTTGGGGGGTAAGTAGGGACGTGGACGTGGTGGAAGGAAGGGAAGGGTCTTGACTTTACCAAGTTAAGCCTATGGGTGGGGAATGGCAACATTCTTTGTGACCCGGTGACGGTATCATCCAGTGTGTGTATGAGGGTCAGTGTGACCATGTCGCCAAACTTTGTTTATCTCAGATCCCAGCTGGTGGCACAACATGTTTTGTGTATTCTGTTATCAAATATTTCACATGGGTCTAGTGCCTCAAAACACCCGTACAGTAGTGAAAATTGTACAGAAAAAACGTCAATGTCAGGCATCAGTAACCAGTATTTACATCACAGTGTTGGGAAATAGAATTTGAGGTCCCTCTGTACACTCTCCTTTGAGGGTAGATTTTTTATTTTTGTCTCAGGGGCTCAGCTGTGTACATTTTGCAGGGTCTCTGGAGTCTACGGTGGCCGCTGTATCGGTTCTGAAAGCTAGCGTGTATTTCAGCCTGGGAAATGAGTCTCTGATTGGGATAATGCCCTTGTGGTTGTAGGCAGAATTAGTTCCTGAATGTGTTTGCAACTAACATGCAACACATGGAACACCAGTGGTGTGAGCTATTAACACTCTATGTGCAGGTATTAACACTCTATGTGCTGGTATTAACACTATGTGCTGCTATTAACACTCTATGTGCTGGTATTAACACTCTATGTGCTGGTGTTAACACTATGTGCTGGTGTTAACACTCTATGTGCTGGTATTAACACTCTATGTGCTGGTATTAACACTCTATGTGCTGGTATTAACACTGTGTGTGCTGGTATTAACACTATGTGCTGGTATTAACACTCTATGTGCTGGTATTAACACTCTATGTGCTGGTATTAACACTCTATGTGTTGGTATTAACACTCTATCTGCTGGTATTAACACTCTATGTGCTGGTATTAACTTTCTATGTGTTGGTATTAACACTCTATGTGCTGGTATTAACTCTCTATGTGTTGGTATTAACACTCTATGTGAGACTGCCTTTTGAGGTCTTTAAATGATCAGTTGGCATTAATGATAATGTATATCTAATACATGTAGAAAATGTATGTTACTGTGTATAAACATAATTACCAATCAAAACACAGAGAATCCTTGTGAAAAGGGCTGTAAATCAAGGTATGCATCATTCATGTTTTCTGAAAACAACAAACTTCAGGTCACATATTTTGGGGCAACAAGCAACATTCCCACAGAGTGTGAATAACTCAGTTCAAGCTTTAGCTTAAGTTCAGCTTGGCTCAGTTTGGGACCACACATCTTTACTGAGCTTGGTCTGTTCACACAGCCCTCTTGTTTATGATTTTTGAAAGTTGCTGCTAACAGTTCACATACCCTTAATACTGTCTTAAACTTCGTAATACATGTAGCTTTTAATGTTGAAAAAAATTGAAAGTTGTGGAGCTTGTTTGTTTGGTAAAACCTCATTATAATGATTCTCAGAAATCTGAGCTAATGTATTTACTTATTGACATAAGTTTGGAGGGAGTTTAAAATCAGATTCCTTTGTTGTTTGGTTAATTCATCTGTCATATATGTATACATGTGACAGATTCCTTTGCTGTTTGGTTAATTCATCTGACATATATGTATACATATGACAGATTCCTTTGCTGTTTGGTTAATTCATCTGACATATATGTATACATCTGACACATTTTGCAGGAACTGATGGGGTTATTATAACAAGGTTTCATTGTACATATAACAGGAGATAAACTGTCTGCAAAGGATCTACATGAATACAAGCCAACTGCTGGAGGCCGTGTGTACAGGCAGTTACACAACGTAATGGTTTAATTTTTGACATCAGGACTGATTAAATTGTTTCAAATATTGTTTGTAATTAGGTTTAAGTCAATTTTCAAGGCAGATGCAGACTATTTTAGTTTGTGCTTTAATTTTCCAGGGGTTATGTTTAACAGTCATTGGGTAATATGAATCCCTCTGAGGATCTGTATATGTCAGTAATTAGCATTTTTTGTCTGCGGGATATGAGCTGAAAGGCTTTGAAAATATTAATGCAAATCTAATCCACTTTACCCGTGTGATTTTAGATTGCAAAATTGTCATTTAATGATCTTTATTGTTAATCTTTTGGGTTCTTTATTGTCGTATTTTGCCATCAGGCACTCAGACTGTCTCTTCTGTAGTCTTGATTTAACTCTTTGAATATTAAGATTGCTCATTACAAATCATCGTCAATATTTTTTTATTTTATTTTGAGCTCTGCAGATTTTAAGGTCAGAGAACTGATATGATCAGTCTTGTCGATCTATCTCTCCATCTGTCTTTCCATCCATCCATCCATCCATCATATCAGTCTTGTCGATCTATCTCTCTGTCTGTCTTTCCATCCATCCATCCATCAGTCCATCTGTGTTGTCTATAAACCTTTTTGTGAAAATGATACAGTCCAGTTTTCGTGTTGACTCCATATAACCTTCAGGACTTAAAAGGATATACATGTAAATATCCAGGTCAAGTTTGATATTGGCAGTGCCACCTGCAGTCTATCATTTGATGTGGACCAAAATCTGAACACTTTAAGAATGGCCTTTTAAAGAGAGTTTTCCGCCGATCAACATACACTGTATTTTAACTTGGCATCAATGTCAATCAGGCAACAAGGCAAAACTGTATTGAAATTTGGTGGCACCAGCTGAGGTAATGTGACAGATTTGGTCCCAAATATGTTGAAAACATTCAATATTTTGAAGAAGGAGGAGGAGGAGGAGGAGGAGGAGGTAGCACAAATGTGTAATATATGTGGAAGTTTGGTTTTGCATGATATGGATGACTTTGGCGTACTTTATCAAGTTCATAGAGGGAATGGATTTCAGAAAATGGTTCTTTTCTGATGGTTTTTACATCCTAACTAATGTTTATGTACATATATCCATATACCATTACTGGAACACTGTACAGACAAAAGTCTAGAATGTGTAGAGTCATGGTGGCAGCGTTAGTGGTATTAATTGAAACTAGAATCACAGGTATCAAAAAACACAAGAAACAATTCAGTTATAATAAATTCCGATGCACCTGCAAAATTAACTTTAGTTGTGGATTAGGCCAATTGTCAAATTTTGCAAAATTTCAGGTGACCGTGACTTATTTTCAAGGTCATGAAGCACTTTAGGAAAGGAAACTTGATTCAGCAGGTTGAACAAGAATAAGGCTAATAATTTTAAATGTTACAGTACCACAAATGTGTACCATGTGGAAGATTGATATTGCACAGTGTGGATGACCTTGAACTATTTCCTCAAGGTCACAGAAGGATTGCATTTCAGAAAATGAATTGTTTATGATGGTCATCCAATTATATTTCAGCAGAGCAATAAGCCAGTAAGGCCTCTGCCTTTTTTTTTTTTTTACAGAAATTGATACGTCATTCTACAGTTGCTCTTGCAGCAGCTGCAGCATGGCTTAACAGACACTGCCATAAAACCGTGGCTTCAGGCTAGGTGCACTGGTGCTTGAGTGGAAGTTCTTTTCATGAGGAATTGAACTATACAATTCTCATCACAATTGTCACTGATTTAGTACAAATGTCTGCCGCTGCTTGTAGTGTGCAAAGGGTGTACAGCCTATGCTGCATCTCGATTTAGCATAGATTGATGTAAGTGCCTCCCATCGAAAATTTGTTAAAAGGGTCACATTCTGTGTGACCTTTTTTCAGTGATTTTTCACACTTATAGTGTACGAGTTCATTACAGTGTTTTGACAGTTTTGGCCTCTGGAGTATCTGTGATTTGAAGTGTTTACATTAACTATTGCTTACCGTGGGAAATAAGTTGAGTTGACCCTTACTTTCAACTGTGAGTAGATTGTTCATCTTCCCTGTTGTCAGCTCTGTCCTACATGTTTGTAACATAAATTGTATGAAATGGTTGTAACTTTGATCCAACTACATGTACTGACTGGTGTGCCCTGTTTGTCTGAGATCTAATTTTTGTTGTTGTTGTTGTTGTTGTTATTGTTTTTTTTTTTTGTTTTTTTTGTTTTTTTCTTCTGTTTTTTGTTTTACAAAATCAAGGAAAATCATAATCTGAAAAGAGCATCAGTGGATCTCTATTTCTGCTGAGAGACACCAGCATGGATAGTGATAGTCAGCCTTGTGAACTTTTGTCAAAGACATTTAATGTGATATATAATTATATTTGTTTTATGTTTGAGGGTGAGTCATCATTTCCTTGAGTGAAATTCAAAAGTAGTAACTCACTCTAGATCACATGACCTAAATGGTGATATTGTTACAACTGAATTGTTATGCCCCTGCATCAGTGATGTAGTACATAAACATAGAGACAAAGTCAAATGGGCACGAAGGATGTATGGTTATACGTCACACATGACATGGAATAACTACGACAAACACAAACATGGCACAACAGGTCGGCATTGAAAGTAAGCCTATCGGCTATAAATTTTGCAATGAATACCCAATGAAACATAAGAATAAATAAAGTCTTACATGGTTACAGAGTGAGTTAGGCCTACCATGCATTTTTCTCACACTTGTGATTGCTGTTGGTGGAGAAAAAGCATGAGTGACTGAAGGTCACTAGCATGAGTGAAGGTCACTAGCATGAGTGAAGGTCACTAGCATGAGTGACTGAAGGTCACTAGCATGAGTGACTGAAGGTCACTAGCATGAGTGACTGAAGGTCACTAGCATGAGTGATTGAAGGTCATTAGCATGGGTGACTGAAGGTCACTGGTGATTTTCCCCACTAACAGGTATCCCTCATGAGAGAAAAATGGTAACTCACTCTCAGCCATATAAGATTCTCTGTTTATTTGTATGACAAGACATAGTGTACAATATGCCTCACTGAAAGACTACATATGCAGTCACTTCTCCGTCCCCCTGCCCCAAAGTGCAATGTGTGCCTCTCATGGAGCCAACAGACACAAATATCATGGTGACATATTAGAGGTAGAAAAGGTAGCTATGAAGCATATACTTAAGAAGTACATAATGTCTCTAAGTTCTTACATGTTAACTTCACTGTGTCCCAGTTGACCGTTCCTGGTCTTGCCAAATTTCTCAATCAGTGATGCCATCATTCAATATTGCTTGGTGTATTTGAACAATTACTGGAGAGAAAAATCTGCTTAACATGTAAAATATTCATATTAAGGAATTGCAACTTGGGAATTTGCCTGCAATGCAGACCTAAGCTGCATGCTTTGTCTGCTGTGCCAGGTAGCAGAGATAACAATAAAACTAGCCGAGTTGGGAATACGACTCACCAGAATGGCCCATTCGATGACCAGATCACCCCGAGTGCGAAGCACGAGGGGTGATCTGATCATCGACTGGGCCATTCTGGTGAGTCGTATTCTCAACGAGGCTAGTTTTATTTTTATCCAGTAATTTCATACATTTTTTTCCTAGATTTGTAAAAAACAAGACAAAATACCAATGTTTTCATTTAATATTTATTTCAAAATATCGCACTCATTTAAACCTACGCGCTTCTGACGGCACGGATGAATATTAAGTAGGCCCACAAAGTTTAGATCACGTGATTACAAAATTCATGGCTGCACGTTGTTCAAAAGTTTTCCAAACTTGAAGGAAATAACGTTTTTAACATCATTTTGTCTCTGGACTATTGACTCTAAGTAGTTAGTGTGGTACATTCATGGACGTGCAAAAGATACGCTTGGGATTTGGATAGTGACAGGGCCGTTGAAGACGGCACCAGCAAAGATGCTCGACGTAGAACTAGCAAGGTGACCACCTTGGCCAACATTTACCGGTGATAGTGTGCCTGAGTGACCGCGAGCAGGAGAGAAAGAAACTGGGGAACCATTGCTTTCCAAATAAGGAAGTATGGCCAGAATGTAAAGAAAGTAGTCCCCTACTAGGGTAATACAGCCAACCTGAACTCACAGTCTGTATTTCCCTCTGTTTCAGTGTAATACAGCCTCAATTACTGGATAAAACACCAAACTTGGTTTGCTTTGGAGGCAACTTGGGAATTCAAAGGCAGTTAAGACATGATTTAATTGACTGGATGTTGCGTGTTGTTGATTGGCATAATTAGTTTCAATGTACCATTTCTGACAGGCTAAGAGAAATAAGATCCCAAAATGCAACTTAACATCTTGACAATTTGGCACAAGTAATTATATTACCCACTGACTGTAAGTGCATGTAGTACATAGTTATTCTTGGCATTGAAGTTAAATTACACAGTAAATAATGCTAAAACCCAGGCTATCTATAATGTAACACGCCATTCTTTATCTTACATATATGTTCCTTTTATTGATATAGGAGCAATAAAACATCAAATCTGTAACATTATGTGCAGAATTCCTGGCCCCAAAAATATATAAATACAGTAAAACCTGTTTTGAGAGACCACTGTAATGAAAGACCACCTGCCTTTTCGTACCATATTTTAAACGTCCCTTTTGCTATCTTTCCCATGTTACTGCACCTCCATTGAGGGACCACCTGCCTTTTGTGACCACTTTTTGGCCTGCTCTTGGGGTGGTCTCTCAAAACGAGTTTCACTGTATAACTTTGTAAGGAAGGATATTTTCGTATGTTGTGTAAAATATGGACTTGGAGAATAGCAAACTAAACATAAAAGACTTTATTGGAGCTTGTGCAGATTTCTTATCTAATAAAGCCAGCAAACCAGCATTTTAGTTGTATAAGTTGGATGTTATGAAGCAAATGCTGCATCTTCTTGCCCAAAGGTTGCCACTACTGTCCCAAAGGTGCATGACTTTCATTTTGGCGTGCTTGCCTAAAATCACTTAAAACAATTTCTTGGAAAGTAATAGTCTACACAATTCTCGTAACCATATAAAAAAACAAGTGGAACTTTTCATTTTAAGGAACATATGAAGAACATGCACATTGGCGATATAGAATGAATTAAAAAATCGTATTAAAGGGCTATAAAAAAACAAGTGGAACTTTTCATTTTAAGGAACATATGAAGAACATGCACATTGGCGATATAGAATGAATTAAAAAATCGTATTAAAGGGCTAGAAAAGAAAGGAAACAGAGTTAACAAAACATTAACAAATGGCATGGAATAAGACAGGCTGTATCAGATATAATCCACAAGTAGAACTATCCAGACATATATCCTGATCTCTGAAAGACTGCCGTCACAGACAGTAATACAGTGTAGTCAAAGCCCAAACGGTCACACTTCCATTTTCTTAAGGACAGGTAAGACACCAAAAAATTAATCCCACTTTAATCAATCCTAGCTCATAATGTATTTGCATTAGGATAACATGTCATATATGTGTGTCATACTCCAAAGAATTTATATGTCCCCTATTTGGGTGTCTGTCATGTGATGTTAGTATTTAAATAAACAATTGATAGTTGACTGCAAAGCATCCACCCGATGAATATCGATATAAGTCACTAATTATTTGTGATAATATAATAATTACACTTGCATCTTAATCCTGACATATTGGCAACAAAAGACAATCCTGTGATTTTTTTAAGTTTGGTTTTGTTTTTCTGTTATCCATCCTCAAAATTTGACATTTCAATACTCCCTTTGATTTCCAGGATGTTCATTTTCTTTATTTCATAGAAAAAGAACAAAGCAAAATTTAGAAAATGTAGTGTTTTTGCATTATTCTCATATTTCTACTTTAGTTAAAAGCTTGAAATTTTGACAACTTATAGAAAGGCCATTTATCTTGTAAAAAACGTTAAAATCTCAAAGTCAGCCATGCAAAGGTTTTTGTTGTCTTACCCGTCCTTAAATAACTGGCTCCCATTTGAACTGTTGAATATCCTATTGATCCATCACAAATTCTTTATTAGAAGATGCACCCCGACTTTGGGACATCTACAAGGTTTTAATCCCCGTCATTTTATTCAGCAGAAAAGCCCTGATAGAAGATTCAACCCAACTTCAGGCTGCTAAAAAAGTTCCCGCCTGAGTTTCATGTGTATGACTCACCAATCGTTTTTTATGTCATTTTATCAATATTACAGAGGCATGTTGTTACCTTTTTTTTCTGACTGTGGCGCTTTTATCAATGAAAAGTAGGTATATTAAGATGCAACCATTCTATTATTACTTGACATTGTGATGTTATGTGTCCTAGGTATGTCTACTTATGAAACTACCATTATAGCTCTTCAGGTCAGGGGGTGGGGAAAACTCTATTAGAAGATGCACCCTGACTTCATCATCTTCAATTTGGAAAAAAAATAAAATGTATTCCAATATAAGCCACAGCTTCAACTGGCTTCAACTAGAGAATTTATGGTACTTTTTTTCCTCCAACCACAAAGAGAGACTGTCAGCCCATCAACGGTGGGTTGAAATCTAATGGGGAATTCAGTCCACTTTGTGAGTATTGGGCTTTTCCCAGTTGTCTGCCAAATGCTGCCAGGGATTCAGACAGCTAGTGACTTCTGCTGGCTGCCCAAAAAGGTCAAAATGGTTCAGGGGCATCGATTGTGGCCTGTCATGTCAGTTTGAGTGCATTGAGAATATATCTACATGAACTCCCGTCGGTAGGATTCTGAAGTGCTTTGGTTTAAATGAAATGGATTTCCATATTTGTGTGCAAGGATTTTGTGAAATACTAGAAATCAACTGTATAGAGGAAAAAAAATCTGTACCCATGAATATTATGAGGGAGGGCTAGGCAATGTAAACATAGGAAATGAACAAGGATCAATAAAGAAAACTTACTGATGCCAAGGTAGACACAGTAAACATTGAGGGAATATCTTTAAAGCCACCATGTGAGTGACTTGCCAGTATTTCTATGTGGCTAAAGACAGTACTGGTGTAACAGGAATTCTTCTCTTCCTTCTCCTACACTCCGCAGTTAAACATGTTCAAGTTAATGTACATGTATTGGAAATCATTCCTATCAGTCTGGGTTAATGACAGAGCAAATCAAAATGTTTTTGTTTTTTTTTCATGCCTTTTATTCTTGTGGTTTTAATAGTATTATTGAAGTAGACATAATTGCACATTAAAGTTACTTCAGGAAAAGCTATTGACAGTTTTATTCAGTCAACTTGTCCAACCCGAAGAGCATGTGACTTGTAGAATATCTCTGAAAAGTGCACTTTAGTCCTGATTCTTGCAGAAGGCAAGACAGAGACACATGAGATCAATACCAGAGACATGAGATCAGTACCAGAGACATGAGTTCAGTATCAGAGACATATCAGACCTTCCTTGAGATAAAATAGAGAAGGGAAACCAAGACAAGTATGTTGTCTTCCTGCCTGAGATCAGTCTGGTGACCTCTTGTGTCCTGTGCTTCGTGGCTCTGGTACAGTGAAACCTGTTCTGAGAGACCACCCCTAGAGCAGGCTCAATAGTGCTCATATAAGACAGGTGGTCTCTCAATGGAGGTGAAATAACATGGGAGAGATAGCAAAAGGGACTTTGGAAATATGGTCTGAGAAGGCAGTTGGTCTTTTGTGAAAGGGGTCTCTCAAAACAGGTTTCACTATTCAGGTGAATCGAAATGTGGTGAAAAAAGTTGAAAGAATACGTCAATTCCTGTAGGGTAGAAAGTACTTGGTCATTGGTATTTGCATTACCTGTCAAATTGTGGTGCAATTGCCCTTGCATCAGCCACAGCATAACTTGTGAGGCAATTAAAAAACCACTGACTTTAGATTATGCCTGCTGGTACACTTTAATGAAAGCTCTTTTTATAGAGAATTTGAATGTATGATCCTGATGTATTTAAATATATTGAAAAAAATCTGTGGTGGGTATAGAATGCATTCATAATTGAAAGACATGATGCCTCAGTGTGTTTCTAGTGGGGAAAAATTGGAAGTCAGGATGATTCATAAGAAGGCAATTTTTTCGCTGTCTTTCAAATCGATGACGCAAATGTCATAAAATATCACAAGTTGAGATATTTTGCTTGTGTTGCCATTTTTGTGAAAAGGACAGTCTCATAGATAGAGCATCAGTGTCAGAGATTTAGACAAGCATATAGTTGGGTTTTTTTTCGTGTCTTTAGCAATTGGAAATTGCATCATTCAATGTGCATTTGTCCTGTGTGACATCACGCCCACAAACAACCTTGTTATCTTTCTGATTTATCAATGCGTATGCAGCTTATACTGAAGGTTTAACTGTCAGGGAAATATTGGGCAGAAATTGCAGTTCATCTTAGCAAATAAATTATATATGAGGATATAAATTGTTTACGAGACTCTGATCGATAGCAGTTAGAAGGCATAAGCTTAAAAATACATAGGTTGTCTTATAGAATGAACAAACAGATTAATTTAACTGGAAAAGCATGTTCAGATGAAGACATATGATGGCCTGTGCATATTTGATGGCCCACACAGGGCCTGTCAGATTACTGCTTGCAAGACAGCAAGTATAAGTTAGACTGCACAGGATGTATATTTGGCAGCTTAGAGAGTGAATGATGGATATTTTAAAACTATGATATTGTAGGTGTACCTCCTGGTTGTGGGGGTTCTAGCCACCTCATACTGTCTATATCTTGTCAAGACTGGTTCACTGAGTTCAGAATGACGTGTTTCCTTTGGCAAAATCCACCATCACAACCTCCAATAGAGAGGGATGTTTACCACTTTTGTCATCTTTAAGAGAGTATACACAGAGTAATCTTTCTCATTATTCATTTTCTTCTCTTCCTCCCCCAGAAAGAATATTTCCTGACATTTTAAAATGATTACCTTCAAATTAAGTTGAAAAAGTCATGGAAAGCCTGACTAACTTTCAGGTTTTATATCAAGTGAAGATCAGCAATGTTTATTGGCTCCGAACATAAGTATTTCTAGATTTCCATAGCAAATCACTAGATTGATTGTGGTTATCCAATCACCATTTTGCTACATAGTTAAAATGTACAGCATCATGCAGTCCCTTCCTCCTCTTATAGTATTGTAAGCATGATGAAAAATAATGATAGCATTAGTGCTACTTTGTGAAGGTGATGATTTGTCCCCCACCAGATGGCACCGCATATACCTTACAACTGTGACCAGGGTCTTCCCTTCCAGTTGATCATCTGTGCATGCCGTACAAACTCAACACCTGCGGTACATCCATGTTTTATG
Source organism: Hermodice carunculata (assembly GCA_964020975.1). Taxonomy (NCBI): domain Eukaryota; kingdom Metazoa; phylum Annelida; class Polychaeta; order Eunicida; family Amphinomidae; genus Hermodice; species Hermodice carunculata. Next base: position 354,331 of record CAXHWN010000194.1, on the reverse strand, counting down.
GTCACATTCATACCCTGATTTGGGGACAAGATAGTATGAGGGAAGGATGTCTCCAGTGCCAGAATGAGACTTGTATATATGTAGATGAGAGCTATCAAAAGACTATGCCCCAGGTCAACAGCTGTCCTGGGTATGGGTTTGGCACTTAGCATCTAAACACACTAAGGAAAGCTGTTGACTCAGTTTAAACTCAGGCTCTTTTCAAGGCAGGAAGTGTCAAAATGCTGTAAAAATTGACATGTATTTTGTTGGTTTTCCAAAGCTTAAGTGCACACAGTTACGCCCGCGTTCAAGTTAACAAACGCCAAACGCACCAACGTTTCCCAAACGTTTTCCAAACACTTTCAGTGAAAGTCAAACGTTTTGCAAACGCATAGCAAACGCTTTGCAAACACATTCCAAACGCTTTAAAAACACTGCCAAACGCTTTCAAACACATTCCAAACGCTTTAAAAACACTGCCAAATGCTTTCAAACACTTTTCCAAACGCTTTCAAACACTTTGCCGAACGCGTTTGGTGAAAGCCGAACGTTTTCAAACACTTTACACTTTGCGCCAAACTTATGTGATACATGTACATGTACACTTGGTAATCTAAAGGATGCAAACTTCACTAATCTGGGCTCCACAAATCAAATTCCGCTTTGTATCTGATTCAAATTAACATGAAATGAAGGAAAGAAAAAATGAGTCAGTGACAAATAATTCCTGGAAATATGTATTTGTCACCTTTACCTGCTAATATTTATATTGTTACTGGTAATCAACAATATTATGACATGGTCATACCTAATTAAGGAAGAAAATAAGTATAGGTAGAAGAAAACAAATAATATGCCTACATTAACAGGTTTAACACTTCATTTATTATAAAGTTACTGATCTTTCACTAGCAAGTATACCCAGTCGCTATCATACTTTTTCTGAAAGTGAAGTTCTTGAAAAAAGGCTAACTTTTAAAATTTCGAATTCAAATACAGAAGCAGCTCAATTTAAGTATTGTTTGGCTTACTAAGCCAAGCAATAGAATTAGCTCCAGTGGAGTAAGCCAGGCGATACTCCATTGGTCCTTGGAGTAATTATATATATTTTAATAGAAAATTAGGAACTATTTCGGAGTAAATTTATAGGCAATATCATGATCTGATCATGAATCATGATCTGATCATGATATTGCCTATGCATTTATCTCCGAAACAGTTTTTGAAAGATGAAGTATTCATGACATTTTAAGGTAGCGGCATCGTTGTGGCGTAGGGGCCTAACTTTCCCGTATCGCAAAATGGGTTTTTATCATTTCCTGAAAGCACAATACTTGAAGTATATTGTCACCAAAAGTCAGATTAAAAATTTAAATATTTATATGAGAAAATTGCGTTTAAACTTTTGGAAGTTTAGCTGTCTAGTACACGTGCTGGTTTCTGTTTGTTTGGATATGGTAATTTGCGACGGTGTTTTCGCAGCAATCCGCGATCGTCCACATACCTGGCAACGGGAAGGGGCACCAACCGTCGCCCAAAACAATGGCGGCACGCTGAAGTGGAACGGAGCTGATCAGGCTACAGAACCGATTAACGTAATGTAAACAGGCAGTTCAACGATGTAAAACTGGATGACTTTCATGTTTTTGGGGTGTTCCTATTTGTGATATGAACTTCGGGATGCGTGATTTCTCCAAATGGAACATAAACGATGCTGCCTTCGGAGTCCTTTGATCTTGGTTTGCGATCGAATACCGATACGCAACACCCGGAAACCATTACCGTATTCAGGGAAATTTTACAATTATACTGGTGTCCTTCATTACATTGAATTTCATCATGGGTTTTCTATTTATTGTTGCATTTCATTTGAACATGAAACATTGTAAGTTCGGTGGTTCTCTGGTTCAACTTTGGTGGTGCCAATGTGGCATTCATATATGATCTAACTGACTAACTTACAACCAGTCTCCGTTCATGTTCACACAGTGACAGTACATTCAAAAGCACAGAAGGTGTAAAATTCAAAAAGCAAATTCAGAAAAATGCCTAAAGTGAAAAAAGAAACTAAAGCCCACTACGTAAACTTCAAGCAGCCGAGTTAGTTGCAGTGGGAGAGACGGCACTTACAGACGAGATTACGCAACTGGGGTAGGTATATGTGTGTTTGTTATTTGTTTGTTCTTTGCGTAGCATTGATATGACCATGGATCGTCGATATTATGACAGAGTATGAAAAGTAATATTTCTGTAGGCCTTGTTCTATCATATTACCGTAAATGTTTCCGTTCTGGTAATTGCCCATTGAAACTAATACATCAACCATGTCAACGTACGTATGTAAGTTCATATCCAGAAGATTTTTATTTCATCACAGTCTACTTTCAGTTGACAGCTATTGTTTGGCTCTCGCAAATAATGAATATGGACATTTTCAAAAGGTTGTGGATCATGCCGACTTTCTCTCCCAGTTTTTCCATGGATGCGCATGGGAGCAAATATACAACATTAGAATATTCAACAAGTAGCCGGAGCTGGACAATGCTGTAGGACCTATTTCTGATTTTCAGTATTTGCATGTATAAGCACAGATAGGAGTAAATCTTGGAGTTTGAGTAGTAGAGTTCCCTTCCAACTAAATACAAGGAAAATGATATTCCGAAAATTGCATAAAACCCCATCATATTCGGGTAAAATATGTCCAGCAGTTTACTTATCATTTTGAACACGAACACCCCCCCCCCCCCCTTCGTATCGGGAGAGTCCCATGAGTCCCATGACGAAGGGATTTTTTTTTACAACACATGTGTAACTAAGTGTTATACAGTCAGTTTGGCCCATATTGTTACCTGGACTGATACTTTTATTAATTTTCTTTTGTAGATATGACGGCCATGGATTTGTGACGAGTTTGAAACTTGGCGTTACAGCTCTCCAGCTGAAGAGAAACATGGCGCAGAGGAAGATGAGAATTGAGATTTATTCACTACTGCTCATGGGCTAGGAGTTTGAGAGTAAGTCCCAGATAACAACACTTGAATTATTTTCTGATTATCTGGAGCAGTTGTCCGAAGTATATGATTTTCTGCAGCATTTATACAACTTTCGATATTTTCACCAAGTTGATAGTTCAGAATGTTACCGGTACCCAAATTTGTCTTGTAGCAGGGAGCCTCTAGAACATGTCTCTGCTAGTCGTAATATTCTTATGGGCTGTTCAAAAATGCAATGCAGTAATTCAATAATGCAACTTAGCATTTTTACATTCAATAAACAAAATGGGGGGGGGGGGGAGGAGTTTAATTAACTAGTCATGTTGTTGTGTTTTGTTTTTGCAGGAAAAGGAAGTTGGTCCCGAAGGCTGTCAGTACACCTGCCCGGCCCAGATCCTGGCATTTCTGCGTGCTATGCTGCCTTAACAGGTCAAGGGGGAGTTCCGCTAGTCGGCGTACAGGGTTGAGATGGCAGAGTTCTGCAGGGCTGTTTGTACCAAGTTGGATTAGAATACAGTGAACTTTTCTCATGACAAAGCGATGAGAACGTGGACAAAAAAAGTTTTCATGTCAAGTTGGATTAGAATACAATGGACTTTTCTTACGACAAAGTGATAAGAACATGTACATATAGTTTTCATGTAAATAAAATTTGTAAATATAAATATGGATGTAGTTTGTGTTGTATTTTTTTTCAAATTGTGCAGCAAGGTCCTTATTTTCCCAGGCCATATTATTTCAACTGTAGCATTACAAGACAAACTGAAGCTTTTGAAAAAATAGCTTTGACTGGACTACGGCTGATACATTGCCTGACACGACGAAGTTCTGTGTATGCCACATACAGTAATTATGTGTAGTAGATAAAAACCAGAGCTTGGTCTGCCATATGGAAATCTATATACCCCTCCCCTTACTTTATTTGCATGAAATAACTTCTCTGGAATAATGTTTGCTACTTTGCCAGTAGTTGCTTTACACTCCCTTTCATCCGCTTCTTCGTCCGTTGACACCTGGGCATCCCCACTTCCAATGGTAAAAAATCTCCAAGTTAACTGTAGGTTGTACTCACTCAAAGCTTTCCAAAACACTGCAGGCCAAAGTACCAAACCATCGGCGTAATAAAGGCATTTTTGTCTTTGATCGGAGGTGATGAGAAGTGGGTGAGCTAATCCTGCCAGATGAGTACACTTTACCGAACAAACTGTCAGACCGCTCCCCGCTCCACTAGGCAGTCGCCATTTTTAAACAACCTGTTGCTTGGGTCAAGGTCAATCCAAGTTGTTGTTTCAAGGAAGAGCAGGAGTGATTAATCTTGAGAAACGGACACAGAAGTGGACCAGTGGGACCGATGGGAAGTGCAAGATATGTAGGGAGGATGAGGATGAGACAATAGATCATTTTCTTGTGTGGTGTTCAGAGTATCAGGGATTGAGAGACAGTCTGTTTGAAGGGTGGAAAGAGAAGGATGAATTATGTAGAAGTCTAGAACCAGTTCAGATCATGGCAGAGGGTGATAGGTTAGCCTGGATGTTGGGGTTGAAAGGAGAGACGCCAGGAAGTGGAGTAGGGATTGAGTTAGTTAAGGGCTTTCTGGTGAAGTGCTGGGAAAGGAGAAGTACATGTAACGTGTTAGGTTTGAGGGAGTCTGAAGCCAGAGTAGGAAACGGAGAGAGGGGAAGGGAGAAGGTAGCCCTTATAAGGGCTCCCACGGCTCTGTCTATGGCAACATAGACAGGGACTGTGGGCATGCCGAGCGCAAGATGCGATTGTGGGATAGGTGTTGATTTCTTGGCCTCCTTTTCAGGACCACGGCAGACAAGTGGCGCGCCAAAGACAATTATTAGGTGACTCCGCTAATCTGCTTACTATACCCTTTCGTGTCGGGCAGCGCGTGTGAAACCAGCCACACAAAGCTGACTGCATGACAGCTTTTGAAGGATTTGACTTCAAAAAGTCCTTTTTTAAGCCATTAAAGGGCCGATTCTTTTAATTTCAAAGCCAGATATGAGAGCCTCTACATGTTTGTAGTTTGTGCTAGAAACTTTGGGCCGCGGGAGTGAGTATTCTTCATGTAAGAGCCAATCAATGCTTCAAGATTGACAATCATGCCTTTCATCGCCGTTTTCTCAAAAGCAAGTTTTTCATAAATCGATCAATTTTTCTGCAGGCGTTTCTTGAAAATGGATCAAGATGTCTTCACAAAATAAATGGCTCTGACAAGATACGGATCTGCTCTAGGAAACGTATTTTTTTCATACCTTTCCAATCCTTCCTTCCGTGACTTTTGTGGCCCCAAAAATGAAGAAACTGTACAGTCTTACGGACCAAACTTAAAAATTGCATATTTTTTTTCCTATCATATTTTTTGTCAAAAGCAAGATACATTTCCTGCGTATTGGTCTATAGTTTAATTTTCAATAGTTGTCAATCAGAATAAAATAATATTTTATCAGAAATCCTTGCAAAATGTGTGATTTCATACCCATTCACAAAACGGCTCCGAACAGCATCAAAATTAATTTCATGACATTCAAATATGATTCCTGATAATGCTAACATCTGTGAGGTATCAAAAATATATAGTTTTGCTGGTAACATAAGAAAAATAGGCAAGTTGCATCAGGTCAAAGTCGCGAGTCTGTGTTACGAGCTCGTAACGGTGCTACCACCTTAAATGAAAAATTAAGACTTAAATTAATTTTAGTTGAATTAGACACTTGGGTAAACATATTTGGATCGTGTTTTATATAAATATATACAACTTATAATGCTGGATAAGTGCACCATTACATGTAGGTACATCATATATTGCTGGACCTGTTGAAAATACGTTTGGAGATTCTTCATCATTTAAATGGAAGTGTTTGAAATGCATATTGTTTGAATGCGTTTGTGAAAGTGTTTGAAATCGTTTGGGTAATTGTTCAACGCGTTTGGAGAAGTGTTCGGTAGCTTTGTGAAAGTGTTCAAACGTTTCGTAAAAGTGTTTGAGATTTTTCCCAAATGCTTTCCAAACGCTTTCCAAACACTTTCCAAACACATTCCAAACACATTCCAAACATTTTCAAACGTTTCCAAACACAAGCCAAACACCAGCAAAACGCGAAAAAAGCGTTTGGCTGTTAGCTTTTAGCCGGGCGTAACTGTAAATATATTGTGTTTTACTTTTTTAATGGGCCCACCCCAGTGGGGGACCCATTATGTTTTGGGGTTGACCATCTGTAGGTCTGCTTAGAGTATTAGGAAAGAAAATCAAGGTTTCTCTCCCATATCATAGTATCAATAATATGGGATAGGCATATTAATTTTTTTCCAAGGTATTTAACAATGTCATGTCACTGGGCAACAGCCACAACCAGCCGCAGTGATATGTGTGTACTGATGGAAAACAAGGGTTAACATTTGTCCCTTTAATTAAAACTGAGTCAACAACTTTCTCTTGTATGAGTTGGATGCTATGCACCCAACCCACACTGAGGAAAGCTGTTGACCTGGGGCAGATTATAATAATAGGTCTCATCAACAGTTCTCATGCAAGTTGTTTATCATTACTGTTAAAATTAGTCAAAAACATTGAAGCAGATGACATTTGATGACTAGCAGGTTTTGGCCAGTTTGAGGGGGAGAGTGTTAAGTTTGGTTTGTTTCATTATAAGCCATATGACTTGTGCCTCAGTAGGTCAACATTGTACAAACCACAGTCTGCCCTCACTTCTGATCATATATCAAAGAAGATCGCGATCCCCTTGGGAGAGGCCAGCTGTTAAATTTGGGGTGGCCTTATATTAGAAGGAGACAAGGGAAAAAAGACAATCTTATGATATTTGTACAGTATATTTATGATGCTATGTTGCATATCAGAGCAGGTGTTCTAGGTTGATGTTTATTCCATCAGCACTTTCAGGAAAGAGTCTGAGTGTAACAGAACACACAGGAAACAATAACGTATCCAGCGTGATCCTGTACACTGTTTCAGGTAAGATGTGTCACTATGGTGTCATGTAAAATTAGCTGATGAAAATTGAAATTTTGACATGACACTGAGGTCTGAACCAAAAATGTTTGGTTTATTTTATTAGATTTTACTTTAGTTCACTTCACTTCCACTCAGTTCCCATCCCTTCATGTCATGTTACCTTGTGATGTGTAACTTTTACTGTACTTCACCTTTCTTTCTTTCTTTCTTTCTTTCTTTCTTTCTTTCTTTCTTTCTTTCTTTCTTTCTTTCTTTCTTTCTTTCTTTCTTTCTTTCTTTTTCTTTGCTTCTTCCATTTATTTATTTTTGCAGTTCAGTTTCAGTAAACGTAGAAGAAAAAGGTGAATTAAGCTTTGTCTGGATCTGCATGTGATTTTTTACCCAGTTCATATGTTACATCTGACTTTCAGAGGCTACAGCATCAGAAAAGAGACACATTTTACTTACTCATGTTTGACCAGATGCATTTCAGTAATCAAAGACACTTGTGAATACATATTATTTACAAAGGAACAAGATTGTCACAAGTTCCGTGCAAACTGAATGGATAAGTGGAATTACTCTGTACAAACGGTTTGCATAATGTGGCTGTAATAAATATTTTTATGAGACATTGCATACATTGTACATGTACATGTGCTTACTCTCATAACTTCTTCAATTTGATAACAGTCTGCTAGCCACATGGACTTGACAGGTGTGGGAATTGTATGACCTTGGGTGAGAAAAAAAATCTTTGCAGCAAAATAGGTTGATGGACCCTAAGTACATTTGAAACTTCCAGGATAAATAGCAACTTACTGATGCATTGTGGGATCAAAGGTCACTTCTACAGCCCCAACATGTCTCGTCACCTAGCAGTTTAAAATACAGAGCTCTCGTTTCCCTCTAGATATGAGGTACATGTAGCTGTCTTTTTATTTTTTAAACAGAATTTTTACTATTATTCCACTTGGTCAAGACCAACATTTATTGGAGACATTGGCCAAGGCATGCATTGGAATTAACTCAAATTAACTCTTTCAGTGGCCATCAAGTTGAAAGTCGATCTACGTAAGTGAAACTAGTATGACTTATCATTAGGATCCCAGATTCGTATTCCTCATAAAAAGAGCTTTCATTCAAGCACCAGTATGTCTGTAGTTCCAGAGAGAGAAGCTGTTGATCAGTCCAAAATTTGGCAATGAAAGGGTTAATAGTCGGTTCTAGCGTAAAAATCAGAACACTATCATGTGCATCTGGATACTGAAATATGTCAGCAAACAGCAGTTCATTTTGACAGGGTGCAGAGAGGGGTTAAACATGGAGCAGCCATCAAGGGTTGTGGATCCAGCCCATCTATTGCCCTCCTCTGACCAGTGACACAGGTTATTCACTGTGCGGGAGCTGTGTTGTTGATTTTCAATAACCACGTGAACTTGGGTCACTTGAATATTGACAGGTGAATTGCTATTGATTTTGAGGCAGGATATGTGGGGGGGGGGGGCTGCTTGTGATTTTCATTCATTGGTATTTCTAAAAGACTTGTTCCACAACTCACTTTAGTGTCAACTAGCAGATTTTCTCAGTTCAATGTTAAAATGAAATGCTTTTAAGTAACTGGTGAAAACAGTTTAAGTAGAGCATATGTTGGTATCTTTATCTCTTGACAGTGGAGTTAATATGCTGTATGATGGATAGAATTAATATTTTTTCATGTAGGTCCTCTGGCAGAACTTGGCACAATTTCTGTGGAATTAACTTGAGAAAATAAATCAAGAATTCCACGACAATGAAGACATACACAGAATCAACTATGTCCACTTTCCGCCTCAGTAAATGGATAACACGGGGCTTCAGATCAGATCACTCAGACTTAGGTAGCCAGTGCCCGTGCATGGCATTCAATACTAATACATGATCAGCGCTCTTCCAGGCAGCCACCTTTCCCAATAGACCTGTCAGAACTCTCATTTCCCCATCAGTTCAATGAACGAGTTTACTTGCTAGTTAGGTGACTAATGGCTCTCCAATAAATCCTCATCTGTGAAACTAGTTTAATTTGAACCCTTTCCATCATAAGTATGAAGTTTGGCATTCAAAGCTGGTCAGAACCTCATTTTGAACTCCTACAAATCTGCATGAACACTTCCCCTCTTAAACTGGCCAGAACTGGTTGGTGGTCAAATGTCGTCTGCTTCAGTGTTTTAGACTAGTTTCAACAGTTTTGAAATATAATTTGGATGAAAATTGTAGGTGAGACCTATCAAGATGACATGACCCAAGTAAACAGCTTCCTGTGGTGTGGGTTGGGTGAATAGCCCATTCCGAGGAAAGTTGTTGACTCAGTCTTATGTCAAGGTTGAAAGGGTCTGTTAACCCTTTCTGTGCCAAGTTGAAGACTGACTCATCAGCACTTTTGGATGTAGAGCACGCCAAGGGAATATGTAGACTTTGACCTCTTTTCTGGAAATACAGGCATGTTGGGACTTAAATGAAAGGTCTTTTCATAAAGAATTTGAGCCTATAGAATCATTGTGACTTTTGTTATAACCACACTGACAGAGTTAACATCGTGGGGACCAAGGAAATCATCAAGTTTAGGAGTTGTCTGTACTACTGGTAATTTATTGCCTCACATAACTAGTGCTAATGTCTCAGGCCATACTTGTTTCAACCATTTCTGTCCACAACCAGTTGTGGATAACTCTGCACTATTGTTTCAACCTATTACCTACTGGTTAATTGCTTCATTAGTAAACAAAATGGTGAAAGCATGATAGGAAATTTTGCTCTGATCTACAGACAGTTTTTCAATTCGTGTCAAGTTATGGGAATATGAGAAATAAAATCTAGCATTCTGTGACATTTACAGGCGCTCAATGCTACCCATAGATTCTCAGTATACATACATATATAAAGCTCAAAGGGTTTGGAGTCTACATTTCCAAGTTCTCTCCAAAGTAATGTGTTAATTTCGCCTTTTTTTCGAAAAACAGCCAGAAAGCTGATAGAAAGATGGGTTTAACGATGCTTTTGGAACACTTCTTAAATGGTTGGCGTGTCTCCTGAAAACAGACTGATGAAGTGCTGGGGTTTTTTTTGCTCTGTTGGGATTTTGGGCAAGACAAGGAAGCCAGTGGCCATATGTTGAATGTCAGTCGTTAAGTAATTGTCATCCATCAAGACAGAGAGAAAAACTACGTGTTTGTACATTGACACTGACCAGTAGAGCAAGCTGAGACCAAGTCAATTGAAATTCGGTGTCAATAACTACCAAACCCATGTGTCGCAATTTTATCAATCCCCCATTATGCATACATCATTACAACACAGCGTAAAAGATTGATTAATCTCCAAAAATGGGAAAATAAAACAAGTGAAACAAAGCTCAGATTTCCTAGGAAGATATAATTGCATCACCAGTTGCAGATTAGAATACTTGCAGTGTGAATTGACTTTTATTTTGCTGTAATTTTGTTTACCTGCATCACTGGTGCTTGTAAATGGTTAACCCTTTCCCCCTTAAACCGGCCAAAACCGGCTGGTGGTCAAATGTCGTCTGCTTCAGGGTTTTCAACTGCTTTCAACAGCAATGAAAAACAATTTTACTGAGAATTCAAGATGAGACTTGTCAAGACAACATGACCCAGGTCAACAGCTTTCCTCGGCATGGGTTGGGCACTATTAAAGTGCCCAACCCATGCCGAGGAAACTGTTGACTCAGTCTTCATTCAAGGGGGAAAAGGTTAAACTAATGATCATGAGGCATAATTATTGTGATCAGGATCTGACTGAACACTGCTTTCTGACTGTGTACCAGATGTGACACAGCAACCAAGGGGCCCCCTACTGGGAAAAGGACTCTCCGTATCAGATCAATTTGCATAAGGGAACACAAGGAAACAGAGAAAAGGTGTTCACCTTAGTTGGCATTTGAAGTACCTAGGATAAGATTTGTACAGTTTTTAGGCATGCTGAAAAAAAAAACATTTTTCAGTAATAATATTATTGGTGGCTAGTCAACAGCTATCCTCAGCACATAAGAATGTTATTGGTGGCTAGTCAACAGCTGTCCCCAGCACATGTTGTGCCCAGAGTGTACTGAGGAAAGCTGTTGATTCAATGTCCAATGGGTTAAGTGCTCCCGTCTATTGGTTACGGTTGTTCAGCTCGATTTTTTTTTTTGAAATTTTTGCTTTAAAAAAAATCATGACTTAAATATAACACATTAGCCTTATGGTACAAGACCTAAGAGTGCCAATTTCATAGCTTCTGTAAAATATCTGGAATCTTCAAACCACAAAAATTCGTACAATGAAAACTATGCATTTACAGCAGCAAGATCTTGTTTGTATGCCGCTTTGTCATATATGACATTTATGTGTAAGTAGGAGTTTGTCAGTGGCTTTCTCTATCTCTCCAATGTTCATGGTGTATTGGGGTATGCTGTAAAAATTATTAAATACTGCACTGATGGCTATGTCCTTTATGTTTATGGCCCTTGTTTTGTTTCCTTGTTTGTTTTGCTTTTTCATGAAAAATTGGCTGCTGTTTTTCCAAATCAGACTGACAAGAAATTCCTATTAGTACATTGAATTTGCAAATGAAATAATTTTCCTTTTCATTTACCTCTTTTTATTTCATCTATGTATATTTGGCCATTTGCTTCATATTTATCTCCTATATTAAGTTTTAATCATCTGACCAGATACTTTGATACTTTTAATGCCATCTGCTTCAGTCTTTTCAAGTGATATCAACAGTAATGTAAAACAATTTGACTGAAAATTGTAGATGGGACCTTCCAAGATAACATTCCAAAGAAAGTTGTTGGCTCAGTCTGAATTCAAGGGTGAAAAGGTCAAGAGAAAACATAAAATGAGAGCTTTGTGACCACCTTTTATTGTCTCGCCAGCGTTAGCTGTTTGCGAGACTAAGCTGTCACTTTCCGGACGTCCGTCCGTCCGTCCGTCCGTCAACCAAAAACTTCGGAGTTGCATTATTTCACTAACTAGATCAGATAGGGCTATCATACTTGGGTGGATGATTGATTGTAATCATCACTAGAGATGTGGGCCATCAATGTTACACTTCATTGATTACTTCTTGCTTCATTGAGCATTGGAGAAAAACTTCGGAGTGGCATTATTTCAGTAACTAGACTACATAGGCCTTTCATATTTGGGTACATGATTTAATGTAATCATCCCTAGAGACGAGGGTCATCACTGTCACACTTCATTGATTACTTCATGCATGATTGAGCATTGGAGAAAAACTTCGGAGTGGCATTATTTCAGTAAGTAGACTACATAGGCCTTTCATATTTGGGTGGATGATTTATTGTAATCATCCCCAGAGACGAGGGTCATAACTGTCACACTTCATTGACTCCTTCATGCTTGATTGAGCATTGGAGAAAAACTTCGGAGTGGCATTATTTCAGTAACTACACTACATAGGCCTTTCATATTTGAGTGGAAGATTTATTGTAATCATCCCTAGAGACGAGGGTCATCACTGTCACACTTCATTGATTACTTCATGCTTGATTGAGCATTGGAGAAAAACTTCGGAGTGGCATTATTTCAGTAAGTAGACTACATAGGCCTTTCATATTTGGGTACATGATTTAATGTAATCATCCCTAGAGATGAGGGTCATCACTGTCACACTTCATTGATTACTTCATGTTTGATTGAGCATTGGAGAAAAACTTCGGAGTGGCATTATTTCAGTAACTGGACTACATAGGCCTTTCATATTTGGGTGGATGACTTATTGTAATCATCCCTAGAGATGAGGGTCATCACTGTCACACTTCACTGATTACTTTATGCTTGATTGAGCATTGGAGAAAAACTTCTGAGTGGCATTATTTCACTAACTAGACTAGGAAAGGCTTTCATGCTTGGGTGGATGATTCATTGTAATCATCCCTAGAGATGAGGGTCATCACTGTCACACTTAGAAGCTTCAGAAGCCTGTTGAAATTGGATGACCTCAACTGATTTCAACGACCTAAATGTATTTTCATGGGTGAAATGCAAAACGTGGCGTTACCACTGCAACTTTTGACGAATTCAAGCCAAGTTTACCAAACTTACACCACCTTTGCTTCTTAGGAAAGCTTTAGAAGTCTATTGAAAGTGGGTGGCCTTGATGTATTTTTGACCTACTTTGGAGGTCCGATGCATTGCATCCTCGAATGTACAATGCTATTCATGGCCAAGAGTCAAACCAAGTTCACCAAATTTATACTAGCTTTGCATCTTACAAAACGTCAGAAATATCTTGAAAGTGGATGACTTTGACCTACTTTTGACTCGACAAATCTTATTTTCCTTGTGTGTCTTGGGTATAGTTGATTGTAGGTCCCTAGTTACTATTTAACATGAATAGCAAAGTACCTATGCTTTATTTTTGGTGTTCTTAAATTTATCTTGAAGTGTCCTTTGAAGGTCAAACTTAGGTAACTGAACATATGAAGTCATGTTGGCCAAGGGGTATTAAGTGCTTTACATGACATCTATCACTACGAAGCTTGAAACTGGCATGTCAAGCTCTGATTTGTATTAAGATGTTATATACTTTATTGGCCATTTTGTTTTAAAAAAAAAAAAAAAAAGTGGTATATTCTGAGTAAATATATTGAGATTTACTTGATACATTCAACATCTACTAAATACCATTATAATGTTTGGTCTTACAATTACATTGCTACTGAATGCTGGCGAGACATTCATGCCCCCTGGGCATGGCTCTGGTTAATGCTATCAGGCATGCCTTGGTCAAGATACCATGTAGGACACCAGAGGGCAGCACTTGATATTGTTATTTGGATATGATAATGCTCATTTGCATATCAGTTAATCATTTGGAGCTTTAATTGTGTGAAAGTAAAAATTGATGCAAATGGTCATCCTCAAGTGCTGTCATCAAGGGTCCTTAATTCCCATATTTAGTCTCTTATCACAGCCAGAGAAAAGAGCTGAAATGGACTCCTTCAATCAGTGCACCTGTACAATAAGTGGACTGAACCCATTCTGTGACTATAAGTATAACCAGCTGTCAGTGGTTACGTTTTGTCTGCTTCAGTGTTTATCAAAAATTGGATGAGATTTAAATCACTTGAGGCAACTGCTGGTCAAGAGGATCATACATGAGCAATTCACTTGGATTTAAGGACTGACTTCTTGATTGGGATGAAGTTACTGGTGTTTGTATATATGCCAATCGACCATGGGTGCCTGTTAATTTACTTTGCACATTCTGTGGACATGTCCGTCTTTGGTAGGCCCCCTGGGGGATAACTCTTTTTTATCTTTTTTTTTTAGCTCAGCTGACTTGTCAGTCAGCTGAGCTTATCTTATGGTCCTCCGTCCGTCGTCCGTCGTCCGTCCGTCCGTCCGTCCGTCCGTCCGTCCGTCCGTCCGTCCGTCCGTCCGTCCGTCCGTCCGTCCGTCCGTCGTCCGTCAACAATTTACATTTTCAACTTCTTCTCCGAAACCATCTGCCAGATCCACTTCAAACTTGGTGGGGGATGTGCCTTGGGTAGGTGTCTACCAAGTTTGTTCAAATGGTCACGGTCCATTGATTTTTGGATTTTTAATGAATTTTTTTGTTCTTTTTTGGGCAAATCTTAAAAAATCTTCTTCTCTGAAACCGCTCACCCAATTACTTTGATATCACACAGAAACACTCCTTGGGACACCTAGTTCTTAATTTGTTCACCAGGTGGCACTGCAATTTTTTTTATATTTTTTTATGAATTTTTGTGTCTTATAGCTATTTTCGACTTCTTCTCCAGAACCGTCACTCAGATTAAGCTGAAACTTGGTGGATATATTCCTCGCAGAAGGGTCAAACAAAGTTGTTCACTATGTGGGAATGCTGCAGATTCCTGATTTTTAACGATTTTTTCCATTCGGGTACTTATCGGATAATGCAGCTTTCCTATTGATTACTATGGAAGTCAATGAGTATTCTAATGCTAATTCACATTTTCGACTTCTTCTCCAAAACCGTCATCCAGATTAACTTCAAACTAGGTGGGGATGTACCTTGGGTGGGTGTCTACCAAGTTGGTTCCAATGGTCATGTTCCAATGAATTTTGGTTTTTTTATGATTTTTTTTAAAAAAATCTTTACAAAAGTTTTAACAGGAAAGTTTTAACATGGGAATTTCTTGTAATGGTTATAACTTAAATACTTTTGGCCAGATTTACTTCAAACTTGGTGGGGATGTGCCTTGGGTGAATCTCTACCAAGTTTGTTCAAATGGTCACGCTCTATTGATTTTAGGAATTTTTATGATTTTTTTCGTTTTTTGGGGGGCAAACCTTAAACACTCTTGACCTCTGAAACTGCTCACCCATTTGTTTTGATGGCATTCATAGACACTCCCAGGGACACATAGTTCCCAATTTGTTCACCAGGTGGCACTGCAATTTTTTCTAATTTTTTTTTAATGAATTTTTTATATGGTTTTGTTATTTTTCACTTGTTCTCAGAACTGTCACTCAGATTAAAGTGAAATGTGATGGATATGTTCTTGTGGAAGGGTCAAACAAAGTTGTTTACTGGGTGGCACTGCTTTAGATTCCTGATTTTTAAGTATTTTCAACTCGGGTACTTATCAATCAATGCACCTTTCCTATTGATTACTATGTAAGTCAATGGGTATTCTAGTGCTAATTTACAGGACAACTGACACAAAATTTACTGTTTACTTGATAACTTGAGATCTGTTTTGAGTTAGTGCTGTGATGCTGCACATGTTAATGTTTTTGTATGAAGGTCATGCTCAGACAGTACATGAATGACTTTGACCTCATATCTGGGGTCACAGTGCAACATACATGAATTTTACTCTTCATTATAACTTGAGAACTACTTGAACCTTGATGTTGCACATGTTAGTGTTCTTTTATAATGGTCAGACTTACTCAGAACATGGGTGACCTTGATCCTTTCCCAAGTTCATAGATCTGCAAGTGTGATGAATGTCAAGATCAGCTGAGCATGGGCTGTTCACACAGCCCTCTTGTTTTTTTTAATCGCTGTTTACATGAAGTAAACTTATCATAAAGGGGACACTAAAATGAATGCAGTCCTTGGTCTTGGTTTCAAGCAGGCCATTTTCCGCATGTACGATATCTGCTGCTACATGTTATTACCCTGTCGCCTTATTTTACATCACTGCGTGTTTACCGCAGTGCATCTTGGGGGATCACGGGGGACAAACTCAGCCCTCAGTTCAGACTTATAGTGGAATACAATCATACCTGGTAACATTCCACACCTCAAAATAGGGAGATTTTTGTAAATTTGAGAAATCCATGGGGGAGGTTTGTATTTTAACAAAGAATTTAATAGAAAATACTAAATTTCATGGGGGAAATTATGCCAAAGTTGCAAAATTTTGCACATAAATCAAAACAATTTGGGTGAAATAGTGGGAGACTCCCACCTTATGGGGGAAACGTGACAGGGATGTACAATGGAGTGAGTGCATTAGATGCAGTCAACAGTTGACACTTGCTGGTGTGATACATGTATGTTCAAGTTCCCATCAGACAAAGTGAGAAAATATCTGCCAAATGTTAACTGTTGCATACCGAAGTGCACAAGTTCTGAAAGGAGAACAATTTGACTCAGCTTTTGCCAGTTGCCATCCGACAAAAACAGAGAGGAAAACCTGGATCAAACTGTTCAGAAACAAAAACCTCAAGGCTGAAGCCCAGCCATTGTTGTAGTTCTTCCTTAGAGTTATCTTCTACTGTTGCAGAAGGAAGTTTTGCACCTGGGATGCCTTTTTCATCTAATATTAGGAGGACGTCAGCCACACTGCGACAACAACTGTGTTATACTATATGTGCTGCTTTGACTTTGTCCCCGGTGATCCCCCAAGATGCACTGCGGTAAACATGCTGTGACATAATAAGTTTTTAAGGTAGTTGGTCAGAAAACATCATATGACCCCTCATTCCCAGCTGTGGTGCCTTCTAGTGACTACATTGTTGTATTCTAAGGTAGTCAATTAGTATCATTTTGACATGTCTTACATGTAGGTTAACAGCTTTCTTTTACATTTGTTTCTAAGGTAGTCAATTAGTATCATTTTGACATGTCTTACATGTAGGTTAACAGCTTTCTTTTACATTTGTTGTTTTATTAGTGCCAAACTAATGCCAAGGAACTAACTTGCAATGATAGGTGGTTGCAAGCTACATATAACGTGTGTATTCATGAATGCAGCAACTACTTTCCGTGCTATCTAGCAGAATCATCAGGTAAAGCACGGAATTAAAAATGCATATATGTTTCACGATTAAGTTTTAAAATGCAGAGTTTCGTAATGCAGTGAGTATTTCAGGCAATGCTAGTACAGTGAAACCTGTTTTGAGAGACCACTGTAATGAAAGACCACCTGCCTTTTAAGACCATATTTCCTAAGTCCCTTTTGCTATCTTTCCCATGTTACTGCACCTCCCTTGAGAGACCACCTGTCTTATGTGACCACTTTTAGCCTGCCATATGGGTGGTCTCTCAAAACAGGTTTCACTGTATATGCATCGTTGATTTTGAAACTGATCATTGGCTACCTTTTGGAATGAAACTGCATTCTTTATGGCCATATACATGTACTATCATGGTTTGATGAATGCAGTATAGTTTGATAGCTGAAATTTCAAAACAAAAATGAAAGTTTAAGGCTTCGGTTGTAAAAGCCTTTTTTTCTTAAGACATTGTTTCTTTGTATCTTTTGCAATTTTTGATTGCTGAAAATATATGCTATTTGAATTGTCTAGTCTGCATGGTCCATCAATTGATGCAAAGATCAAAGATATTTTTCCAGTAATTGAAATTTTTAACATTGCTGTCTGATTTTTCCAAATTTAAACAATGTGTGTGCAAATTATGGATCAGTTTGAAGGTCTGTAGTCTCTAAGGCTGGGGCATAAATATTTTTCTCGTTTTCCATAGGATGCCATTCTTAAATGAGCAAAGTAGACATTATGACCACTTGAAAGCTCTACCACACTCTGTGCTATGTTTGACAAACAGGGCAAAATGTGTTTTCTTTTGCACCTATGTGCAGTTCAAAGCAGGACTGGCATAACAATGCAGAGTTCTAGCTTCCATGCTCAGAGCAATCTGTACATTTGTGCAAAGGTAGCGGGTTTGCAAATACTTCATCACATCACTGGCTGGGCCCCATTGTATGCAGCTTCCCAAAAGATATTTGTTCTGTTATTTTCCTGGAACTTTGATGCTGACAGGGTCTTTATGAGGGTGATTTGGACACACAGCACATGACTAATATTTCTATAGAGCGGATATTAATGGAAGTATGTAAGTGACTTTTACTGAAACACACCGCGAATATACCCATGTCCATTTACTTTTAAGGAAAGAATGGTAATAACTCTGCATGGAGAGCATATCATTTTTGTGTTTGAATAGTCTCTAGTGGCAGCACTGTCTATAGGAATTTTTTTCAGAAGAAATAGATTTAAAAAGTCCAAAGGTTGCCAGACGATGCCCCATGATGAATCCTATAGAGATAATTATGTGTTAAAGCCTTTCTGCTGGCATTTGGCAGCTGTCAGTGGTTCAGCCACACAGGACATCAGAAAACGTTATATCTGTAACATGCATGCATGGTGATTTTAACATCAAGGTTATAATTTTTGTCCAAAATTTACTTTAGCTGATAAGTTTCTGCCTGTGGAGATCTCCAGCATGAGTCGTGGGTTGTAGGCCTATCCACATGTGTGGATGGAGTAATTTGCCGTTCTATGATAAAACATTTATGAAGAAATCCCTTTTTTTTTGCCAAAAAAAAAATCAAGTGCTTACCCTCACGATTTTACAAAATATCTCAAATGTATCATTTATAACTGTCAATAAAAGCCGACTTTGTGTCTCAGTCTCTTTTCTCCCATGATTTAACAATTCTTCAGGGGTTTCTATCATTGTATGACAGAATACATTTGTTTTCCGTAATGATGCCACCTCGTGCCGCTTGCTCCATTTGGTCAGTTTTGGCACAGAGCCACGGAGCTTAACATAGATCAAGTGTAGTGGTCATTGCATGCATATTCCTGGCCCAAAAAAACACTTCATCTTTGTTCCCCGAAATGAGATATCTCTGTCGCTAGCCAGTGATTGTGGTCATCCATCTCATGCATTAGGCATAGGAGTAGCTTTTATGTAAAAGCTAAGAAGAAGCTATGTAAAGATAAAGTAGGTGATAGTGATGCTGACGGTTTATACCACTGAGATATGTGATAGATTTTTTGTGAAGTTTACATTAATTTTATTATCAGCATGGAAATATCTCTTTGTGATAAATCAATGTTGTTTTTTTTCATAATTGTGCTTCCATTTGATTATCTGCAGGAAAACAACCGTTGGGACTACTTTTTGTATAATGTTACTCTTTCTAGCAAGATAAAATTGTTGGATAATTTTAGTGGCTCATGTAATTGGTTTATTACTATTGTAAAATAGTGCCGGTACTTTCTCACCAGGTGTCTCTTGTCTGTTTCATAAAAAAAAAGTGGTCTTCACTTACTTTGTTCCAAACGTTGACCTAATCACGCAGAACAAAAAATGCATAAAAATGAGGTACATGTAAATCAGGAAAAAAATTAAAGTAGTTTGTTCACATTGCTTGAACATGATCAGGTCAGAGTTTTAAAGTGGACCTGAAAGTCTGTCGATGTAAAATCTATTTTCGCAAGTGATTTTGCTGTTGCAATTTCAGCTATATGTATCACTAGGTCGGCATAGCATACAGAATTGATCAGAGATACACTTCAAGAGCCACTTAACAAGAATCAGCAGGTAAAATTTAAAAAGAGAAGCCTGGACAGTCAATGAATTGGGCAGGAATGTTTTGGTTCAAAATGACAGCTACACTTGAGATGATATACAGGAAAACCTCAACAACTTGACTGTTTTCACAGGTGCCAATTTCCAGGGCTTTACTTGAACTCAGGTAATATTGTTTTGACACAAGCAAGTTTGAAGTCCAATCATTTCGTCAAAAAAGCTCAGGTATGGTAATAAGGAGACAGGCTACAAAAATTTCCTGTTTATTTTGCTGTGTGTGTGTTCTTCATTTCATGTAAAATCTGAAACTGTCAGTGACACCTTTAAATTGTTTAACCAATCAAAGTTTTAAAAGCTAGGATGACTTGTTAGTTAGCTGAGCTTATAGGATGTCAGATTATCCGTCATACTGGGATCGTTCCCTATCCCAAGTAATCTCTGTTTTGTTCTGCTGTATGAATGTTGACAGTGTAATGCAGTGAATTCGTGCAATATATAGACAGCTGTTGTCAGTGCACAGATAACATATTGAACTCGTTCTCAAACACTTCTGGCAGAATCTTCCTCTAACTTGGTGGAGCTGTACTTTTGTGGTATTTCTTTCAATTTTTAAGTGGTCATTTTTGTGGGAAACCTTAGAAAAATCTTCTGAAACTGCTTGGACATTTGCTTTGAAGTTACATAGGAATGCTTATGGGTACTCATGGATGATAAATTTGTTGAACAGATGGCACTGCAGTTTTCATCTATTTCATAGCTGTGCTGAGTTGTCTGTCAGCTAAGCTTTAGTTTTTGACTTGGTCTCTCATCTCTTATCAATCCATCTACATGTAAGGTTTTTTACTTCTGCAAAACTGTTGGCTGGCTCATCTTCAAATGTGTCATGGATGTGGCTTATGTGAATGGTCATGGTGCAATCATTTATGGATTTTGAAGAATTTTTGTTCAGAGGGTAGGTCTTTTTGCTGTCCAACCATCCATCCATTTGAAATATCTGAAGAACAAGTTCACATTCAATGATCAAATTTCTACCATACATGCATAATGTATGCTCCTTTCTGTGCAACGAAACTTGTTAACTACCTTGACCAATTTTCAAGGTCAAAGGACCCAGAACATGCTTATTTTACCCCATCTTTGGCTTGATAAATTTCAGGTGTCCATTTATATTTAGCAGTGAATAAATTCTGTGGCACATTGTGGACAGTGATATAAGTAAGATAAAGGATTAGTTGGAAACATCAGCTTAGTGGGTTATTCAGTTGACTACTTGAGGAATATTGGATTCATACCTGTGTGACTTTCAGTCACTTGGGTATAAGTACGACTGGGTGCCAACCAAGATATATTGTTTTTTCTTCTTTCTTTCTTTCTTTCTTTCTTTCTTTCTTTCTTTCTTTCTTTCTTTCTTTCTTTCTTTCTTTCTTTCTTTCTTTCTTTCTTTCTTTCTTTCTTTCGTTCTATGGCACCCAAATTTGTCTCAAGTTTTTTCTTGGACACTATTATTCCAAAAACCACTTTAATTTGCCATGGTGACTGACCTACCAGTGAAATTGTGTATGTCATTTGGAAAAGTCATGATGTTGAAAATTATGCAAATTAGGGGCAATTAAAATTTTAAAAACTCCATATCTTTCAAACTAATGCAGGTAGATGCAAAATTACAATGTGCATGTATTGGTTTGTGACTCCGGCTTATATGATGGACAGTAAATGAAAGTTATAGAATTTCAAATTATGCTAATTAGGGACATTGAAAAATGTAAAAGTTAAATATATGCAAAACTATTATAGATACAGATGCCATTCCAATTTCAATGTAGCGGTTTGTGTCAATTAAAGCTGTCTCCAATGAACCAAAGTTGTAGCATTGTAATTTATACAAATTAGGAGAATATGCAAAATGTAAATCTTTAAAAAGCTTTAAAGGTATTAGAGATAGAGTTGTCATTCCAATTTCAATTTAGCAGTTTGTGACATAGCCACATCCAATGAACCATGAAGCAAAGTTTTAGAATTTTAATAATATTGCAAATTATTGGTGAATATGCAAAATTTAAATCCTGAATTGCTTCAAAACTATTATGGGTAGAGGTTTCATTCCAACTTAATTTGTAGGTTTTATAATAATTTATAGCCACATGCCATGAACCAAAGTTGTGAAATTGTAATTTATGTAAATTAGGTGAACACACAAAATTAAATTTGAATAACTTTAGAACTGTTATACATAGAGATGCCATTCTAACTTCAATTTGTAGGGTGATGACATAACTGCATCCAATGAACCATGAATCAAAAGTTGTAGGCTTTTTATTTATGCAAATTAGGCAAATATGCAAAATTAAGATCTTGAATTTCTTAGTTTCAAAACTATTAAAAATTAAGATTTTGAATAGCTTCAAAACTATTCAAACTTCTGTTTATAAGTTTGTGACATGGTCACATCCAATGGACCAAGAAGCAAAGTTATCGCATTTCAATTTATGCAAATTGGGCTAATACACACAATTTAGATTATGTTGAACAATGGCAAAGTGTAGCATTTCAAACCATTCTCTTTTGGAAAGAACCCACATATTTGCTTTGAAGCAAATCTTCTTTTCTAGTTATACTTGCATTTGCAGAACACATACTTGGGCCATCTCTATGTTCATACTTTAACCCTTTACACTTAGTTTGAATTAAGACTGAGTCAATAGCTTTCTCCTGACATGGGTTGGGCACCTGGGGCATATGATCTTGATAGGTCTCATCTGCAAATGTCAGTTCAATTGTTTTTCATTACTGTTGAAATTATTTGAAAACACTGAAGCAGACTACATTTAACCACCAGCCAGTTTTGGCTGGTTTAAGGGGGAAAGGGTTAACTAACATGGAAGTTTAGGTACAATATTTGCAATAAAGAAGTATTCTTTGAAGGTCTATTATATGCAATACTTTGGATGACCTTGACCTATTTTCAAGCCGAGAGGGGCCAGGAGCATATCTTCTGTAGGATATCTGTTTTCATATTTCACTTTAAAACCATTTCAGCTTGAGTATTAATATTAGCCCAAGAAGCATTGCGTGAAGGTCTTATGTACTTGCAGTATTTTTTGATGACTCCGTCCCTTTCTCGAGGTAAATCTAGCTGTAAAATGTGCACATTTTGTATACTGAACATTGTGCATGTGGCGTCTCGTAGTTGTGTTACCTTTCAAAGGAGGGGATGGGGGCAGGCATTAAAAATACTCATAAGGTGACCAGGGATTGTCGTTACAGTGTTACACATTTCATCAACTTGGTTCATCATGTGGGTAAAGTGTTATACACATACATGTGTCTAACAGGCACAGCAGGCCAATCAGATGAAACAAAAGACGTCATGTGACCATATAGATGCATGTTTTATTCTGCAGTACCAGAAATAATGCCCCATGTTTGTCTTGTGTTGGTCCACATAAGAATAGCCTATAGCTGACACACATATAAGTACAATGACATAGTGCTCTATATATATGTACCATTACAGGTAGTACATGATAACACATAGGCCCTCATAGTATACATTTGATGACAACTTGGATGTGGTAAAGTGTCAAATTACTGATGTCAATAACATGGTGGACTTTGATGGGTGTAACTCCACATGTATTAGCTTTGAATCTGGAATAATCCCACATTAAAACATTTACCAGTTGGGTGTATTTTGGAGCTTAAGTCAGTTGATTGGTCAAATACAATAATTAAACAGGACATATTAGTATGGCCGTGTTAAGTCCAATTTCATAACATGAGTGATTGTTTGCTCAGGTTGTCCAAATTGTTGAGTACATTTTGAAGTCGGCATTACTCAGTGTTGCGGCTGATCACATACAACATTGTGTATGGCATCAATAGGTTGAATGTAAACCTTGCATTGTTCATGTCCTCAAAAGAAATGCAATACTTGAACAGAAGAAACATAATTAAGAGTTAATTTAAAAGGTAGAGTCCAACCTGGCAAAGTGACTTCATGCCCAGACCCTATTTGACAGGTATGTACATGCCTTCCCAACACAGCAAACCTCATATACTCACTTGACTGCCAGGCTTTGCAGAATCTGTCTGCACTGAAGGTGGAAGTCAACATTCATATTTTGCTGACACATAAACCATAAACACAAACATTTGAGGCTGAAAATGTAGTTTTTGCAGCACTTCACATATCTTGAAATTCATTCAAGGTGAAATGGCTAGTCTTTTGTTTTATGATCTCAATACATATATTTGCAAAACATATTAGGGATTTTTCATAAAAGTATCTTCATATTTTGTTTGTTTGTTTTGACAAAGGTGATAGATGATTAGGAAAATGTCTGTTTTTAATGTTAAAGCTTGCAGAACTCCCCATTTTATGTGCATTTAAAGAACTGATTATTTCTTAGTAAATCCCTGATAACTTTGTGCTCCTCTGGTGTTATGGAGAAAATGAGTTTGTTTGCTGTTGTTGGTTTTTTGTTGTTGTTGTTTTTTTTTTTGTTTTTTTTTTTTGTGTGTGTGTGTGTTTTTTTTTTGTTTTTTTGTTTTTTTGTTTTTGTTGTTTTTTTTTCTTTGTTTTTGATTAAGATCAGAGAAAAATTAATAAATAGTTCCCTGTAAAATAGCCATTTCAGTGCAAATACCTTTTGTCTGTGATTTGAAATTTAAAGGATAATAAACTCCACTGACTACTATGTTCACACTAAAAGTACACATATTTTGTTCATTTCTTCAGATTTTATTGGGACTAGAAGTTGGAAATTTGGATATGTCACAGACAAAACCAAAATGTCTTCCAAAGTATCTCAAAATGAATAAAATTATGTAGGACATGGTTAGACGCTAACCTCCCCATGTCCACCTTAAACTGACTTAAACTGGATGGTGGTCAAATGTCGTCTGCTTCACTGTTTTTGAATGCTTTCACCAGAAATGAAAAACAATCAGAAGGAGAATTGTATATGATACTTGTAAAGGTAACTTGCTCCAGGTCAACAGTTTTCTTGGCACGAGTTGGGAACCGAGTGCCCAACTCATGCCAAAGTAAGCAGTTGACTCAGTCTTAAACTTGCAGTCTTGCTTCAGAAGGGATAGTGATAACAGGTGATATGTTCTGCTAAGAAGGTGTTTTGATCGTATGCACTGATGTAATTGATCATGAAAATCAAATGTGGTTAAGGTATTCACATTAAATGTAAATGCAGTGTACAAAGGGACCATGCAATTATGGCAAACTGTATTAGTTTGCTTTAAACAAAATAGGCACTTAGAAGAATAAATTGAATGAAAAAAAGGTAAAAATAACATGAATAAATGTAAATGAACATCACATTGGAAAATAAAGACATATAGTGACTGAGTATTCAAACAGAGAGATTTCAAATACTTCTCAAAACATTAAAGTAATTTTGAATTTTTTACAATAACATATTTTTATGTCATGTATTTACATATCATTTTCAGCGTTGACTTCCAATATGTTAAACTGTAGCATGATACATGATACTGTGTATCTCTATAAAACGAGAACTGAGTCGTCCTAGAAATGTTACATATCAACAAATATTTGCAGGGAAGTTTGTTGAGTACAGTAGCTGTGACTCTATGACCAGAAACAAAATTAAGGAGGTGTCTTGTTTACAAATAAATAATTGCGCTCCCTTCACTGATAGACTTTAAATATATGTGGCATCCCGGTAGGTGATCGACTCTCGGTTCTTTTTCTTTTGGCTGTCAGAAAAATTGATTCATAACTAAATGATATTCTGTATAACTCATGTCAATGTGCACGAATAAGCCTTTCAATAAATTCCAAAGGTTTTGTCTGTTAACACGATCATGTTGCCACCATAGGATCCGCCTGGATCGTTATTGTTGATGACATGCTCTTGTGGCACCAGACGAGCAACCCACGACAGATAGCAATAACATTACACAGTGTTGGGGACACTTAGGAAGCAAGTGGTCATGTGACTAAGAGTGACTGGTAATTGAACTGTATGACAGATGTCACTGTGGGGTGCTTTCTGATATAACATAGTGGGTACCACGGCTGCCACTGTGATACTTTTCCTGCCACTTGTATGTTAAAGCCCCCTCTTCATGCAGCATATTTGCCGTAACAGGATGCCGTCTGTGAGCTTTATTAATGGTATCACAAAGGGGAAGCTTCCATTGCATGTATGTGGATATAAGTCAGCTATCAACATGAAACTGTGCAAACTCATATTGATGATGGCAGAAAGAAAACAGGCAGGGTGTGTGTGCAAATTCAAAATAATTAAATAATTACCACCTAGAAGGTAGGAGATGTGGCACACTCTTATAAATTTAGCAATTCATCGAACTCTTGCAGTTTTTTCCAATAAATTGGAGAAATGTAATCTGAACTTCTATGAAGTATTAATGTGATAATTATATGACGGATAAGTTACGATGAGGTGCAACAAACTCTGAAAGATTTAGCAATTCCTCCAGCTCTTGCTGTTTTTGTCAATAAATTTTTTAAAAAGGTGTAATCACTGTACAGTTTATGACAGTTAGCATTTTTGTAAATGGTGTACATATACATTGGATCAGTAAAACATTTTCTCATATACTACATCATATACATGTTGATGATTGTATACAGTCAAATGCTGTTCCTATGAACCGTGGAGTCCAGGTCGCTATGACCTACAAGGCAAACATCCCAAAGACACACAGAACAATACAGAAGAATCTTCCTATGAAGTGACATCTCTCCATCATGGGAGTGCCAGGGACTGCTTGGACCATCATGAGTCAAGTTGCCAAATGCTAATGTTTGTTGGATTTAGCTAAAGAAATGTGAAAATGGCTTAAATATTTCAAAGTGGATTATTAAAGGACCAAGACAGAAGCTTCGTTACATTGTAACACTTTCAGTGCCAAATTTTGGACTTAGTCAACAGCTTTCTTTTCTTGGCCAAGAAAAGCTGTCGACCTGGCGTATTCTGTCTGGAACTATAGGCATACTGGTACTTCAATCAAAAGTCTTTTTACCAGGAATACGAATCTGGGATCCTAATGACAACTCAGACTAGTTTGACTTAAGTAGATTGACTGAAGTCGTGATTGGCACTGAAAGAGTTAATTATGCCTATATTTCCAGTTTGGCTACACATTTTTGAAGTCTAGATCTGTCTCTGACTGCTTAGGAAAACCAACTTCTACATTCCTGCTTCTGTTTACGCTTAATATTTCAGAATCTGTATGAAGACCATTGTCTGTGTGAAGGCTTATTTTCTGCAGTCCAATGGCTGGTCGTCATAGAGAGATTCTACTGTTTGTATACATGTATTAACCATAAATATTTCACAGGTATTTCATGTATACTGGCCCCTCTAATAAGTGACCCCTCCCAAGAGGCCACCCTTCTACAGAGGCCACTTTACCATGCAGAAAATATGGTATTTTCATTGAATTTTCCCACACAAGAAAGGCCACCCGATGCCTCTTTTAGGGCGCATTTCTGGTGCACTTGAGGTTGCCTTATGAGAGAGGAAACCAGTATAATAACTATGCAACCTATGGATTTCATGAAAAATGAAATGAGTAACTCAATGTTATTATGAATGCAAAGTACAGAGAATCAGTCCTTGCAGTTTGGAATATAGTGAAGTGTGAAACTTTTAAAATATAATAATTAGGACAATTATATTGTTTGAAATATTTATGACAAATACATCTGCGTGTACATGTATACATGCTTTCTCACCTGTATCAGTATACTCTCTCGCATAATTACTGCTAATTGGTTTAAGGTTGTGCCCCCCATGTGCATATATAATCCATTGATGAATAGCGAATGTGATAATGAACGTATGGAAGATGCTTTCACGTCCACGCAAGGCAAATTCCGTCCACTTATCATCCATACCTGTATGCATAATTATATACATCATGTACTGATAGTGGCTTTGGTGTTTTCTCACCAATCTTAAATGAAAATGTTTACATGTAGTATGTACACAAGAACAACATGTATACCATCATAGTTTTGACTCCTTAAATATAGAGGAGTCCTGTACAGGGGCTTGTTGTCAACAAGAACTAAAGTTATGGAGTTCACAGAAGGAGCGATCGCGCACTACCGTTCCTTTACCCACACCCCCATTACAGTGATTGTTATGGTGGGCTTGACCTTCTCGGCACAAACGGCAACCTACTCGTTGGTACATCTGTGCCGATGGTAATGGCGGAGTTCGACTGCTGGTACTGGCTGAGGCAGCCATTAATGGTGTATCGCGTTCCTCTTGCCTTTGGCACTTTTGACAGCAACAAAGCAGTTTCCGGCACATACTTAGGCTGCGGTCAAATAAAACCAACACAATTGGGTTAACGGCAGAGTTTGAATAAGCAATAAACGTTAGTAGTTTGTATATCTTTGCTGACACTTTAAAAGTTGGATCTGCTATGGTTAGAATGAACAATGGATACCAACAAAAAATAAATAAAGCTGTTATAGTCATTAATACCCGAGCACGACTCAATGAATCCCGAACCACCTTATGGACTGTTGCATCATCAGAACTGTGCTGACCTCGTGACAGGGCAACTGAAACTCGCACAAGTGATGCAATCCGATGTGTGCAATTGGCTTGAACTTGTCGGTAAAAGAGAATCAAATAATAAACGGCTCCAATCATTGCCAAAGTCATGATGGCTATCCACATTGCATGTACGACGTAACTTTTCAGGACACCGTACACAAATATACAGTTTCCAATCAATTTGTTGTAGTCAAAATTCCCACCAATGATAGTGGGTCCCAGATGAATGATAATACTCCCGACATACACCATTACAATTCCAAAAACAACACAACATAAACTTCCGCGCCCTTCCCTCCCAACATTATATTCTCCAAACGTGTAGGCTTCACAACATATCATGGCAACAATGTTAAATCCTGATGCGGTTACAACGATGACGTATATGCCTCCGAGTATGCTACAAAAGGTGGGTTGGTTGCTGTTCATAAGACTGTGTGCAAAGGGCAGGCAGAAGCCACACTTGATGATATCCAGTAGGCATCCATGTATGATGAAAGCACTGGTCATCCTCCGTAGATGTTTTTGACTCATTATACACATAACCACGACCAGGTTGAAAAAGAGGCCAACGGCAGACACAATAAACAAGTAGTAAGCCTCGTTAACGGTGTCCTTCTTGGCAGGCTCGTCATCGTCCAGCTGAAACGCCTGACTTAGAGAACTTTGTGTGGTCATCTTGACCTCCGACATAATTATACAGCAAATATTGCCAGATGCGTATGTCTTGGACCTTTAATGCTGGAATGGCTTTTGAGGTCTCTTGACCATTGCTTAAATGAAAACAAGTAACATTGTGAGTTTATCAGTGGCCCGCACTGTGGTCAGTAGGGTACTCCAATACCCAGGGGTATTGTCTCATGCCCACTTTTGCTACCTGAGTTGGGGACACATGTATTGATCTTTATGTCAGCGGCCCATAAAGAATGAAAAGTCAAAGTAGGTCCATTATGTACTGCTGATTTCCCATCCTTCCTTTGGGTGAGAGTGTGTTATGTATAAAATCCATCTCTGCATTACACACATTTGAAAAATTCCACCATATTGGATGGTGCACCGAATCCTTTCTCTATCCCAATGCTAACTTTGGCTCAGATGTAGAAATTTTCAAATGGCATACATGTAAACAAAATCCTCATAGTACTCCACTTCTCTGGCCTTGAGGGTAAGGTTCACTTGAGTATTACCTCCTTATATAGAAGTATTTCCGTGGTTTTTGTCTGTCATACCAGGATGTTTGGGTTTGTGTCACTCCTGCCTGGATTCTGCACCAAGAAACCTGCAATGGCAAAATACAAGAAAGAAATTAAAAGTGCCTTAAGGGTTTTTGAGGAGATAATAGTATTTATTTGTTAAATTTGTATGGTTATTGCACGGGAGTCTAATAAAGCTTTGGCTAATGCCAGGTCATTATGTGGAATGCTGATTGACCCACTGTGAGGCTAAATAATTCAATCATGGACTCAATAAACCTGCACAATTTGTTTGTTCCACAGTACAGTGTTTCCTCATCAGGTGGTCTTGTTGTAACCAATTGGTACTAAAGACTCTTCAGTCACTGTGAGGTAATAAGAGATTAGGCTTTAAAGTCTCTCTTGAGCTTTGACTCTGATTTTTAGGGTTGTGTGCATTTGGTCTTTTGACTGTGAGTCAGACGGTGGGCGTTCAGTTAGTAAGGGTTGGCCGTCTCACATGCAGGAGGAGCAAAATTCATGCTGTGATTTACACGTAAATTGTGAATTAAACCATTATTTACTAATCCTTTCAGAAGGACACTTATATGGTAATCTTTTCTGGCAGATTTACACTGGATGAAGATTTAAAGTATGGATTGCAGGGATGTGAATATTCTGTCCTAATTTACTAAAACTAGATTTTGTAATTAGCATGTCTAAGTCTTGGATACATATGTATATTAGCTGGGTGTGCTATCACACGTTTGACCAAGGTCACTGCCTAATTAAACATTGTCATTTTGCATGAAGCAATAGTACATGTCAGGGATCAGTCATTCTGTATGTCAATCACTTCAGGTGGAGTCTTTATTGATGTACATGTATGTATGATAACATATTATCACAGTTTCTAAGAGAAATGAAAGGAGAGGTATAGACATTGGCAACCAGTTTTGTTCATTAAGGAGCACTCATTTTACAGGTACTAGAAGCATGCAAGCAAAACCACCTCTGTGAGGTGACCATATTTCTAGTGCAGTAGGATTGGCTTGACCAAAGGGCAATGCTGTAAATCTTGTGTATACATGCAGTTTTCTTAAAATATTTTACAACATTAAATGTTTTAAATTGAAGTGTATGTCTGTACCATTGTCTCTGTCAAACTTGATCAAAATACTGATGTGAAGTCCATATTAATTCCTATTAAATATATACTGTCTTTCATATACAATGGTAAGGGTGTGGTACACTTATTAAACAAATTATACAAATTAAATTTGCAGCACTTTACACAGAAAATGCAACCTTGCTGCAAACATGCTCTTAAACAATATATTTTGTAAAAGTACACCTTTTGATTAAGCCATTGAAAATAATGAAATCTCCATAAGTCTTAAGAAGTTGAATTTTAATTGGTTAATTTAATAAACTGAAATTTTACCCATTTTTGTGGAAACAATAGCACAAACATCAAAAATGGTAAACATTATTTTCTGATGGAAAATCAAAGAGTACACTTCTAGCAGCCGAAATGTGTCTTACATTTTTTATAAGGGTTTTAGCTCAAAATTTACAGGATGTTCAAATAAAATTTAAACTATCATTTTTTTAATTAAACAATAAAATTCGAACAAAGCTCTGTTAAAAAAAAAATTGAAATAAGTATTGCAGTGAGTTATGTACGTGGTCTTTTATTTGACACTTTAAACTAAACCTTTTTTTTTTAATACTGCTTTAAATTGTATGCAAAATTTAAGAATTTGAATTAAAATTCAAATACATCAATACTGATACTAAAATGCTATATTCAGTATCAGAATCAAGCTTGATGTTGTGTCTTCTTTCAGAAAATACATACTTTTTAGGGTATTAGATGGTAACCATAGACAGAAATGAAACATTTTTGCATGAGTCATAAAGTATACCATGCCCTTAAGCTGGCAGAATTAGAGTAATTTCATGGGAAAATAGAGCCAACACGAGAAATTTAACCCTTTCTCCTGTAAATTAAGACTGAGTTGACAGCTTTTCTACGAGTTGGTCAGTTACTGCCCCTACACTGTAGGAAAGCTGTTGACCATTGACATGCTATATTGATAAGGCTTGTCCACAGCTCTCAATCATTTTTACCTCAGCTGACTTGCCATGCAGCTGAGATCATAGGATGTCTGTCTATAGCTGTCGGTCAGTCGGTCTGTCTGTCTGTCTGTCTATCATCCATCATCTGTCCACATTATTACATTTTTCATTTGTTCTCCAAAACTGATTGTCAAATCGTCTTCAAACTTGGTGGAGATGTACCTTAGGAGGGTCTGTACCAATTTTGCTCAAATGATTTATGCTTTAGTGATTTTTTCCCTTTAAAAAAAAAAAGTTCATTTTTGACACTTTTTTTATTTTGATCTTTTCTGGCAAAGCCATTTGGCCAATTGCTTCAGAATGCATAGGAATGTTTCTAGGTACCTTTAGACCTTAATTTGTTTTACAGCTGGTGCTGTGATTTTAGCTCTGATGACAAAAGGTCAGAGAGCTTATATCTTCATTCATGTCTGTCCATCTGTATATCTGTCCATCCATTTGCAAACTCTTTTGTGAATACAATAGAAGCTATAATTTTCAAGTTAACTCCATATAACCTTCAGAACTTATAAAGGGTAGGAATATCCAGGTTGGTGTCAATATTGGTGGTGCCATGTACAGTATTACATGATATATGTACCAAATTGGAAAATTTGGAGACTGTTGCTTTTTTAAAGAGCTCTCCATGAATCATCACAAAGCATAGGTAAAAGGATGAAAATGTGCCAAAATTGTGGTGATGTCACATTCAGTATTATACTCAGGGCACAGACCAAATGTGTTGAAATTACATTAAATTCCATAGTTTGAATAAGAAAGAGGCTAATGATATTAACTGTACCACAAATGTTGTATGACATTTACAGATGTTTGATACTGCATAATATGGATGGCCATGACCTGTTTTCTCAAGGTCAAGGAGGGAATTTTTTTTTTTCTTTTTGTGAACGTATATCTATTTACTACTACATGTACATTACACAGACAAAAGTTTATGACGTGGAGCTCTGGTGGTGCCACTGGTGGTATTGATTGGACCTAGCATTATTTGTGTTAAAAAAATATTGAATTCATTATTGTGATAATAAATTGAGATGGAACTGCACAATTCACAACTTATGATAAGCAAATGTCAAAATTTTGGATGACCTTGACCTATTTCGCAATGTCATTAAACACCTAAAATTTTGCTTCTGGAAGGGTGATAGATTATATATGTACAGCTGATATCAAGTTATATCGTGATATTGCTGTGACATATGTAAATGTTCCCTGTCATGGATATTTTTTAATCCAAAATTTTGAAAGTTCAGTTGAACACATAATGGAAGTGGTGATAGCACAACTACATGTATCTACAGTATGCGTCAAGATCAGATAGTCTTTACAAAAGAGAGAAAGTTCCAAAGCAGTTTCCTCTATAACAGCATAAAGCCGTAAGTAGCATGATTTTTGATGGCATTGCTGTCTGATCTGGGAATACAAGATCAGAGCTCCAACTGTGAGCTCATGAATAACATGCTGATAAAATTACCCAACCTGGAATTGGTCCAAATTGAATGCTTCATCCACTGTTAGTGGGTTAATTTTGTCAAAGTCACCAAGGCCTGATTTCATTTGCAAAAATTAGAACTTGTTAGGGGTTGCTTGATGTGACCAGCTCTAGTCAGGCCACCAAATCTATGTATGTACAGAGAAACCTCAGTGTTCATAGCCATTTGTACACTGTACATACAGAGAAACCTCAGTGTTGAGGAGCCACAGTTTCAGTCAGGACACACAAATATATGTACATGTACAGAGAAACCTCAGTATATTCAGAGCCACAACTCCCATCAGGCCACACAAATCTTTGTACACTGTATACAGTAGAACCTGTTTTAAGAGACCACTGTAATGAAAGACCATCTGCCTTTTAAGACCATATTTTCAAAGTCTGTTTTGCTATCTTTCCCATGTTATTGCACCTTCATTGAGAGACCACCTGCTTTATGTGACCACTTTTTGGCCTGCCTTAAGGGTGGTCTCTCAAAACAGGTTTCACTGTATACAGAGAAACCTCAGTGTTGAAGATCGAGCCACAGCTGCTGTCAGGCTACACAAATCTTTGTATATACAGAGAAAACTCAATGTCAAGAGCCATATTCAACATAGCAACAAAAGTAAAATCACATGTCCTTAGAGGCAGGGTTTGCTATGATCTTTAATGATGGTTTTTGTTCTGTAATTTTTATGAAGAATTGATCTTAATTTTTTTTTTTTGTACATGTACACAGGAAACATATTTGAATTAGTCTGCCTTGTTAGGTGCTGGAAACAGGGCACAAGTCAGAAGTGAAGGTAGTGTTACAGACGTACATCATCATAATTATGTAATTCTGTTTACAAATAGCATCCATCAGACACATTGTGTCAATAATTAACTAAAATTGTAGTCTTGTGAGCTGTTAGACACTCAGGCACACTTTAGTTGATGCCACTTTTAGTAAACCCAGTGTTTTATCACACAATGAGGCAAAGTTAGTGTCTGCCAATACATGTATACCCAATTGATAAAGAAATTGAATCTATTTCCACCATCAAATATGCATTTGTTATATTCTACAGATCACGTTGCGTGTAGAGTTGATTAAAAAGGCAAAACTACGGTAGCCTCATTTACCACTTTCACATCACAGTCTCTATAAATGGGGACTCCTTTGGACATACAATTGCTGTCTGGGGCCATGTATACCACGTAATACTCAGACTCACTCTCTGGCTTCCACAGCAACCAGAGAATAAAAACTTTTAATCATTAAGGATGCCCGAAAAATAGTTATTGCTGAAATTTGTAAAAAATTATAAATTACATGTTTAGGAAATGGGACAATACCACTGGTAAAGTTTATATATTTCTGATGAAAATAAGGATTTTTTTCTTAGAGAAAGTGGTTGCCATGGCAATATAACCACAGAAGGCAGCACTAATAACAGTAAACATCACATAATGCCAGTAAGACAATACATGCTGTACAGAGGAGGAAGACAATTACTATGTACAGGATCGTCTTCTTTCTGCCTGTAATGAACTGAATATATACAGACAGGACTGGATCAACTCTTGGTGCCCACATAACAACCGCAAACACTGGTATCCCTCTACAAGTCACAAACAAACACTGAGAATCCATCAAGCCACATGCGTCTCAAATAAACTGCTAGCCTGCAATGCATGCTGCATCCACAGACCGGCCAGAGTTCTCTTTTCAGATACCTACCACCAACTTCTTTTCATGCTATCCATGATTTATGCAATCAAAGTACAGTAATAAGTTCAATCTGTCAAAAAGGTGCCCAGAATCACTATTAGCCTTTGACCTGGTCAATAAATTTGGAAAAATTATTGAGGACTTCTCCTTTTTTCTGGAAGAAGGGTTTTTCATTTTGGATATGAACGATAAGATGTGCGAAGCAGTAAATTGTATATTTCGGCAAGAGATATTGAATTCTGTTCTCATTTTGCATGTGTGGACCCAGCAGGAGATTCATCTAGGTCTGTGTGTTGAGCTGCATGAAATGATTAACTCTTTTTGCAGTATTTATTTTAGTGGCACTCCTGGCCAATAAGGAAGGTATATTATTAACCCTTTCCTGGTTAGAATTGGACACAGTCAACAGCTACATGTCATGCACCCATGCACCTGCCGTGGCAATTAATCCTTAAAGTGCTAATCACTGCTATAGTCGTTTTCTCATTGCCGTTAAACGTATAATGGTTAAAAGATTCCAATTCCTCATGAAGATACCTTTCATTCAAATACCAGCAATCCTGGTCTAAAGCAAAAAGTAGCCTTAGTCAACAGCTTTCCTCGGGGCACTTTACATGCAATGCGTGCAAAGTGCCCCAAGGAAAGCTGTTGACTCACTCTTAAATCAGTGCTCTAAGGGTTAAGGCAAGCTGTTGAATACTGCAGCATGATGTCTTCATACAGGACTCATCAAAGTGGGTGAGGAGAGGGGGTACAGGAGAGGGGGGTATTCCCCTTCCATCAGAAACTTTTTGAAAAAGTGGACCTTAAGTGACATGATTTACTGCAATCTGAGATAAAAAAAAAATCAATAAAAATAATAATGAAATACCTCACTTGAGATATTCAAATTTTTAACAAAGTGCTTGTTTTCTGTGCATGGAAATTTCTGATTTTTTCCTGACACCTGACTTTTGAAATAGCTTAGATTTTATACTTTTTTTTTAGAAAATGATAGCATATAACATTATAGAGATGGATCAAAAATAACATAGATCCTACAAAAGTCATAACTTTGGCAACACTGGTAAAAACTATTTAGCAGATGACACTGATGAGGGCAATTTGAGGAGAAAAAGGGTTAATTATTTGCCTGGTGCAGATACTGACACAATGGACCTTGTCATCTTGTCAGTAATTTCTCTTTTTTATTAGGGTGGCTGTCATCCAATGAATCTGCATTGTATCTCTGCATGTATGCAAGCTATTTATCCCATATGTCTAACTTACATGTGTTGGAAATACATATAGACTATCTTGTGTAAGATCGATCTTGTACCAATGAACGTATCTCTGTGAAGGTGAATATGTGGTGCAGTGATTTAATTTATAGGTACATGAGTCTGATTTGGTGCACCGGGTTTACATGGCACTTGCCACTTCAAATTCAAGTTGTTATATATGAAATGTGTTATATTTTCATTGGTTTTCATGGTCCTTCAAGACAAATTATGAATCTAGAATATTTGTTTTGTGAGACGGTAATCATGTTAGGCACGAGAATGTATTGCTTTCCACATGCCTGGCTTGCTCCACCTCAGGATCAGAATTGAGAAAAGGGAACCTGAAAAGCACGGGATTATGTTCCAGGTTCCTTTCATACAAATCAAATTATGTTGCAAAAAAAAAAAAAAAAATGATGGCAACTGTGATATATGATATATTATGCCTGCCACTGTTAAAATGGTATAATGTATTAAGAGATATGGACTAGCTCTTTGAGAGCTTTTAAGCATAAACACTGAAAACGTTAGGATCATTGTAATTAATGTGTATGTAAGAAACAAGAGGAGACCTAATCTCTATGTAGAGAGACATCTATAATTGCCAAACCGGGCGTGTGATTTGGATAAATGAATATGGTGATGCGAGAGAGAGAAAAACATAATAAGGAAGCTTCCAACTCTTTCAGTGCCAAATTTTGGACTGAGTCAACAGCTTTTCTTGGTGCACATTGGGCGCATTGCGCCCAATGTGCGCCAAGAAAATCTGCTAACCTGGGGTATTCTCTCTGCAACTATAGGCATGCTGGTACTTGAATAAAAGGTCTTTTTATGAGGAAAAAGAAACTTGGATCCTTATGATGATCCAGACTAGTTTGTCGTAAGTAGATCAACTTAAGACGTGATTGGCATTGAAAGAGTTAAAAGTGCTATGAGCTTCACAGTTTTGTGCATTAAATTGCTTGTGTGTTGCAGCCTGCTATAACAATACTTAGGGTAAAGCAGTTCAGAAATCTGACCATAAAATCAGTAATCAGGCACGTGAAAGCCATGTTAGGCCAAACTAAATATGTACCTCTTAGTCCCCAAGTTAATCACGTTTGAAGCATAAGGTCAAGCAGAATTAACATGCGCCTACCCGAAACCCATTCTCCATGTGTCTGCAGGCCTCGTGGCTCAGCCCAGTGGCAATAAACCACTTTTTGACAAGAGGGATTGCATGCTAACAGGAAAGGAAGTGTGCTTAATCTCTGTCAAAATTTCTTTCCTGCACTCCCTGGGTATTCAGAAAAAGGCTCAATGGACTGTGCAGACTTTGTTATTTCCCAACACAACCCTACTACAAGTCCTAGTGTGGGTGCCACAGTAGAGGGCCTGGTCTTTTCGGGGGCTTCAAGGTGGGAATCAAGTGCCAACAAGTGTTGTGTTTAATCAGCATCACAAGTTTGCCCTGTGCCATGGGCCATTATTTTCATGGGCTCTGGTAATTTGTTTTCATATCGCTTGGTCTTTTTTTTTTTTTTTTATTTTCCTTGAAGTTCCTTGGCAGTTTGTCTGGACCAGAAGGTGAGGATGAAGCCCAATAGTGATAATGCAGAAGAGCATGGAGGAGACTGTTCCCCAAAAGAGTCTTTGCCAGCTACACTGTGTGCCTGATTGCAATTTTGAGACAGGCTACTGAATGGCTGTTGGTTGCTTATTGAGCCCACATGTAGCCCTGTTTACAATATTTACATATTTTGTCATGAAAATACTTAATGGGCAGATATGAGTGATGTTTGAAGTATGCGTGTGAAAGTGCGAGATTAAGCCTTTTCCGTATTTCCTTTATTCAAGTTTGTTTTTCACACTTATGTCACTGTTCTCGCATGGAGCTTACAAATTCATTCATTAGCTAGTTGCTCTGTCGGAGAAGAGATTTCGCTCCTTATGTGAAGTTTTCTCTGTGCTGTATCATGGTGAAAGAGCAAACTTTATTAGTGGCAGTAGTTTTATAGTTTTGCTTTTGGAGTCTTCTCTTGTGTTTTCATGGCATCTGCAGCAGGGAAAAGAGTGTTGAAAGTCGACTATAGAGCTTTGGTTGCCAGTAGTTCAGGTGTTATGTCAGACAAGAAGATCGTTGGTCCTGCCAAGTTTGAAAAGCCTCCAAATAATGACAATTTGTCGGAGGATGGTCATTCAGACAAGCCTCCTACCACGAACTGTGATCTTGCTTGTGGTTCTAAGTGTTCTAAGGAGGCCGGGTTAACAATATTGTTAGATATAAGTGTGTATGGTCTTTCTATGATTACATGATATCCCAGGAGGCGAAAGTAAATGGTTGATTACCAGATTTCAGTATTAAGACCACTGAATAAAGGACTGGCAAACATAGTCCTTAATTAACTGCATGGGTATGCAGAGCTGTCTTTTTTTTTTTTTTTTTTGTAATAAAGCAATTAGATAGAATGATGCATCATGGGAGAAATGGTCACCTCAGCTGAAACTTAATGAAATACACAGTGGATACCTGCAGTCAATGGTGCTTTTGGACAAGAGTGAAAAACAAGAAAGAAAATACAAATTGACAGCAAGCAACATATCACCCGCACTTGAAACTTTGTTGATAGCACTAGCAACTACATTGTATTAAATCATCACTCTGCGCCTACTTTTCTAAGTGTACATAAGCATGTGCCTTGAGGATGGTTTGATGAATGCCAAGCAGCCATACCCTGATACATACAAACCATGGGCACAGCCTATTACCTGATTCTTGTCTCAGATGCATATGATGGTAAATGGATTTGATCAGACTTTCAAAAGGATTGCACATTGGCAGCTGTGCACCACTCAGGAGTCTCGTCTACTGTCATAAGGGGAATATCTTGTACAAATTGTACATACATGTAGGCCTTGAGCATTATATATCATGCCCTTTGTCAATATTATTTACACAAATTACTCTATTTTGATTTCCTATTCGAAAAGAAAAAAGCTAGGAAACATGGACCTTTTTCATTAGTTCACTCTGTTAATGTAGAAAAATGTCATACTTAAAAGCAACACATTGACATGTAATTACTGGTATGATTTTGTGGATGTTTGTTGTTCTCCTATTTTTTATTTATTTCTCTATGAATTTTAATACTATAATGTAGTGTAATTGACCTGGTCCTATCCTGATTTTTTGATGAATTTTCTAAATAACACAGTGATCTGTAAATTCATCGCTGATATGAAAACAGTGGTCAGTGCTGTCCAGCTGAAAATCTTTGTAGGAAAATTGTCTTTACTTGTAGCATTTTTCCCACTTCTTTACATGAGAAACACTTATTTTGAGAAAATCTGTAGCAATTTTGAAGAGCTTTGTAGCAAAATTTTGTTACAATGCTCCAGTTGGACAGCCCTGGTTGTGTACATGCAGGTGAACGTACATCTCTCCAAAACTAATGACCAGATCCAGTTCAAAATTAATGGGATCAACAGTGAAACCTGTCTTCAAAGGCTGCCCCTAGGAGTTACCAAACTTTACTGGTCTCTGAAGACAGGTGGTTTCTCATGGGAGGTACGTATAGATATTAAAAGTACTGAGCAAAGTATATCTTGAAAAGGTAGCTGCTAAGGGCAGGTGATCTTCCATTGGCCTGGAGTCTCAAGACAGGTACCACTGAGCGTGCACCAGTAATGTCATTACGCTTATAGAGATGTTTGTGCTGTTCACCTCAGACCAATTGACCCACATCCCAGTGGTCCTGTAAATCAGCTAAATCAGTTAACACCAAAGGGCAGATGAATAGCCTACTTAAGCTGTAAGTTTCTCTTACTGGTGCCTTTGGCTAATTGATTGTAATGATATATTATTGTGTTCACCTGTTAACCTCCAGGGGGCAGTATATCATGTACTGCAGTCTACCAGGCATAAATACAACAGAAACTAGAAAAATTTTGATTTGCTTATCAGCAAATCAGTCTGTGTGCCTAGAAAGCTTTTAAAGATTGTCTATTCACAATTTATTTAAGGACAGGTAAGACGCCAAAAATAAATCCCACTTTAATCGACCCCAGCTCAAAATGTATGTGCGTTAGGATATCAAATCATATATGTGTGTAATCATCATACTCCAAAGAATTTATATGTCCCATATTTGGGTGTCTGTGTTGTTAATTGTTGAATAAACAATTGAAAGTTGACCGCAAAGCATCCACCCCATAAATGTTGAAATAAGTCACTAATTATTTGTGATAAAATCATAATTACACTTGCATCTTAATCCTGACATATTGGCAACCAAAAAAACAATCCTGCGTTTTTTTTTATGTTTAGCTTAATTTTTTCTGTTATCCACCCTCAACATTTGACATTTCAATTTTCTCTTTGATTTCCAGGATGTTCATTTTCTTCGTTTCATTGAAACAGAAAGAAGCAAAATTTTGAAAATTGATGAATTTGTTTTGCAGTTCAGGC
Organism: Hermodice carunculata; assembly: GCA_964020975.1. Classification (NCBI taxonomy): domain Eukaryota; kingdom Metazoa; phylum Annelida; class Polychaeta; order Eunicida; family Amphinomidae; genus Hermodice; species Hermodice carunculata. The sequence goes on along the minus strand of CAXHWN010000194.1, from coordinate 313,762 downwards.
ATTACAGAATCAAAGCCATTAACTGGATTAAATTTTGCCCAACCGTTTTCTTGGAATAACCATTCCTAGGTGGGGTTCTCATCCTATTATACTTCCTGAGAAAACAAGCTTCAAAAACATTTTATGTTCATCATTTGCCTCAGAAACAATACTTTTTGCTCAAGTTGAGCTGATATTGGTACAAAACCGAGTAAACTTTGTCTTTTAACATTTGGTGAAGTTGTCAATCAATTATTTGCCAATCACATGAATAAAAGAGCCTTTGAAGTATGGCAAACATTATTCAGCAATCTGTCAAACGGTGACAGCGACAATCTGGTTTCAAAGCGTGACGCCATGGAGGCGGCCCTTGGGCCCCGTGACCTCAAGCCTGGCAACAAAAGTTGTGTTACCTTCCTTCGGTGGGGCGGCCTATGGCTGCTCGTGGTCAGTGGACGGGTGGCGGTTTTGGTCTTCCGCCCCCTACCTCTTCATCCCGTTTTTAGGGACAGTGTTTTTTAAAGTATTTACCCCTATCTGTATACTTTATGTAGTCAGCTTGTTAGACTTGTCTGTACACTTTACTTAGTAAGCTTGTCATTATTTTGTAGTAATTTTGTGAATGAGTTTCATTTCTCTTTCCAACCTGAGTTTTGTAACGCTATTTTGTGTGTTTTCTCTGCTGTTCACGTTTATGCTTATTTCGATGTGTTTATTTGTACTTTTATTTCCTCATCCCTGGGTTTCGATGAAATATTATTATGCACGTGGGTATTGTTGATTAAAGTGCCAGTTTTTTTCCTGCCTGTCTTTGGTGTGCAGGACCACTGGGGTAATCCATCGCTGCACGGCCTTTGAAGGGACATCATCTGACGATTCCCGCTCCTCTTGAACATTTAAAGTCTCCCTTCATTAGAATGCAAAACAAGCAAGACAACTATAAAGTAAACCACTAAGGCTGTGATATGTTTGCATGTTGGCATCATTTGCCTGTCCACAAACACACTTTCGGTATGCCGCCTGATTTCGTGGTGCCGTCGTGATACTACTGGTTTTGCCATGGGCCGTTGCTACCAGTGTAGCCACGTGACAGACTGTTTAGTATGATTGACAGGTAGCATTGTTCCGCGAGACAGCTGAAAACCAAAAGAGTGACACATGGATGTTCAGATATCCACATGTCTCTGTGGTGTTTTTGCATTATTCTCATATTTCTACTTAAGGTAGGACCTTGAAATTTTGCCAACTTATGAAAAGGACATATATCTTGTAGAAACCGTTAAAATGTCAAAATCTCCTATGCAAAGATTTTTGGTGTCTTACATGTCCTTAACTCCTGCGACAGTAAGTTTTTCATGCGGCTATGTCAAAAACCTATCAACTGAAATTTGAAAAGCACCTCAATCTATTATAGTTTTGAAGCTAAGCAAGATGTCAATTTTGTGTATTTGCCTAACTTGGATAAATCAAACTGCCACATGTATAACTTTGATTCATGATTCATTGGCTGCAGGTATCCCACAAATCTATTAATTGAAGTTTGAATGACACCTCAGTCGATAATAATTTTGAAGTTATGCAAGATTTAAAGTTTGGGTATTCCCCTAATTTGCATAAATTACACACACAGACTTAATAGAGAATAAAGTATCTGAGGAAAAGCAAGAAGTCTGTGTTCACACACAGACTTAACTAAGTTGCTGTTGTACATAGCTATATCAGTGGACACTGGGTCAGACTGGTCCTGAGAGGAAAGTGAGATTTGAAAATAATTTGTAGTGTTTATACATGTGCTGTACAACTTGTCTTGAAAGAACCCTCAAATGAAGGACCACCTAATACTATGTTTATAAGGCCTCCATATTAAGACGCTGTGCTATCGTTTCACTATTATTGTGCCTCTAATGAATGACCACTTGTGTACCTGCCCTTCATAATGGTTTTAGCATATGCTTATAAAGCTGTCCTATTCAGAGTACTTCAAAGCCTAAGGCCAACTCAGATAACGATACCATATTTAACATATTCTCTGGTGTTTACCTGTTTATAAATGCTGATTATTCTGATTAGGAGAGTAAATTTCCCAGATGGAGGTATACCACATGTAGCAGCATGAACCCATCTCGTACACCATTAACCCTTTCAGTGCCAAATTTTGAACTGAGTCAACATCTTTTTTCGGCACTGCGCCGAGAAAACCTGTTGACCTGGGGTATTCTCTCTGGAACTATAAGCATACTGGTACTTGAATGAAAGGTTGTTTTATAAGGAATAGGAATCTGAGATACTATAATGATAGTGCAGACTAGTTTCACTACAGTAGATTGACATTGGACATGATTGGCACTGATAGAGTTAAAATATATTTTCCATTGATCTATAATGGAAGGGTCCCACAGGAATTTAACTCTTTCACTGCCACATTTTGGACTGAGTCAACATCTTTCCTGGGCACACTTTGGGTGCATTGGGCCCAAAGTGTGCTGAGGAAAGCTTTTGACTTGGACTGTTGTATTCTAACTACTGGCGTGCTGGTGAATGAAAGGTGTTTTCCCAAGGAACGGGAATCTAGCACACTTTAAAATACTATAAATCACAGCAGTTCATTTCAGATAGTTCAAGTTTAGTCCCAGTTGGCACTGAAAGAGTTAACTGATGGGTACAAAATATAGATCTTTTGTTCTGAATTTCAAAGGCACATCAACAGCATGTTGGGGCAATTAACCCTGTCCCCTTTGAATTAACCCTTTCCCCCTTGAATTGAGACTGAGTCAACAGCTTTCCTTGGCATGGGTTGGGCACTAAGTGCCCAACCCATGCCAATGAAAGCTGTTGACCTGGGGCACATGATCTTGATAGGTCTCATCTGCAATTCTCAGTCAAACTGTTTTTCATTACGGTTGAAATTAGTTAAAAACGTTGAAGCAGACGACATTTGACCACCAGCTGGTTTTGGCCGGTTTAAGGGGGAAAGGGTTAAGACTGGGTCAACAGCTTCTCTGGGCATATGGGTTGGGCACTAAGTGCACAACCTATGCCAAGGAAAGCTGTAGATCTGGAGCATGTCGTCTTGATAGGTCTCATCTACCATTCTCAGTCAAATTGTTTTTCATTACTGTTGAAATTAATTGAAAACACTGAAGCAGATAACATTTGACCACCAGCTGGTTTTGGCCATGTTCACAGCTTTGATACAGAAGCTCCTGATTTAGATAGAAGCCTACAATGCATTCAAACACCCCTAATCATGGATATCTTGAAAAGATTTGTTTGCTAAATGAGAGAAAATGAATGAAAACATATTTGTTTGGCAAAACCACTGGGAACAAGACACGCTCATATAAATTATTCTCCTGAGTCATATTTATCTTCAAGTCAGGTCATTACCCCTGTGACAGCAGCCAGAAACCACATACAGGGAAATCTCAGTATAATGACACCATCTGTTCCTGGTAAAATGTGTCAGACATCTGAATATGTCACATAAAGTAGTCATAATGCAAAAGAATTTGACTGTAAGTACCATCAAAACTTGTGTTGTCAAGTGAATATGTCACATATCTGAGTGTCCTTATTTAAATGAGGTTTCACTGTACAATGATTTTGATATATGCCTCAAGGCCATGATAACTATTTCCCAGTACAAGATTTTATACACTCTATATGAAAAGTTGTTTTAATTGTGACTTTAATTTCATCTGTTTTATGTCTATGTGCTTCATTCATATAAACACCCCACCCCCCATATTTTGTTTGTTTGTTTTGTTTGAATAATGAAGGCAGTGATGGAAGGTTCAATGCCAGTTTATCACCAGTTTTCTGCCATATTCTTGCCAGAAAAGTCAGTTTAAAATTGCCAGTTTTTGTTTGCATGTTCATTCTGTAAGGGTGTACGACAAAGAGCATCTACGACAGTACTCTTGAGGGACAAAGCACGAAAGTTGTCTGAAATTCAGTTTGACTTAATTTACTGTTGGAATAGCATCTAAATCTGACTTTACTTTTCACTCAAAATGTGAGAAAAGTATCTGGCAGATTGTCTGGTGAAGATCAAATGATTTAGACTGTAATAAGTGAAGTTTAATTGCATAAAAGAACTTGCCAACGTATAGAATCCTGTCTTATTGCTTGATACACACATGTCTATGTCCGTGCCTGGGGGACAATTACGATTTCTTCGATAGCGTTTGCTGTTGTATAATGACATCAGACTGCTGGGTGCAGTCCTCTTTGCTTCAATCACAGATGGCTCCGCCACTGAAATTTCATTTGTGGCTAGAGGCAGTGATCTTGGCATGGCTTCTGCGACCCCTGCAGGAATGATGGACAGTGTACGTGTCCAATATTCTTGCAATCTGGGCTAGGGATTCAGGGATGTCTGGCTCTTTTAATATCCATACACAGTACATGCCATTAGATTTCCACAGAGGTTATGAACTAATTCTCTTTTAGGGAGTAGAATTGCATACCTTCACGGCAGCCAAGCTGCTTTTTTTTCCTTGGCTCCAGGGTTATTGGGAAGTGAAAGCTAATGTACATGTTTTGAGATGATATCACAGAAGTGTATTCTCATTGGTGTGGCTGCTCCACATTGCTAGTTTTACATACATGTATATGTGTACATTAAATAACCATGCCTGATGAAGTATGTATAACTGATAAAGTCATGTTTTTTTGACCATCAAAGGGCAAAATGTATGCTGGAGATGATGAAAATATATATCGGTACCAGCTGGTAATTTTGGTTCTTGAAAAAATTGGATGACAGATACCAAGTGAACAGTTTGTACACAAATAAATGGCAGTTTTTTGGGGAACAGAAAAATAGTGATAAGTACACATTAGGTCTTTAGTGTAAGTTTGAAGTACTGTACTAGATGTTCTTACCTCCCTTATGTATAAAGTACCGCTGTGTTTGTTCACTCTCTATAGTCTTTCCCCCTTAGACCAAGCAAAGCAGACAAGTGGTCAAATGTCGTCTGCTCCAGTGTTTCTGACTGATACCAACAGTAATACAAAACAACTTGAATGGAAATTATAGATGAGACCTATGTATGACTGAGGCAGATCAACATTCCAAATAGCATCCATCTCATACCAAAGGAAACTCTCCTCTCCGTCTTAATTCACTAGGGAAAGGGTTAAATGATAGAGACAAATTGTTCTCATTTCAAAGTCATACATATTTTTTTTCAATCAGCCACTGGGCACTTTGCGTAACAGGACCATGATAGACATTAGTTAAAAGTCCAAATTCTGTATCGCATATTAAAGCCAAAATAAACCTTACTCAGGACATTATGTTGAATGAAGCTTGTTCAGAATTGAGATATTTTGATATAAAATTCATGCAGATCAGATCTATCAAGCAAAACTTGTGACAATTCCAAGTATCAGATATATTGTGGACTGGAGGCTGCCATCTTTGCAGTAATATATCCCAGAATGCAGCAATGATGACATAGCAACCTCTCAAGGCTGGTTTTTAAATTTTGACTAAAAAACTCATGGTGTGAGCTGTATCTAAATAATTAACATATCACAATTATTGCAGTATTAAATGGCCAATTAATTAAACAAATTTAAGTATTGTAATCATATTTAGTCATTTGAAGTATTGATAATATGCCTGTGAGGACACTGTGTCATCCCTGTTGCATTATGGGATTGATATTTGGCCAAGATGGCTGGCTGCAGTGTTGAGGGCATTCTTGCACTTCAAGTAAGAATGAAGTTATCTGATTGGTTATCAGCCATGTAACATTCAATGTCGCACCACGGGTACCCTTGACGACAGGAGACAATTTTTTTATCTATCACATGCCTAAGTGCATGACCCCAAGCCATGCACCTGTCCTTGAATGATCATCAATTATCGGTGTGGATCTTACCTTTACACTTGAAATAGTGATTTATACCCTGAATTAATATTTTCTATTGAAAGATTTTATCCATGATGGCACTTGAATGAATCAGATAATGTGATATTTACATGTATTTGAGAATTGATCACTGAGGCGAAGCCCATGTCTGCCATTTTGATATTATGGCTTCAAATGATTACATCATTGCATGTTACAGGGTAATCCCTGGGAGGGCATCTAAACCAATCAAATTTGCACCTGTATAATTAGCCATGTGTGAAGAAACATTTAGCCATGTCCTGTTCTTAGCAAACACTGACATTGATGCGCTCAGGTTCGCTCTGCCTTGCAAGAAAATAAATGTTTCACTGCTCTGATTCGTACCATGTTTACATCATAATATTCCTATTTTGAGCCGGCGTCATAACAAATTAAGTTTCTTTTTTTATTTACTTTGGTTTTAACTTCACCACAGATAAAAAAAAAATCTTTTCAACTGGGGAAAAAAATTACTGGATCTACCAACTGTGAACTTTGGAACCTAGCTCTCAGCCTGAATGTCATGGGAAAATGGGTGCCCTTACCTTGGATTATAATAAAATTCACAGTTTCTGTGCCTGGTCACCATGCATTGACATTGAGTGTGATATATGCTTTCAACAGAACATTTTAAGTTTCTTGCCCTAAGATATTGCTATTTTTTTATAATGCGGAATAGTCCTACCCACGATTAAGAACATTTATACAAATATTCATGCACTGCCTACACCACTAGATATACCTTGTTCCTAACATTCCAAATCTTGTTCATTTCCAAACACAATTCCTCTGATATGCAAATCCTGTACACCAGGGGACTCCCTCTCAAGGGGCATGACGTCACCTGGGCCATAGATTGTTGTAAACATTGACACATGTGCACCATAACACCTGGGCCAGCACAATTCAGCTGATCAGCTTGACAGCTGGTAATCTTTCATCAAAACAACAGTTATATAAAACCCATGATGTAACAGCTAGACACGTGGGTCTTTGTAAACCAAGGTGCACTCCACATGCAGAGATCTTTGGTAGTCTCTGAAGAGTTCAGTTAGAGTGAAACTGGTCAGACTGCATAGCTGAAGTCTTACTGGGCTCAAAGCTGCACAGACATGCATTTCTTGCCATCTTGGCCATTGCCCATTTCAAAGTTGCCATGCAAACATTTTATCACGGTCCCTCTGTAGTATTCATCCACATGTGTACTTATGCTCGTGGAAAGATAGTACCTGCAAGTAACAGTGAGTCGGACTTGTCTTGAAAAACATTATTTATTGGGTGCACAAATGCTAATGAGACATTGTAGTCACTCCATAATCCTCTCAGCAACCCTGTTACTCCATGTGGGACATGAATATTAATGAAGTGCCTCTTCCTTTGGTAAAGTGTGGTTCTCAAGTGCATTACAGCAATCATGGTATGGCAGCAGATATAACTGTCTGGGAAATGCTGGTTTGCAATGTGGATGAGCAGGTGTACAGTGTCACATAATCAACAGAAAAAGATAATCCCCATGGGAGGAACAAATTCCTTCAATAAACAATATAAATATTTAAACTTCCCTGAAAGTGGATCTGTTAACAGTGCAGAAAAAGTATGTGTATTAAGAATGCTGAAGAAGATATGGCACATTGATTTATACAGTCAGTATTAATTTACTCTGAGATGAAAACTTCATCATCATAAAATAAAGGCTTCTGTCTCTCTCATTTAGAGCATTAATAAACTCATTTTCAGTTTTTCGCATGGATAGAAAAGGAAAAAAAACTATGAGAAAAATTGTGTATTTATACATGTGCATGTAAATGTAAATTTCATGAAGTTTTTCTATCTTTATGCAAGGGAGGATTCTTCCTTGTGGAAAGGGACCACATAAGTATGTATATGTACCTTTACTATTGATCAAGTAGGAGAGTAAAGAGATAGGTATATCAGCCTTTGCAGCTGATTAAGTGGGACAGTAAACAGATAGGTATATCTGCCTTTTCAATTGATCAAGTGGGACCGTAAACAGATAAGTATAAATGTATATGCCTTTACAATTGATCAGGTGGGACAGTTAACAGATAGGCACATGTATATCTGCCTTTTCAATTGATTAAAGACGCTAGGTACACCGCGATATGCGCAACCATTTATGGTCCAATGCCTCTATACAGTTAGAGCTGGTATCTGTCGATACCTGCACTAGCTGCTGTTCGCTTTTCCTATTTTGCATAGTTCCTTTTGAGAAATATGGATTGTTTACAAAGAGTGAAAAGGAAAAAGAATGGGCAGTTTGTTAACAAATGCCAAAACAAAGGACTAAATGCTTTAAAACAAGGCAGAATACGTCGAAACACTGCAGTGGTAGACCAAAACGCATGTACACAATCAGCGAACGCTGACCAAGCCACCGTCGAAAGTGCCATGCCCACCCCCCCAAATGCCACATGCACATGCATGCAAACACTGACAGTTATAACTGGGATGAAGGTCGTAGAATAGTGGAACTAAGTGTACTAGCCGATAATCTTGTATGCGAGGAATGTAAAAAAAAAAAAACGTTGTCCCTAAAAGATACAGAATCAGAAAAACGATATGGCTTGGTCAGTGTACTTTACATTTCTTGTGAATGTGGTACGATAAACGCTGTCCCAACTGGAAAAACAAAAAAAACAAAAAAACACAGTAATACCCCAGCATCAAAAGGTGGCACAGGCATATTTGATAATGTGCTGCCTGTGTTACCATTCGACAATGTATTAAGGCAACTATAATTTTGATATTCTTATTTTTACCTCTTTTTTCCACATTGCTGTATTGCACTGTGGAGAGAATCTTAAAATGTTTGCCTCTTGTAAGTAAAACTATGAAAGTATATATTATGACTGAAATATAAAATTAACAACGTACTGCGGTTTAATTAACCTAATACATGTATATTGATATGGTATCAAAGTTAGACAATGAATGGATACCTTGTACCTATGAACTAAGAACAAATTCAGTCAACATGCATGAACTCTTTGTACAATTGCGGAAAAAATAGCATTGTATGATATTTTTTTATTGATCAATGAAATCAGTACATATTTTGGAACCCCCCTACAATTTTTCAGGGATTTGTAAATATTTTTTCTATTTCAAACTTAAAAAATAATGTGAGCACTTGTACATTTTTGCAAGACGAGATGAATTTAAAGTCACATTCTAGCATGTTTTGTCTACATATTTGTTATTAAAAGGATTGATATACATTGCATACACTCATATTGAGTTATTTTATGCGTATTTTTGTAGCCTTAATTTAATTTTTGGTTTAACCCACATATATAATGTTTGCTATCAAATTTCTGTGGTCCTTACATGTATCGCCACCTAGCGACAAAAGTAGCACTGTGACATACCAATTTTTTGCTTGTATTTTGTGTCAAATGCCAATATCTTTGTTCACACCAAAAACCAGAGATTTCTAAATTTGTTTGACCAGTGTGCCGATCGTCTTTAGGTGGGACAGCAAACAGATAGGTATATCCGCCTTTTCAAATGATCAAGTGGGACAATAAAAAGGCATATGTGCCTTCACTATTGATCAAGTGGGACATTAAACAGAAAGGTATATCAACCTTTTCAAATGATCAAGTGGGACAGTAAACAGGTATATCTGCCTTTACAATTGGTCAAGTGGGACAGTAAACAGATAGGTATATCTGCCTTTACGATTGATTAAGTGGGACAGTAAACAGATAGGTATATCTGCCTTTACGATTGATTAAGTGGGACAGTAAACAGACAGGTATATCTGCCTTTATGATTAATCAGGTGGGACAGTAAACACATCCAGGTATGTGTTATGATATATGCCAGACTGTATTACACATACACAACACAGCAACTTAGTCTTCAAGTTGTGGGCATAATTTTATTTTTTGAGTAAAATGCATTTATCTGTTTGCATCTGGGTTATAAAATAATGTATTATTAATCATCTTAATAATTGTTATTTGATGGCTGCATAATAGTGTATTATTTCATTCAAGTCAACATACATTTAGTATGACTATATTTTCTAAGGACCGAGCAAGGGTCACAATAGCTAGAAGTTGAAGAAGTTCGACCGGTTTCGTTGTGTTTCACAACTCTTCAGGAACTGTGGGCTAACCGACGTTACGTCTGATTTATATGCCGAGGGGTAACTTTCTGTTGTCACGTAAAACACGTTATTGTGATTGCGTAACACAGAATCTCGGTTCTACCAAGACGTTATTGTCAAGGTGAATTAGATTCAAAAGAATTTGAATCCCGGCAGGCCAATAAAATAAGGACTGCCGTAAAAACAATGCTGGGGGTCAGCAAGTGTAATTAATCAGACATCTAGGTGGTGGTACTACCGTACCACAAAGCCCTGAACACAGGAGCTTGGGACTGTGTGTGAGAACACAGTGTGGGTGCGTGTGTGCGGTTTCCCTATGGGTTGCATAGGTAATATGCTACCCAAAGCAGAATCTCATGGAGGGATGAACTCTGAACATAAAATTTTAGCATTAGACCGAGCAAGAGAGCTCATCTCCCCATGATGTTGAGACCGAAAGGTTCAATGGAGCGCAATTGGTGCATCCAATGTCTTTCCCTGTCCAGACGCAACTGTCTGGTGCGTTCTAGACGGGGGGGGGGGGGGGGGGGGGGGAGTGCGGATATACTCTAAAATGTGCACTTTTAGAGCAAGACCCTGGTGGTCATTTTGGGCAAAATGTCTGCCCAGTGGCTGTGCAATGACTTTGTTACTGATGTAACGAAAGTGTTTGCGCAATCTGTCTTTGAGTGGGCGCATCGTTTGCCCCACATATTGTTTGTTGCATGTGACACAGGTAAGTAGGTACACTAGATTGGAACTTTCACAGCAACCTCCCTTGGGGACATGGTATGTCCGCCCAGTTTGTGTACTGGTTACTCTGCCTGAAGTGTCCAGACAGATACAGTATTTGCAATCAGCTCGACTGCATTCGTTACTGTGTCTCTTTCCAGATACAGCTGGATTCAGCTGTATGTCTGTGTGATATCTGATCCTGCTATGGACCAGCATGTCTTTCAAACTGTCTGCCCTTCTGAAACCCACTATCACTTCCTTGTCGATTAAGGCTTCTGCAAAAAAAAAAAAAATATTTAGTATGACAATAATAATCCTTTAAGGCACCCAACCTCATCGACCTAAGCTATGTTACCTTGATACATGCAAGGCCTTTTGACCTGGACTATCATGTTACATGTATCTTGATACATGTACGTCCCTTGACCTACATGTAAGCAGTGTTACCTTGATGCATGAAGGTCTCTTGACCTAGGCTATGTTATCTTGATACATGTAGATCCCTTGACCTACATGTAGGCTATGTTATCTTGACCTAAGGTATGTTACCTTGATGTATGTAGGTCTCTGGACCTATATGTATGCTATGTTATCTTGATACACATAAGTCTCTGGACCTGGGCTATGTTATCTTGATGCATGTAGGTCTCCTGACCTTGGCTATGTTATCTTGATACATGTAGGTGTCTTGACCTACATGTAGGCTATGTTACCTTGATGTAGGCAGGTCTCTGGACCTATCTATAGGCCATGTTACCTAGATATATATGTCTCTGCACCTAGGCTATGTTATCTTGATACATCTAGGTCTCTTGACCTACATTTAGGATTGGAATGTCATACATGTAAGTCTCTTGACTGGGCTTAGCCTTTGTTACCTTGATACATGTAGGTCTCTTGACCTAGACTATGTTACATGTATATTGATACATGCAAGTCCCTTGACTACGCTCTAAAGCCTGTGTTATCTTGATACATGTAAGTCTCTTGAATTGGCTTAACCTTTGTTACCTTGATACATGTAAGTCTCTTGACTTAGGCTATGTTACATGTATATTGATACATGCAAGTCCCTTGACTATGCTCTAAAGCCTATGTTATCTTGATACATGTAAGTCTCTTGAATTGGCTTAGCCTATGTTACCTTGATACATGTAAGTCTCTTGACCAGGTTTTTGTTTTCTTGATGCATGTAAGTCTCTTGAATTGGCTTAGCCTATGTTACCTTGATACATGTAAGTCTCTTGACCTGGTTTATGTTAATTACCTTGATACATGTAAGTCTCTTGACCAGGTTTTTGTTATCTTGATACATGTAAGTCTCTTGACCAGGTTTTTGTTATCTTGATACATGTAAGTCTCTTGACCTGGGCTATGTTACCTTGATACATGTGGGTCTCACCTATAATTCTCACTCAAATGTTTTTTGTACTCTTGAAATTAGCCAAAAACATTGGAGAAGGCAACTTTTGACTATCAGCCAGTTGCGGCAGGTTAGAGGAGGACAGGGTTAAATATACCACATGAGGCTCATTAAGTTTCCATTAATTATTAAATAATACAGGTATAGCCACTGACATGATTCTTACAGGCATTAAAAATTGTTCCCAATTTTGACTGCAAATTAAAGACATGGGAAATATAAAAAGGGATTGGTTAACTTTAATTCTTAATTATTTCCAGCACAACAAATTGATATGATTCAGTTTTGTACCTGAGTGTTTTTTGTGGTTTGATACATAAAAATATATGATATCTGTCTGTATACAGGTATAATAAGCTGTGTAAAGTTACCACCACAACAGTTACTAATGCCCACCTGTCCAGGTGCCTAGATATTTTTCTGTTACCTGGTACACAATCTGGTAGCCACAGGAGTCAGGGTGGCCCATCAGTCTACGTACGCCAGTAATCAAATTTGCATTTATTTCTTTGCTCACATTTGCTGGGGGGGGGGGAGGGTTGTGGGCAGGCTTCAGGTGACTCAGTCTTTGGCTGTAAAAATCACAGCAGAACCAAATTGGTTGAACATTGGTGGCCCTCAGTTGCAGTCTTTTACTGAAATTGATCTGAAACCTGTCCACTGATAAATGAAATAAAGCTGGGCATGTACACAGGTCAGGGGGGGCACAATATACCTATATATCTTTGACCTCTTGAGGAGTATTATGACATGATGTTGATGCGAATATGTTTTTTTTTTTTTTTTTTTTTGCCCGGTCTGGCTCATATATAATTGTTGTGCATACCTTGATATATTTTCTCCACAAGTTCTATCATACAGCTGTCTTCTGGTTTTAACCCTCAGTGATTTAATATTGATACATGTGCATGCAACTTTTTTCTGTGGAAAAAATTACCAGAAATGGTCCAATGTGGAAAATATTTCTTTGTTCCTGTTTTCATCAAGAATGGCATTATAAGCCAAGCATCGAATAGCTATCTTTGGTGCAGTCTCGTGTCCAGAGTGCATGGAGCAATTTCAAAACTGTTCACTGTGTCCCCAGAAGCTTCATAAATGTCTTAAACACATATACAGTGAAACCTCCTTCTAGCAACACTCAGATACCTTAATTATATATTCACTTTGTGATACAAATTTTGAGGGACATAATTAAGTCAAATTGCTTTGCCATTTGACCGATATAACTGACATATTCAGATATGTGACACATTTTGTATGGAGTAAATGGTGTCATTATAATGAGGTTTCACTGCAGTAGAAGTGCAGTTAGGTGTATGAGGACAAAAAACCTGTTACATCAATCAGCATTTTTTTCAATTTGGATAAATCATTTTTTTTTTCAGTTTTCAAAGTAAAAAAGGAGAGAGCCAGGTGCTTATGGTTCTTGAACTGACTGCACTGGTCTGTGTTTATTTGTTTCATTCCATGTTACACTGGGCTATTTCTAGGAACTAGAGTGGTGTGGCAAATTTGACTAAAATGGCTACAATTATTTTAGCCAAACACCTTCTAAATTGTCTATCTGCTCAAATTTAATTCAATTGTACCTGTAACTTATTGCTTGACCTGATTGCAGTTTGATGACCTTGACCTAATTTTCAAGGTCACCAGGACCCACGTGTGTGTAAAGAAGGCTTATGCAGTCTATCAGGGAGAAATATCTTGTTTAGACCTACCATGCTGGTATTTCTGCTAATTATAATCTCTTTTAATGAGCAGTAAGAGCATGCAGTCTTCCTAAATTTAGTAAAAAAAATAAATAAATAAATAAAATCCAGGACCAGTACAAAATGAGCAGAGACTGCTGGTACCTTTAGCAGTTAAGCCAAATGCTAATGTTTCTACAGTTTGGCTGAGAAATACATGTATGTAAATGGGTAAAATATTTCAAGATGAATTTTTAAAGGGGCTTGACAGGATGTATGTTAATTTTCCATTTTTCCTTACTTTTGTCTAAACATTTTAAAAGTCTATATTGGTCCTAGAATGAGTAAATATCTGGGGAAGCAGTTTACCTCAATAAGATGAAATAAGCAAAAGATAGCAGAAGAGACCTGCTTTAATATAGCTGATTGGAACTTAGAAAAAAAAGCTGCTGGTATGTATTCAGACCACCTCAGGTGTTGTATGAGATATTGGAAGCTTTTCAAGATTTGTGGTAAGTTTGATGGGGATTGGGATGGGGGTAATAAAAATTGAACATACTAAGTACCAGTACATGTAATGTATGGCTACCGGAGTGTTTATATTCCCCTGGCCATTTTTTGAGGCACTTCGGTTTTTTGCGGCAGGCTTTGAAATTTTAGTCAATATTTAACTTTTCAATGTGTTTGCATTTTTTTCGCTCAAAATTTGGCTGTTTTGTGAGCAAGATGGATATTTTTCAGTGCTATTTGGAATAGATTGTAATGTATAGTTTGTGACATGACAATCAGACTCACAAAAAATACCATGAAAACTGATGCCCCAAAAACTGTTAAAGCCACCATAGATTTCATGGCTAAGAACACTTTGTTGAATCAAACTTATTTCTATCAAAAGGTGGGCATGAGTGCAACTTTTTTACTTCTGTGCAGAGGTCTGATCACCCGTCACACCCAGACAGTGACATGAATGAAATATGACACCTGTCTGCATACATTGCCAGCTGTCCAGCAGGTCCAATGTATGAAACATGTCTGCTACTGGGTGTGACCAGCTCTGCGTGTTTTTTTTTTATCTGGGAAAAATCAAACAAAAAACACAAACAAAAAACATGCACACACAAAAAAAAACACAAAAATAAACAGAGCAAACCAAACAAAGAAAAATGCTTATTGAAGCCTGACACTTGTCATGTGGGGACAGTTAAGCCCTTTGTGTCCAGTAAAGACTGAGGCAGCCTCTCTCTCAGATGCTTTCAGCCAGATACTGAATCATAGTAAAGTTACAATTAAAGGAAGTTTTCAATTAAACTTTTTTCTACCAATGTTATACCACAATTTAATGCAAATTGTTACAGAACTATTTTTTCTAGGGGTTAAAGCAAAAGCAGTTAGATTCATACCAGCTGTGTTAATAAAATTAAGGTGTAAAAACTAGACAAGGGCCACATGTACAATGGCGAAGACATCCATCTGTGGTGCTGTGTCCTGTTTTACTTGAAAACAACAGCATAGACTTTGATACAGAAGAGGCTGACCGGTTTCGCCCATCCTGGGCTCTTCAGAGACTACCAAAGGTTGCTGCATTCATTTTTACCATGGTATTAATAGGCCCAGGTAATGTACTACATGACAGTGTGGGCCTGACGTAAAACCTATTGTATTTAGGTTAAGAAGACTTATCAACTTGATACTGTGTTGGTTTAACTCATTTCGCATGTTTGCAGTTTGCGCGTGGCAATAATTATCTATGCAGATATTTTGTTGTCAAGATGGTGATGCGCCACCTGGTGGGAGCCTGTGGATGGAAACTTATCCATGATGGGAGGCTATGTTTATATGACTCATGGACCTGGCTGTGGAGGAACTTTTTTCTCACAAATGTGTCGGCAAAATAATAATAATAATAATAATAATAATAATAATAATAATAATAATAATAATAATAATAATAATAATGTGCTGTAATACATGTATAGCCTACATGTATGACTAATATTTTATTTTATCTATGCAAAGCTATGCTTAGAGCTATTTACTTGGCCCATTTTTGTCTGGTGCCCACCTGTTTCTCAAAGAAAAAGTGTGACAATATTATGCATAGAGTGGTATTGATTACTATAGCAAAATGTTTCTAGTATGAATTAAAAGCATAGTCTGCCTGGTGGGTTTTAAATTGAGCATCTCAACTGTCTTCTTTATGTGGCACTGCAGGTAATTTCCCCATGTACCTCCCTGTTGCAGGTGGAGACACCTGGTGTATAGACAAAACATGCTTCATTCATTGGTTGAAAATGTCATGTGACACAGGAAGCAGGTGCTGCCACCATGCAGAGTAGTGTATTTGACATGCTGTCACTGATTTGATAATTACAAGTGCTGTGTACAGTCTCGCCATCTGGCAAACACTGCAGCAAGTGCATTGGCTGCTACTGAGTGGTTGTGTGTGTATATCCTGGAAGCACATTGAGGCAGCCTAACCATGTGCTTATACTGCACAACCTTAATCCCTTCAGGCTATTAGCTGGGTTCACCAAGCTGGTACCCTGCATCCACCTGTCTTTATTACATATTCTATGCATGCCCAGAGAGGAATAACACCAGTCTGTCTTGTTGAATCTGTTCTGTCAGTGCATGCTCAAGGAAACAAATGCCCGGGAAGCAAGCTTGCAGTGGACACATCCACCCTATGGCCAGCATCTTTTTGTTGTGTATGGGAACATTCAAGCCCTGAGCAGTACAAAGCAGCAGAATTGTAAAGACTTGATGGTAACAATAGGTGCAAGTTCATATTAACCCTCGGGAACCTACCGCCAGTGTGTCTGCATGCAACTTGTTCCTACTCTAAACAGACTACCAGGGAAACAACGAATAGCACTTCGTGATAAATGTGCAATGCACTATCACCATGTGTTGATGCCACGAGACACACAGGCATCACATCAGCAAAAGCCACATGATGCTAAAAGATGGACTGGCATCACCTGAGCACAAATGACATGGTGCCACAAGATGTCATACCACAAGACATACCTGATTCACCTCAGCAAAAACATATGATGCCACAAGAAATACTAGCAGACACCACAGGACACAAAAAAATATAATTGCAGTGAGATCATGTTTCCCTGGATTAAACGTGAAAAACATTAACCTTTCACAGGGCAAGCAAGAGTAGATCATTTGTACTTGGAGACAGGAAAACATTGAGATCACAATTGCTCAACTTAATGCTGGGCCAGGCAAAGACAATGACAGCTGTCTGTATTAACTTTGTCATTTCTTTCTGTTGTTCTGCACCTGAAACAACTGCAGTCAGATGTTTCTGTTGTACTGACATGTAGCTGATTATTTGGAGAGAGTATGTTATTACGTGTATGTGTAAAATCAAAGTTTCCAGGCCTTTCTCCTTTAAAAAAAAAGTCAAAATGATGTGTCAATTTAAGACTGTCGCATGAATAGTTAAAAACTACTTATTTCAAGAGTATGCCAAGTCTCTGAACAAGTTTATGCTTTTAAATTTTTTTTTATTTGTTTATTCATTTATCCTGTGCTGGCTATTGTTTTGCTGAATTTATATTGTCAAATAAATGGTTTTCTTTCTTTCTTTCTTTCTTTCTTTCTTTCTTTCTTTCTTTCTTTCTTTCTTTCTTTCTTTCTTTCTTTCTTTCTTTCTTTCTTTCTTTCTTTCTTTCTTTCTTTCTTTCTTTCTTTCTTTCTTCTTTCCTTGCTTTTTCTTTTTCTTCCTGTTTTGTTTCTTCTGTTATTTCCTTCATCAATCCTTTCTCTTTCTTTCCCTCATTGTTTGTTTCCTTCCTCCTTTCTCTCTTCTTCCCTTCCTCTTTTCTCTTTCTTCCTGTCTTTCTCTTTTTTTTCTTTGTTTCCTTTCTCCTTTCAGTATTTCTTTTTGCTTTCCTTCATCCTTTCTTATATTTCTTCCTATCATTTTCTCTCTCTTTCCTTGTTTCTTTCTTTGTGTCTTGTTCTATCTTTCTTCCAGCCCTTTTTAAAGGAGAAAAGCTTCCCTGGCTGCACTTTACACACAGGTGCATTGTGACCAGTGTGTACTGAGGAGTGTGGTGATTTTGGGCCCCTGAGACACTGTCATGTAAACTGCCTGCTGTCTACTTGAATCTCTCATCTTGAAAACATCAAGAAAGCTGAAATCCACTTACGGTAGGAGATTCCTCTTTAGTAGAAAGTGGAACTGTTTTTTTTTTTTGAGAAGGAAAGTGGCAGACTTACAGGAGATGGCACTTTTTCTGAACAGGTAATTTGATTTAAACAGCACACTTTCAATACAAATTACCCCTGGTGTACTATTGAGAGATCATGGCACATAAGTCACTTCCATAAGTGTAGAGGGGGTACCTTACAGGCAATATGTTTATTACCATAAAATTATAGCCCAAGAGGTAGATGTAATATCATCCTAAGTGGGTACATGTAGCTAGGCTGTCTGCAGGTAAATTATTTATTATGTACGTTGTGCTCTCAAAATGTCACACCCATCCTGGCAATAAAAGTTAGACTGCAAAATAAACTTGGTTCCTTTGATATGTGAAGCGATGCTGACTTTTATTATTATTGTGTTCTGAGTGAAAGTGATTTTTCGAATTCCCTGTCTCATGGAAACTGTTTGATTGCTAATTACTGTTCTGCATATGGGCACAGGAAACCATACATATTCCCTGGTGCTGCATTAGTCTGATTTCTCCCCCCCCCCCTCCCCCTGTGAGTGCCCTTTCTATTTTATAACCCCTGAGATTCTATAATAGTGTGTGTAAATGTTATAAATTGATAAGATGAATATATAACTTGTTGCTTTACTGTAATAAAAGTAACAGTTTAATAAAATTTGTTTTATCAGGGAGATTACTCTGGTACAGCTGTATATTTGATTGTGAAATATGATCTTTTTAGTGCACCTACCATGCAGTATGTACATAACATATATTTGATGTTAAATAAGATGTACATGTATACAAGTTGCAATCTTGACTTCCAAGCTAACCACATGTAGTCCCTGTCTTAAGTGTATTAGTGGTGAATACACAGAGCTGATGGTCTGTTCGACAGGCAAATAGCTATTGATAGTGTTACAGATTTCTCAGGGAAAATGCTGTTCAGCAGACAAATAGCTATTGATTGTGTTACAAATTTCTCAAGGAATGTGCTGTTCAGCAGGCAAATAGCTATTGATAGTGTTATAGATTTCTCAAAGAATGTGCTGCTCATCAGGCAAATAGCTATTGATAGTGTTACAGATTTCTCAAAGAATGTGCTGCTCATCAGGCAAATAGCTATTGATTGTGTTACAAATTTCTCAAGGAATGTTCTGTTCAGCAGGCAAACAGCTATTCATAGTATTACAGATTTCTCAAGGAATGCTTTGTTCAGTAGGCAAATAGTTATTGATAGTGCTACAGATCTCAAGGAAAAAGAAATCAGGTAGATAAGATTTAAATTTGAGAATTTCAAATTTTTAAGCTGTCCTTTTCATCTTTTAAAGTAACATAGTATAAATTATGAGCCATCTCCTGAGAGTAAAAGTATTTTGAACATGATGACGGTCCGAGCACTGTGATCCTGGCAAGAAATAAGATGAAAGTCATGGACTATGAAATGTCCTCTCAAATAACCTCCACTGCCTCCCCCCTCCTCCCCCACCTGTGCCTTCAATAACAATATAGAACTTGTGAGCAGGTCCCTAACAAAGTAGTAAAAAAGGTCAGCACAACCCCTACCCCCTGATCCTGACAGGAAATTAACTTGTGTAACGTGACACTGTCAATGTAGAGAGGGAATCCATTGATCTCTTTTTCAAGGGTCCTTCCTCTACATAGTCAGTGCTATAGTCTCAACTTTGACTAAAACACACGAGAAAGAAATCCCAATAGAAAAAAAGCTGCTTAAGATCACTGTGATTCACAAAGTAATCAATTTTCACCACGGAAATTATGTAGGTAAATAGAGTAGTATTTGTGCAGCATTATGGTCCATCAGTTTTTCATTGGAAAAACATTTTCTTTGCATTTCTTTTTTTATGTGGGCCTCCTCCTTGTTTGAATATTTAAACTTGTGTGTTCTGGGCACGGGGACAGAAAAGACACACCAATGAGTTCTGACAGAAGAATATGCACCTCTATAAATACACAAAGCTAGATAATGAAGACGCTCATACTGACATGGTGGAGTATGGTTATTATGTCTACCAATAACATGGTACACGGAAGGTTCTGCAGATGGAAACTAAATAGAGGAATCCCTACAAATGAAAATAGAAATGTCAAAAGCTGCACTTTATATTGCGTCAGACTATACAAGAAGGGAGTTGCCTGGTCAGATAGAGTTGCTGGGATCCTGTGGATGTTTACTGTTTTAACTTAACTGCTGTAGAGACAGCAGATATATTGGTATAATACACAATGTGGATAAGTGAGTTGTTGCATATGGTTGTTGTACATCATAAAATGTGCAAAGAGGGATTATAGAGGTGTGCATGTGTGTGTGCACGTGCGTGTGTGTGTGTGTTGAGATGTTAAGTCAAATTTTCTTATAAACTTTTTGCTAATAGATATTGGATTTACTTAAGTTGGCTTCTTTTTACACAATATAGATGAATCATCATCATCATCATCATCATCATCATCATCATCATCATCATCATCATCATCATCATCATCATCATCATCATCATCATCATCACTACTACTACTACTACCACCATCATCATCATCATCATCATCACCATCATTATTATTTCTATTATTATTATTAATTACATATGTATTTATCCTGGATTGCCTGGTGGTTTACAGGCTAATATGAAGGATATGAAACACATGCAATTCAGGGGAAAGACAATATGAAGTGCTACACTGATCAACATATCTGAAAGATAATTCAATTGAAAAATTGTAAATTATACCAGCAGCACTGAAATATTCATGGCATGCAAATCAAAAATGAACATCAGATGAGGAATGTGTTCCATTTCAAAATAAAGGTATTATAACATGTTGGTGACATCCCTTAAAAATCCTGGAAGAAGTTTGCATCTGATGCTTATTTCCTTGTGGGACCCTCATTCCGCTGATTAGCAGTAAAGCTGATGAGGCACATAGTGATTAAAAATCTGACAGAACAATTCATTTTGAAAGTATGTGGAGCAGGTGTGTGACAATAACCATGTGCACCCAGCAGGGAAGAAGACCTTCCTTATCAGACTAATTTGCATACACAAACACAGGGGGGCAGAACATACACACCCTAGTTGGCATTTGAAGTACTCAGGATAAGATTTGTACAATTTTTAAGCATGCTGTAACCATCATGAACATTTTTTCTTCTTTTATGACAGCATTGCAGCTGGGTTGTACATATAAACCATGTACATATAGCTTGAAAATAATTGATGAACAAGAAGATAACCTTTTCACATTGCACTTTTTCCAGAGTGCATGGCCTTTGAAGCCTCAATACATAAGACATACTTGTAGTATTATCTTGTTCCTTATGTCTGATAAATCTAATGGAGTATTTACTTGATAATAATTAAATATACAGAATTTACTTTCACATAGGGATGGAGAAAGAAGAACATTGCTATATGATTACATTTATGATATGTTTTTCAACGAGGCATCCATGTTTTGTTGTTCTGTTCGTGCCAGTGTCCAGCTGCGAGCACTTCTGATATTATAGGACACAATGTGCAACATTGAAAGTATTTTAGGAATGCATCAGCAGGTTTGTTTGATGTGTCCAGTACAGATTCCACCAGATGGTGTGAAAATTGAATAGGTTAATAAGCATATTGGCTACGTTATTGGGCTATATGTACATTTCCTTTGATCTGCAGTGAGCCTTGCACAAAGGACATGGATATTTCTCAATCTCATCAGACAGTGCCATGGATTTGTGTGAGCTCAGAAATCCAAATACTGTAAATTGCTTAAATTTTGCTGTACTGTTATTTTCGCTTATTTCGCTGATGGCACAAAACTGTGAAAATAAAAAACAAAGTGAAGTGGGATTTTTACATTGTTTGAACAGAAATTATGTCCAAAACAGTGAAATTAAAACAACAGTGAAATGTCAAAAATACAAAAACCATGAAAATTTATACGCGTGAAAATAAAGCAGTAAGACAAGATGCCATGTTGCCTGCCCAGCTGACTCTGGGGCCATTTTTGTGTCTGCCTGGTGGCCTTTGGTCCCAGTCCAACAGTCAGGGTGCATACATGCTGGTCTGCCTGTACACAGGCCCGAGTGAATTGCCAATAAATTTGAAAATGTGTTACTTGGAAGCAGTGGAGCCAGGTGTGACTGACTGGTCAGTGCTTGTACCTTGACCTGGGGTCAGCCTGGGATTTTTTGAGTCCTGGCCCTCAAGTCATGTAGCACTGACCCTGACCCACACTCTCAATTTAGCCATGCGTGCAGTATTAAGGCTGTAGGCCTGCACAGCAAACACATGGAGCGAAATTCTATTTTGAACTCTGTCAAATTAAACACAAAAAATACCTTGAAGATATTCAGTCTACACTATATGCACACACACACACATATGTATTTTTGTAGGTACAGTTGTATTAAAAGCTTGTACTAGAAAAGAAAAATGTTCGTTTTGGTGTGTGTTCCTCCAAAAATCGTTCCCGTTCCGTGCCGTTATACTCAAGAGCATCCAAAACGTGTTCTCGGTCCGTTCTAAGTCAGTTCTGTGTCCTTTCTCATGTGGATGTGTGTGTAAAGTTTTGCTCAGGTGTACTGTACTTACGTTTATATGTAGTCTAGCTGCATTTTTTCTCTACTTGACAATTAATTCTTTAAAGCAATGGGACATTTTTGGGGAGGTAAATTACGCATAATACAACTTCCTCTGGAAGTAAATTACATGTAACTGACGCAACTTTCAGTGGACATATCCAGTAGCCAATTGCAATCATGAGGTTGAATTAGTTTACCAAGCTGAGGCTGCTCCACCTGTAAGGAGCTGGATACCAAGCCTATGTTACCAGTGCACCATCCACAGCACATAATCCTCTTTTGGACAATGTTTCTGCCATCACAGTGACTGTTGTTGTTCCCATCAGGTACTATGATGTCCATACAGAGTTGCAGTACTAGACATATATTGTATGTATGTTAACTGCTTGTTATCAGCATTTACGATGTAAATATTGCTTCCTTCCATTTCTTACAGCATACTATATATTAAGCAAAACCAAGTTGACTCTAATCCTATACTGTTTGAATGCAACAAGCAGAAGACTGATTTTTTTAGCTCAGCTGATTTGTCAGTCAGGTGAGCTTTTAGGATCGAGGCTCCATTGTCCGTCCATAATTCGCATTTTCAACTTCTTCTCCAAAACAGGTGCCCTGATCTTCATTAAACTTGGAGGGGATCTACTTTGGATAGGTGTCTATTAAAGGCTGTTCAAATGGTCGTGCCCCAGTAAATTTTGGATTTTTTTTGGGGGGGGGGGGAGTGGTGGGGGGGGGTTGGCAAATCTTAAAAAATCTTCTTCTACAAAATTGCTTACCCAATTGCTTTTATATCACACAGGAACACTCCTAGGGACACCTAGTTCTTCATTTGTTCACCAGGTGACATTACATTTTTTTTTTCTATTTTTTTTCTTATTGTTTGTGTGTTTTTGCTATTTTGAACTTCTCCAGAACTGTTGCTCAGGTTAAGGTGAAGCATGGTGGGTATGTTCCTTGTGGAAGGGTCAAACAAAGTTGTTCACTAGGTGGCACTGCTGTGGATTCCTGATTTTTTCAATTCGGGTACTTATCGGTAAATGTAGCTTTCCTATTGTTTACTGTGTAAGTCAATGGGCTTTCTAATGCTCAATATCATGCCTTTTCTCCAACAAGTAGCAATGATGTTGTTTTTAAAATTATCTTTAAATATTCTTCAATTTCTCATGCTCCAGAAAATCTATATTTTTAATTAAGTTTTCTTCAGACAAATTTTAGAAATACTTCTAAATGTTATATGCACTCAGATAAAGCTCAAGACAGGTCTATTCAGTTGCAACTTTGATTTTGTGAACAAGCTTAGGTCAGCTGAGCGTGGGATATTCACACAGCCCTCTTGTTTCTTCTGACAAAAGGACTAGGTATCATCCAAAAGCCAACAAGTCACTTTGGCAATATAATGTATGTGTAGTTCACCCTGTGGTTAATCTCAGATCAGCTTACAAGATATTCCCTAAATACGGATATTAAATTAATTGAACTACACCAAGAACACAAAATAATGTCTCAACATGTGATAGATAATAAATTGTACACTTTTGTCCCAGAAAGCCTATTGGGAGGCACAGGTTAGTTAGTGATAGTGATAGTATACTTGCCTAATTAAAAGTGTTAATGGAATGTGGCAGCTCTACGTTGCCAGTGGTCACGCCCACCTGTTGCTAGTGTTGTCAACATCCACAAACCAGGAGCTAACTTCTGGTGCACGCCTGCAAGCAGAATGAAAAGTAACATTGAAGATTAAGTCAGCCATAAAGGGAACAAATTACTGTTTGTATTTTAACTCTTTCAGTGCCAAATTTTAGAATGAGTCAACAGCTTTCCTCAGCATACTTAGATTGCAATGTGCCCAAAGCACACCAAAAGAAGCTGTTGACCTGGATATTTATATTCTACATCATTCTAGGCATGTTTCTACTTGAACAAAAGGTCTTTATACAAGGAACATGAATCAAGTACCTTTATTATAATTCAGAGCAGTTCATTTTAAGCAGTTCAACTTTAATTGCAGGTGGCACTGAAAGAGTTTATATGTTTTAACCTTTTCATTGTCAGGATACCTTTTGGGGCAATAAAGGCACCAAAGGAAAGCTGCTGACCTGTAAGACTATATTTTATCTCTTTTCTTTATCAAACTGCAGCTTGTGGGCCCCCCTCCCCCCCCCCCCCCCCAAAAAAAGATGGCCTCCTGCTTTTTAATTCAGACAACATTTATTATGGAGATCTGTTATGCTTCTTGCTTGTGATATCTGACCTTCATTGAGAGACAACCTCCTTAACAGGTGCAGAGGGTCCAGCTTAGAAGGAGAATCTCCTTTGCAAGTGTTTTGCAAAAGGGAGACAACAAAAGAGCCAAACGGCTGATGAGAGGAAGGTCTGGCAGGTGTTTATACCCATTGGCATGGGATTTTCTTTTTCTGTGTTTAATTAGAGTTGAATTTGGATCATATGTTGTCCTTAAATTAATACCTACAACACAGAGAAACCTTAATTTGTATTACCTTCCCTACATGTGTATTTTAAGCAGGAGACTTCAGTTTATAAGCAGGAGAAGAGGACAGTTCTCAATTTTGCCATGAAAACAGCAGTTCTGAAAACAGCAGTTCTCCTGTCAAAACCTGGAGAGTTGGAGCCTCTCATTGTGACCACTTTTAGCATGTTTAGCCATGCTCCATGTATGTGACCACTTTTAGCATGTTTAGCCATGCTCCATGGGTGCTGTGTCAAGGTTGGGGCCTCTCTGTTGATTTTAAACAGAGTACAAGTTGCTTCAACATGTGATTTTAATGAGGAGTCTGAACTGTATTATAATAACTCCATGAAAATGGCCAGGATTGGCAGGCAGGGGGTTAATATAGTCTGTCTACCCACATATGTCCTAAACAACAGCAAAATGAACCCATAGTTTAGTTTAAAGGTGAAATAAAGACAGACTATTAGATGACAGCAGGTTGTTTTGTGAGGTACATGTACTTGATTCACAATGACATGTTATGCAACGGCAAAATTTAAATGCAGTCAGAGAATAGCAGCTGAAACAAAGTGAAACAGCGAAATGAAACAAAACCTTACTACAGTTTGAATCATTTCTGCATTTACAAGCTACATATCATATGCAACAATGTACACGTAGGTGGCTCCAGTCTGAATATAAACCAAACATAAAGATCGTGTCAGACATAAACTATGGATTTTGACAGCTGGTGCATGGATCTTTAATTTCCTTGTGTCAGCTACAGTGATGCATATGTGGAGAGACCTCAGGGCCCTGCCTTTACAAACCACCCTCTCCGGGCTGCTACCTGTGTATACTAATGATAACTTTATTGACATAAACCTTATTACAGGTATAGTCCGTTACACAGTGATACATACATGCATGCTCCTATATGTAAGAGAAAAAAGAAAAAACATGAGAAAAACAAAGAGAGAGAGAGATGATTATATGTACTTGTTCAATGAAAAAAGACTTGGCAAGGGCAGAACTCCTGTCATGGGCACTGTTGACAGTCCTACCAGATTTTGCCAGTTGAGTGGCTCTTCAGGGACTGAGAATAACAGCTGTGACGCCGTACATCTCAAGACATAAAAACTTTGTGTTATGCCTTATATAGTATGGTGTAAACAGTCAATGTCATGAATGGCTCACGATGATGATGTCATATTTTTAATCAGTCACTTATACATGGCGACAAGTAGTGTAGGAACGTGCTGGTCACATGTGTGTAACCAGGTAAGTTCTACTCTCAGGGGAGGGGAAATACTGGTTTAAAAGCCATATGGACTTAAATTAGTAAATTCTGTTTACTCTTTTTTGCAATAAAATTGAAATGAATTATTAAGACTAGGAATGAAGCCTAACATTGCATTGTCTTATCTAGTCCCTTGTATTCTTTTGCTTTGTTTGAGAAATACAGATGAAATAGAATTTGGAAAAAGTGGAGAGTTAGACATTCAGACTTACATGTCAGGGTGCACCAGGTATTGTCATATATGCTACACAACCAAGTAAAAGCCAGTGTGTTCTTTCCATAATGCAAACACTTCTTTTATAAATTTGATGATAGGCATGCAGATGTGCCTGTGTATCAGCTAGATCCTGAGTGCATTATCAAAATGAATTTATTCTCAATATCAAGAGCATCAAACTGGTCATTTAGACTTTGTAACTTTCCAAATATCTCGTTTCTCAAATCAATTGTTTGTGTTACATGGTAGTACATGTTTGTCATCCTCGACACAACCTGTGCTGCACAGTACGCATTTTCTCTAATCAATTGGCATTTTAGGTTGGGTATTGATTGATTGATACTATTTTTTTCACATACAAGATGCACAGTTCAATAGATTACATATAGTACGTACATCATATAACAGATGCAAGACCATCTTAAAATGTAATGCTGGATTTCTAAAATCCTGAACATCTTTCAACGCTTATTTCCATAGTGGACCACTTTCAATACTTATTTAGATTTAGATGATAGAACCAATGACAGAAAGTCATGAGTAATCTTGAAGCACCAGAGGTATAAGAAATATGTAAAACAAATAAGAATAGATTCACAAAAATGAAAATATTATATGTTAAATAGGAGTATAAGTGTATTTTATGGAGATATTTCGGAAAATTAGAACTTAATAATAAATGTAAATGTGGTTTTCTAGTGCTCCCATTGCACTCGCCAGGTGCTGCTTCAGTTTTCTCTTGAAAATATTGTTAGCTGGACTCTTCTGTATTTCTTCAGGTAGATTGTTCCAGTGTTTAATACCATTAAATCTGAAGCTGAATGAACCCTGAGTTTTAACTTCTGGATGAATAAAAGCAGTTTTGTTTCTTCTGGTCCAACAATTCAAAGAATTTACAGTGTAATTGTCCCTCATGTATTCTGGAGCCACACCTTTGCTAATGTTGTTCATATGTGTAAGAGAAAATTAATTTACGCTCTTACTGACATTCAACCAGTTCAGTTGTTTGAACTGTTTGAAACCAACATGGAATCTGTTATGTTCACCAACCATAAACCAAATCATTTTGTTTTGAGCTGTTTCCAATTTATTTTTGAGCTTTGATTCAAGAGCTGTCAAACAAATATGCAGCCATAATCTAAACATGGTTGTAATGGAGATGAACATATCTTTTTCTTCTTACTTCTATCCAAGAATTTTGTTTTTCTTTATATGAAAATTTCAATCCTTGGTTCTCTGATTGGGTATAATGCCTAGTCTCTATTGCAAGGGTATGAACACTTATCTGTACCTTACAAAAATAATTTCTTTACCAACAGGAAAATTGTTTATCAGATAAGGTTCCATTTCAAACTTATTTTCAAATGTGCAGTAAGTCCTCAAATTTAATTATTTTTCTACAAATATAGATAAACGTTATCAACTGTCACTCAATTGAAGTTTTATTAGCTGTATTTCTAGACTGTGATTTGGAGGAGCATTGGATAAAGGTACAAAGCATAAATTTGTATGTAAGTTACCTTATACTATGTACATGCAGCTCAGAGTTTGAGAGATTGGAATAATTTATATCACATCTGAAACGGAAGTACCTTTTTTCAGCCAGGAGAAATAAACAGTGTGATGATGCCTTTCCATTTGAAGCCATACCTCTCGCAAAGAAATTAATTTCTTGTTAAACACCTGATTGCATATTGACATGGCTAAACAATATTTGCACATGAAATTCAGGTGCTGACTTCGTTCTTGACGACAGAACCAAAACAAGATTTGTGGCATTTTGCGTGCAGCAAAGGTCGGCAGCAGGTGTCAGCGAATCAATGATGAAACAGGCCTCGTGGTAACAACATTAATTGTGCCCATGCATGTGCCGAGGCAGGGCTCAGGAGGACGTGTTATTTGCATATATTTCCACTGTGTTCATGCTAACGATTTTTCAGCATGAAAATGATTACATCTCGCTGGATTCGGTATGAATCTTAAACAAATCATTACCTGATGTACATTTGCCCAGTCAGACCCTGGAATGGGGCTGTGGAAGCCTGAACAGGCAGAAGTGGAAGAATGAATCTTGTCAGTTTGGGCATATATGTATGACACAGATGTTGGCGTACAGTGTAGATGCATACGCATTTGTAATTAAATTTATTGTTTGTTTGTCTTTTTTGTTTTTATTTGGGTGGAGGGGCATTTGTTTTTTTGGTTTTTGTTTGTTTGTTTTTTTTTTTAAATAGCTAAATCGTACCTGGAGGATTCAATAAGCATGTTGTAAAATTTATCATGATAGTTACATGTACATATTCAAGAAGAGGCATATAGAGGGTCTTACTATAAGCTCCATGACAATAGCAGAATACACATGGGCACGTACGTATGAGGACACTGAATGTTACTGTCTTGCTATTTATACCAGAGGTATAGACTTCAGTATACAGGACATTCATATTAATTTCCCAGCAAAATCTACCACCCTAGCTGTCACTGGGCAATGAATGATGACAGTAATCATGCAGCTTGCATGGTACCAGGTGACATACTGATGGAAAACCAAGAGTGTTGTCAAGATTTGTGGGAATAAAAAACACTTATGACAATCATATGATGACTCCTTATGTGTAGCTCAGGGTGTTCCGAGGACACAGCTGTGACTTTTTAATACTTAATTAACTCATTCCTTACCAGTCCCTGATATTTATGTATATTTTCCCACATTTAAGACGACAATTGCAAAATTAAATTCTTCATGAAAAGAGCTTTCGTTCAAGTACCAACATGCCTATAGTCATAAGTCAGTGGTTCTGGCACTGCCTGGCAAGTCATGCTGCAGCTGCCCTTAGGGCAGCTGCAGCATGACTTGCCAGGCAGTGCCAGAACCACTGACCAAGGCCTGTGACCATAGTATGGAATGAGTTAATTCACCTTACAGTCTGCACCTAGTAATCTTCACACTGCTGCCCACACAGTCGTGTTTTACCCGCCCGTATATGAACTGATTCATCATATGTAATGATTACCATGGACACTATAAACAGATGGTTATAGTGCCACCTCCACAATCCATGTAATGCCCAATACATTATGCAATGGTTATTACGACTTTTTTGCTCAGGGTATTATGTTTTAATGGACTTTACCCAAATATAAGTCACCACTTCAACTTGTAATTATATCTGGGGAAAGAAGGAAATACGTGTGAGTCAGTTATAATGTCTCCTGTAATGTGCTGTATGTCCATGCAATATGGCAGAAGAGTATTATCACAGTTCATGGCAAAGACAGGTGTCCACAAGACAGCCAGATGGCAATATAGATAGGAAGTGGCAATGAGGTGACTGCTGTGGGACCTGTCAGCTACCTTTGCTGGTCTTGTCTCACGTGGTGCATGCTTTCTGATGTGGCTAAAGTGTTGGTGACTTTTGAAAAACTTTGTCTGCTCTGCGTGTTATGTACCAGTCTCTGAGCCATAGCAGAAACAGCTTGTGGGGTACCAACTATAGAAATGGAAAATAAGATTGTTAAAAGGAACCTCCATCCCCCCTCCCTTCAATGCTTCATTAAGATATGCCTTGGTGTATCTTTATGGTGATGTCAAAGGTATATGTAACTATGTTGCTTTGTACAGCTTTATATGATGTCATTAGGTGTGATTGGCTACCAGTCGACACAGCTAGCACATTATACATGTACAGACATATGTGAAGACATATATGTTTGATAATGGACACTGACACACAGGTACATAAAAACACAATTTTCAAAGTTGATAGTATGATAGTGTTGCCAACCCTCAATTACCCCAAGAATCTCACCAAAATTACCACAAATGTCATTCTAAAAAATATCATGGTAAATTTTAACAGATCCATTTTTCACCGTGAAATTTTTAAGGCAACATAAGCTGCTGTGCTTCATGCAGCATGTTTATAAGCACTCGTGCCACCACTCAAACTTGAACCACAAAGATGCATATTTTGATGTCTATTTTTGAAAAATATTCTGGGGGAACATGCCCCCAGACCCCCTTGGAAGGCTTCATGGCTTATGCTGCTTACCATTTCATAATTTCCCTAAACATGCCTCCACCAAGTGCTAACACTGTTACGATCATATTTCATGTTCATTGATTTGCAGAATTGCCTGCTATTTCATCTTCAATACATTTGTGTGAAGTGGAGGATATGTAGACCAGTGTATTTAGTGTGCAAATTGAAAAAAAAACCATTTAATTTACTGAAATTTTTGTGTATATAGATTGTAAAATTAGAGCATAAAATTGTAAATTTTCAGGTAAATTAATAATACCCAAGCCATAAATTTTCCATTTTCTTCCTGTAAGGGTAAGGCACTTCGATTCATGCTTTTTGTTAGTGTATTGAAGCAAACAATTAATAAATTAAATTTGTGTATTGAAGCAAACAATTAATAAATTAAATACATTTGCATAGCATTGATTGTAACTTTGTGTCAACCACTTTCCCCTTGAATTAAGACTGAGTCAGCAGCTTTCCTTGGCATGGGTTAAGTTATCTTGATAGGTGTCGTCTGCAAGTCTCTGTCAAATTGGTTTTTATTACTGTGAAAATTAGTTGAAAACACTGAAACAGACATTTGACCACCAGCCACCTTGTGTTGGTTTAAGGGGGAAAGGTCTGAATTGGTTCCCAGAATTCATAGACCTGGTGTACATATGTTATGGAAGACCCGAATGCAAGTCAGTTGCTAATTAGGACATGGATTGTAAGTAGAATGAATAGTGATAGTAACGAAGTCAAAGCAGAATGTGAGTCCAGTGTTAAAAAGTACAGGCTTGAGGAAGAGCAGGAACTGTTACTCAAAGCTTGTGACAACTTCCAGTGCAAGATCATCAGAGAATTTATATACCATTTTATCTAAAATTGGATCAAGGTGGAAAGTGTTGTTCTAAATAGACATCTTCAGGTTTAAAGGGGATATCAAAGACTACATGTATAAGTCTGGTCATTCTTGAAGAGTATACAATATGACTAAGGGCTCAAGTACACAAATCATCTAGTATTATGTACTCTGTTCACAGAAGGATGACCAAGCATTGGCAGGATGCCTGTGTCTCAGTCCTACAGATGACAGATCTGTATTCTGTTTGGTTACACATATGTGAATGGCTTTACAGATAAGATCAATTGTACAGCGAACTTGTCTTGAAAGGCCATTTCCAGTGATCTGCAAACCATGGTCTCTAAAAACAGGTGATCTTTCACAGGTTGTATATTTAGGGAGTAGTACATGTACGCATATTTCCTGAAAGATGGTGTCACAAGGCAATATACTACTGTATGGTCACTCATGAGAGGGATATGTCAAGAAAGGTGACAATACATCAAAGAGTCTGGTCACTGACACAAGACTAGCTGAACTAAATACAATACTGTCATCTGGTCTATAGTTCTGTCTGGCCAGACAGAAGTGTTTAACAGGAACATGATAAACACAACTATGCATACATGGCAAATACATGTAAGTGATGATTTTATATTGACATTTTCAGCTCACAGTACAGTGAAACCTGTCTTTAGAGGCCACACCAGTGAGAGTCAACCTGTCTGGAAAGACCATCTTTTAAGGATATGATACCCTGCTTAGTATGATACATGTATATTCACCTTATTTATACCTCCTACAGAAGACCACCTGTCTTGAAAGACCATGATATGGTCGTCCCTAGGGGTGGTCTTTGAAAACAGGTTTCACTGTACTATAAACTGAATGAGAGGCAAAAAATGTCCACAAGCACAGTCTATTGTCGTGGCTCCTTGGAGAGTCCACCGGTTTTTTATGACCACATTTGTCTAGTCCCTAAATCTACAGTTCCATGTTGATTTACCTCCTGTGAGAGACCACATGCTTTATGTGACCTCTTTTAGACCTGCTGTAAGGGTAAAGTCTCCCACAGGAGAGATCACTGAGCCCCACCTCAGGTAACACCTGTTATTGCGAAATATAAATACGTAAAAATATGATAATACCAGTTACAGCAGGAAATAAAACTTTCTTTTTGGCATTTCAGTGATGTTTTGTACATGTGTAATGTATGTATGTATGTATGTATGTATGTATGTATGTATGTTTGTATGTATGTATGTATGTATGTATGTATGTATGTATGTATGTATGTATGTATGTATGTATGTATGTATGTATGTATGTGTGTATGTATGAGTTGACAGCTTGCAATCAGCATGCATGATCAGTAATGATCTCTGTCACATTTTTGACTGGAGTCCTCAACGTGAAAGTTACAACTTCTGTTATGTCAAGGGTCGTCGGTTATTTAACTTGGACATTAAAAAATTAAGGCACATTGTATAAGAATGTTACCAGTGAATCAACACAACACCAAAAATTGTAAATGATCTTTGAAGCTTGAGGATAGGAAAGCTTACTGCTTACATTTTAAACACATACATTGTATGTCTAATATACATTTGTGTCCTGTTGATGGTAGATTCATAAATTTTAATGCTTACTTGATAATTTGATAACTGTTTGACCTAGGACATTAAAATTGCCCGTGATAATAGTTCTACAGAAAGGCCAGGTTGAGGTTTCTTATGGGTGACCTTGACCTAATTTGCAAGACTGCAGGGTCAACTTGGTCTGCGTGTGCAAAGTCAGCTGAGCACTGGACTGTCACAGTCCTCCCAGTTATCAGCTCACAGGTTCTCAGTGCAGTGCATTGGCTGCCACATGTTCATGCTCCAAAACAAAGTCATATTACAGTGAAATTAATTTTTTGTCTCCGATATTTTCAGCAAGGAGTAACCCAGATGTTCATTTGACAGTGTGAAAGCTCAGTAGTTTCAATAAAGAAGAAAAGCATTTCTTTTCAACTTTGTAATATCCCATGGACTTCACACAGTCATCAGTCCAGATCGTTCATAAGGCCTGAAGGGAACCAACTGAATTGCACTGTCAATTTGAGCACTTGAATCAGCTTGGGACAAAATGTCAGCCACTGTGCTGGAAATTTGGCAAGAACACGTCTCGGAGTGTCGTGTGCCCACCACCCACAGTGTCGTGTGTGAAGTTATGATGGTGAGCATGTCATGCTATCAGCAAAAGTGGCGAAGATCCTGATAATACCTCTGGTCCCCGGTGGCAAAATCAATACAACATGGCACACATCAATGGAAACAAGCCTATTGTAATGCATGAAAGTGGTAAGCAGGACTGGGAACCGGTCTGATAGATTGACTCCATGATAGACTGCCTCCCTAACACCCTTAAGTATCTTCCATGAGTTGAGGTAATTGATGGAATGAAGTTGGAGACGGGACTGGACACAGGGAGGTGACATCCCACTAGGCTTAAATTGAAGACTACGAGAAAGCCTCTGAAAGTGGAAGTCATGAAAGGGGTTTTAGAATAATCAGTCAGTGATGGCATTCAGAAGCTGCGGGCAAGCAGTTCCTCGTCTGGGTCCCTTTGTGGGGGGATTGTTGTTACATCTGACTTTTTATCAGCCACTGTCCATCCGCAGTAAATAGCATGAAGATTTATAGGCATAAGGTCCATAAGTGCCCGATGATCATGTCTTCACTTAGCTAAAACTCTGATTACTCCATTGTCAGATCCCAGAATTTGAAACATTTCTGTCACTTTTGGGGCACAAAGAAGAGAAAGAAATTGTTAGAATTTGTATTAGATGACTTATGCCACATTTCACAAACTTATGCCAAATACATGTACTATTCTGTTTTGTTTGTTTGTTTGTTTTTTTAATACTAAAGTACATGAAATATATTTTGTGGCTAGCTCAATACATTTATGTTTAATGTATCAATTAACAGTGTGTTCAAAAGTCATCAAAAGTATGGTGAAACGTGCTCATAAAAAGCATATTGTACCATGTGTCTTGTTATAATGAAGCCTAATAGTTATGTGGGACATTGGCAGTGGCTGAGGGGGTCTTTTAAATGACCTTTAGGTCATTGTATTTTAAAGAGTGCTGGAAAAAGGGAATTAGCATCAAAATTAGTCCAATGATTTTTCCCATGCTGCCTATCATCCACCTGACAGTCTTACACCATATCCGCTGGGGGGGGGGGGGGGGGGCACATGCTGGTGCCACTGCCATGCTGTAATTACCACTTATATAAAAACCCGGCAGTACTCTCAGACCTGTATCCACTAACTGGGCAACCTTCTCCCCTGAGCTCCATCTTTCACTCAGCATGGATGCTTGGCAGGTCTGACTAGTGCTGCCACTTAATTTATAGCCCGGGGCGACTTCAGTGTCTGACACAAAATCCCTATTTTGGGGCCCACTGCTGCCTACAACTTGTAACTTTATGGCATTTTATTTATATTTTCAATAATGCTCACTCTGGAAAAGACCCAATATATTTTGTACATTACATTTATTCGACAAATTAACCTTCCCTTAACACCAATCACACATGTTTTGGATACTACCCCTTCAAAATATCTAACTGGCTAACCTACAGGCTGGCTGCCATTTTGAAAATTCTGGATTTCACCCCCAACTGTTTGTAAATGAGGATAGTATTGGGACAATTTTGGGAAGTTTATAATATATGACACCATAAGTGTATATTTTGCAAATATTTTAGAGCATTAATAATGATATGATATATGCGTGGCCACGATTGACTTTGATATCCAAATCAAATGTACTTTTGTGTGACTGTCCTGCAATGCATTGTGCCATGTTCAAAATGATGCTCATCAAATGATTTGCTGGCTCAAGGTATCATGTCCCATTTGGATTTGTAACTAAAGATGATAACGGCTTTAGACACAACTGAGCAAGCAGATTAAAGCTAAGATAGTAAGTCATGTTTTAAAAGTACTTTAACAACCGTTTGTCCTGGTAACTTGGAGAACGGGCACTGCATCTAGCAAAATATGATAATGATCACCCATGGACCTTATGATTAATGAGAGATTCATGGATCACTGAACACCGGGGCCATGCTGGCGCCTGTTTCACTGAACAACCATGTCTATGCAGCTATGCAGTTTCCCCTGCCTAAGTTAACCCTTGGCACATGATGGCCACTTTCTGGATAAAATCTTTCAACCGAGGCTATGCTGTTTCACCAAACAACAGTGGCTATGCAGCTTTGCAGGGTCCCCAGCCCAAGTTAACCCTCCAGATAACTTGAAATAAAATACAGTGTTTGAGTTGACTTTACCACAAAATAACAGCACACAATTAATGGACAGTTTCTCGATAAAATCTTTCAGCCAGGGTCGATTATTTTTTATTGGGGCAGGGCAGCTTGAAACTTTTTTTTTTTTAAATGTTATAAAAATTCATTTAGGGTCGTACCTTTTCAGTATACTGTGTGGTCGGGTTACTGGAACCACACATATATTTTTGTTATTCCTTGGCTAACTTGGAAATTTGTTGAAACATGTTTAAAATGGATGTCTTTCCCCTTTTACACATAACTTCCTGTGAGGTCAGTTTAATTGGTTACCTGGGCAAAGGCGGAGGCACTTGTGGTAATAAAATTCTTACACCAAACCCATGTTTGGACCACAGGCTGGTACCAGCAGCCTAGCTACAGTGTAAATAAAATCATATTTCTCTGTGCGGTCTACCCCCTAGAAGTCCTTAGGCCAAAGGTACCCCTGGGAGACCCCTTGTACGGGTGACCAGGGGAACACTGAAGACTGGATGCAGGACCTTTCAGTGGTACTGTATGACAAGTTGCCCTTACTATGATGGTGGCAGTTGAAGGTAGGATGAAAAGTTAAAGCTTGGGTACCGTTACTGAGTACTACAAAGCTCACATTAAAGTGTCTTCCAGTTGAACAGAAATTAGAATGCAGCTATTACCCTTGTTGTTGGCTGCATGTGTGCTCATCTGTGATGTACAGTGATAATATTAATACACTGTTAAATTTGTAGGGGAAAAAAAGACAGTTTTAATTGTTGCTACATATATACATGTATATTTACCAGCATTGACACATGCAACAAATCACAAAAGAGTATGCAAATAAATTACAGATCATAAACTTTTGCACAATTTGGCAACATCCCTATATGCAACTGTATCATATTATAGCTTGCCACAAAACTGAAAATATACAAACTTATATGGCTGAGCATGGTTTAGAAATTTACCATGTACATTAAATGTATACCATATTGTACATGTATATACAGTAAAACCTCACTAGCCAAACACTTCCAGAAACTGAACACCTATAAGCTGAATGTCTTTTGTTGACCTCTCTCAATTTTCATCCTGAATAGTGATAACCTGAACCAAACACCATTCTATAAGCTGAACACTTTTCTTTGGTTGGATATTCAGCTAAGGGAGGGTAAACTATATTGAAATCAATTGCAAAATACAATGATCACTGAGGCGCTAACAAATTGCAAAAGTGTTCGTGTGGATGTGCTATATTTCAGTGTATAAGAACAGTATTTAAGCTTCTGTCAGGGCATCAGGAACATGTAGGCAACAGCTGACAATTGTATGGTCTCCATCGTGTTGTATTGACACATATAACATGAACATTATGTAAATATTAGCTAGGTAAATACACAGAATAACATTTGACGATCATGTTCAAATGCCTCAAACATGTCTAAGTACATCAGCACTCGTTCAAAATTCTTCCAAGCATAAAGATGTACATACCGTTGAAGTGGCTTTCATAAGATTTATCTACCAATGTTTACAGTTCAAGTTCTATATATACCAGCTGTATATGAATGTACATACAGGAAAACTAAGTAATTGTTTGCCAGCTTGCAAATACACGTACAGGGATATTTGTATAGGCCTAGAATTAATAGAACAGCTTATATTCAGACTATAATCAGTACAGAAAAGTGACACACATGTATACATGTATCTGTATTTCATGTTTGGAATGAGCGATACTCAAACCAATCTATGATACTTTAGAGCATATGTGATAGGAACTGTATCAAGTTTGATGAGCATACAAACAATATGGAGACTCCCCCCCCCCCCCCCCCAGAAACTAACTGACGAGAAACCACCTGCTGTTTCTGAGACTGCGCTGACTAGGTTTTTCGTCCTTTTTATTTGTTGTGGCATGTGTGTTTTACCGCCATTAAAAGACCACCTGCTTTATGCAGCCACTCTTGGACTTGCCCTTAGGGTGGCCTCTTGAAGGAGGGACCACTATAGATGTAAACTGTCATGATACATAACACAAAGGACATGATTTCAGGGCTTGGTATTGTAACCAGTGTCACGCCAACGATTATCGACTCTTTCAGTACCAATCACGACTAAAGTCAATATACTAAAGTCACACTATAGTCTGAATTATCATTAGGATCTCAGATTTGTATTCCTCATAAAAAGACCTTTCATTCAAGTACCAGTATATGCCTCTAGTTCCAGAGAAAATATCCCAGGTCAACAGCTTTTCTCAGCGCGCATTAGGCGTATTATGCCCAATGCATGCTGAGAGAAGCTGTTGAGTCAGTCCAAAATTTGGCACTGAAAGAGTTAATAAAGAAAAGAAATTTAAGTGGCTGCGAAATGTGACTGTTTATTTGTGAGTTGAATAACATTTTTACCACGTTTAATGGGTCCAAACATACAACATGATATGCCAGCCAGGAGTCTTCATACAGCACAGCATGGCATTGTAATGTAGTTCTACTGCATAGAAGTGACAACTATACATCATGTTTCGATGTAAGGTAGACTGCGGAGGTCATACTTACTGCACGAGACAAGATGTTGTTGAAACCCAGAAGCTCAGAAGAGATTAGTGGCAACACAAGCCAAGGCGTATACAAATGTCAGACATCTCCGGGTGGAGTGCCTTGTGTAAAGTGTCATTGTTATTGATGAACGTGTCATTGTCGATATCGAAACTTCTTTGACGATGTGCTTCACCAAGTGTTATACCAGGAGGATGACAAGACGCTGCGGCCTAGCCATGTATACGTTGATTACAATCAATGCCGCTCAATATTTGTGAGACAATGTCAAGTATTTGGATTCCTGAGGT
This sequence comes from Hermodice carunculata, assembly GCA_964020975.1. Taxonomy (NCBI): domain Eukaryota; kingdom Metazoa; phylum Annelida; class Polychaeta; order Eunicida; family Amphinomidae; genus Hermodice; species Hermodice carunculata. Next base: position 275,167 of record CAXHWN010000194.1, on the reverse strand, counting down.
GGAAGCTACAGCCATTGACAGAACACTAATGTTCCTCTCTCCCTCAACAGCCTGGGCCTTTTTTTGTTTTGGTGGAGGGGAGAGGAGGTCCATTAACTCTTTCCTGGTCAACATCAGATGGAGTCAACAGCTGTCCTTGGTGCGGGTTAGGTGCAATTTGCATATCCTAAGCCGAGAAAGTTGTTGACCTGTGGCTGACTATCATCATAGGCACCATATAGAGTTCCCAACAAAAACATTTTGTGTTGACGATTATTTTATCTGAAAAAATCGAGGCTGACAATTTATATCCGGGCACATTATAGGGTCAATTTGAGGGGGAAAAAGCTAACAAGAGATTGACTGTGGTCATCCCTCTCTTGAAAGACCACCTTTATGAGGGGCCACTGTGGTACAGAGTCCCATTTTAAAAAAAATTGACTTGTATGTTTCATGTTATATTCATGTACCCCCAATGAAAGGCCACCTGTTTTGAGAGACCACAATTCATAAATCCCTATGGGTAGTTTGTCAACAGATCTGGCCACTGTACCAGCATACGTCACACAGTTATATGGCAGAACTGATGTAAATTTGAATGAGTCTTCTAAAATCAATTTATGCATCCATTTTTTTTTCCATTTTCATATTTAGCAGCTATTACAGGAAATCAATTATTGTTACAGACAGTTGGAAGCATTTTAATTTTCAAGCCATATTTCTTTCCCACCACAACAGAAGTACAATTTGCTCCAAAATAATGATCAGTTTTAGAAGTTTATCACAAATTAAGCAGATCACTGATGCATATACAAGATAAAAGACCCAAGTGATTATGTAATTGTTGGCCATATATATATGCTGGGGTAAAAATTATATAATTTGTTGATCTAATAGAGTGATAAGAAATACAATTAAAGCACTGAACTGATTTGACTTTACACATCAGAGTGTTTTTCTGTGTAATTTGCAAGTCAAATCATGCGTGGTTGATTCAAACTCCAATTAATCTGTGATTGGTGTAGTGAAGTGTTCCAATTGGTGGATCCATTGGTAAACCCCAGCTGATGGATTACACAAATTTTACTTTCAGAGGTCAGCAACATTGGTGCAATACTTTCAGAGGTCAGCAACATTGGTGCAGATATTGGCCTGTGAGAAATGGGATTGGACAAGGTGGGAATAACAGGGATAAGCCAATGACAAATGAGATGACACAGGAGAAATGGGGTTCATCCAATGGGAATATCTGTTACATAATGTAACTAGATGTTCTGTTTAGTACATGTAGAGCTGGTAAGAGCGTGTATGGACATAGATCACCAATGCTTCTGAAACCTGCCAGATTAATTTAACCCCTGTTACCCCACGGAACCAGAATATAGCTTTTTTTAACAGAGGTATGGTCCAGTGTAGGAGAGGCGGGGCCACTATATTCATGTAGGTTGTGACTGATAGTGCTGTACGTAGCATGGCTTCCTGGGGCATGTAACAGTGACCTTTGGCTGGACATGTCCGCATAACAAAAGGAAAACTCTGAATTTCCAGAGTTTGAACATGCAATTGTCATTTAGTTGTGAAAATTCTGGACCGATTTGAAGTGTACCATAGCAAAGCCATGCTGTGTTGTATGAGGTACCTATGGCATGGTCAAATGGCCCAATGTGAGGCATGTTTGCTACCGATAGTATTTCTGAGTTTGTATGGACAAAATTTAACTCTTTCAGTGCCAATCACATCTGAAGTTGATCTACTAAAGTCAAACTAGTCTGAATTATCATTAGGATCATATATTTGTATTCCTCGTAAAAAGACCTTTCATTCAAGTACCGGCATGCCTCTAGTTCCAGTGAAAATATCCCAGGTCAACAGCTGTTCTCTGGCATGCATTGGGTGCATTGCGCCCAATGTGTGCTGAGAAAAGCTGTTGACTCAGTTCAAAATTTGGCACTTAAAGAGTTAAAACCACGTCCACAGAAGCATAGTGTTCCAGTAAGTTGTTCATAAGGATAAATTGTATATTCCGTTGGCATGATTAACAACTAAGGCATATGGTCATGGGTTGTGTACACAAGATTCTCCATTAATTAAAAAGACATGCTGTTATGTGCATCTGAAGGGAATTGCAGGCACATTGATATGTTAATATACTTCTGAGCATTCTGTAGTCTACTCCACAGTATTGACAGTGAACTGAAGAAATGTTCTTTTACAATACACCAGTCTCAATGATATAACCTTCACCGCAGGCAGACATTGTATACCTAGCCTCAGAACATTGACAGATAACCAGTGTGGAAAGAACTCACACACAGTAAAAGACTTCATTGGCATCAGAGTCCTTACAGATGGATTCATAAAAAAACGAAAAGAAAACAGCACGGCAAAATGCTTTCACTTAGAATTGATTTGGTTTGTTATATGTCATTGCTAAAGTGACCAGTCTCGTATATAAGATTTGCCTCTGTTTTTTTTTCAATCATGAAACTAATGTACAATGCCTGACATGTGCTCTTGTGTATAAGTCAGTACGCAAGCCAGATCAGTTCTCACTGCATCTGGTTTAAATGACATCACAAGGTTTTCAGTGGCCATTTCTCATAACTTGGACTGGAAAACTTAAATGGGAGTCAGACCAGTGAATCCAAGACATTTGTTCCGAGTGGCACTAAATTATTTGTTGGTGTAGGCATTGATGGTAGATTGACAGTCCTACAGTGCCAACCTTACACCTACAGGGGGTCGTTTGTCTATTTAAATTATGGGGTTATAAATGCTAAAATGACCAGAACATTAAGGCCGTTTGCAGACCCAGTGGGGCCAGGCCACATACATTGTGTTAAATGATTGCTCCCATGGAGTTGTGCTTGTATGTGTTACATGAATGCTCCCTTGGAGTTGTGTAGAAAGTAAATTTAAGAATTTCAGGTTTGTTAAACGCTTTAATCCAAGAAGTACTAGCTCCATACAAATTATCTTGCAGACACTTAAAATTTTTGTGCTGGGTGAGTGGGCTTTTGTATTTGCCGTGCTTCCATGCCAGTAGCCTCTTTATTTTCTGTACTTCATACCAGCCATTGTGTCTAAATTTTCTTATTTTCTATACCTAATGTACACCTACAGAAGGCAAAATTAAAGCCTGTATCAGCATACTGAGACCTCCCCATCATCCCTTTGTACATCATGGGCTTTGAAATAACCATATTGCTGAAAGTGCATGGGCCTACTGATTTTACAAGGAGCCACCATTGTTACTTACATGTTTTTGAAGCTAAGCAATGTTTTTTCCATGTAAAGACAACAGAATGTTAGTCAATCATGTAAACAATTATAATTTTGCATATGGCAATACACAGCATTGCTGATATCTATACATGTTAAGACAATAAAATGAAAGTCAGTCGTTTTCACATTTGTAACTTTATATTAGGCAATATAGCCTTGGTGACTTCTATACATGTACTAAATGAATCATTTCCATTATTGTAGTTTTACACAAGTGTAGCTTTACATTCGGCAATTTAGCCTCACTGATTTCTCTACATGTACTAAATGAATCATTTTCATTATTGTAGTATAACACAAGTGTAGTTTTACATTAGGCAATATAGCCTCGCTTATTTCTCTACATGCACTAAATGCATCATTTCCATTATTGTAGTTTTACACAAGTAGCTTTACATTAGGCAATATAGCCTCACTGATTTCTGCATATGTACTAAGGGAATAGTTTAAGTAATTATAGTTTTACAAAATTCAATATAGCCTTGCTGATTTTTATACATGTATAAAAATTCACAAAGACAGCATAAGGTCAGTTGGTTTCATAATTTGAATTTCATGTCAGGCATATGGTACCTAAGTTGTCCACAACTGGTTTCCCGGACTGTATTGATCAAGGTGATTCAAGACTTCACTAAAGATGATCTCTGTGCTCTGGGCATAAGAGGACTTTAGCTGAAGAAACCACATGAATGAATTTCAAGAGCTCTTAGGAAGCCCCAGCTAGAAATTGCTTTATTGAGCATCACCGTTCACTTTCCAGGCTTCATTGGAACTCCATATAGGTACAACATAAAGGGGCTGGTCATCTCAAGTAAAATATACCTTACAAATGAGAGACACAAGCAAACACCATCAGTCGTAATGGTTGTCCACTTGCATGGGGACTAAGTCAACATTTACTGGGTACTCATAAGGTTTCCATCCTGTGCCAAAGAATGGGCCACATCCTTACCTGCATGAAGCATGCTGGGATAGATCTTAGCAACACTATTATTCCAATAAGATCAGCAAAAAAATAGGTGTATCAGTAAAAACAAAAGTGACAGCAAATGACATGTGACATCTAGACATTTTGAGATTAATGATTAATCATGTGGAAGATGTTGCATGAGCATTGATTATTGAAATCTTTACCCACTAAACCAGCCCAAACTGGCTGGTGGTGTGATGTTGTCTGCTTCATTGCGTTTGACTACTTTCAGTGGGTATGAAAGACAAATTGAGGGACAGTTTTATAGGAGACTTACCCAGGTCAACAGCACTCAACCCATGCCAAAAACTCAACAAAGAAAGTTGTTGATTCAATCTTAAGTCAATGGGGCAAAGGGTCAACTATATAATAGATAGACAGACAGACAGACAGACAGACAGACAGACAGACAGACAGACAGACAGACAGATAGATAGATAGATAGTGTTTTCTTATTGTTCAGATTATCAAATGGATGACTGTCAGCTTTTTAAGGCCGTTTACTAAAACAAAATTGTATGTATGACTAATTACGTGCATACAAAAATTAACTGGGAGTTAATGTCCACATTTCTTTTGTAACGGTGGAATATTTTTCCTGGCTATCTTGTTGCATATTGCAACCAAAGTATAAAGGCAACGGGCAGCAGTAGGAATTACCTTTCAGGCTGATATGCAATTTTGCTTCACCATTAAGACAATTTCCCCACAAGAATGCTCACATCTTGCTCTCATAGCATGACACTTACATAATTGCGAGACAATTTATACCTGCATGGATGTGGTCCCTCAGTTGCTCTCAGTCATATAGATGCTGACAGCTGACAGTTAAACTGAACTGTTCCCAGAGTGTAACCCAACAAAGGAAAAAAAATCACCTATTTTTTCCTTTGATAGTTAATGTTTTATCATATCACCGAAAGGATCTCTTTCTTGTTTAATTCATACTGGTAATTTACATTTTAAAGTCCTGTTCCTAACCTCCCCCCCCCAAAAAAAAATGCAGAATAAGTTGTTAATCTGGAAAAATATAGAGCAAAGGGTTCAGAAACATCAGAGGGGTTCATGGTTCACACAATTAAAGGCCTAATTGCCTCCTAAGGAGACTACCTAAGCTGTTGTTTCTTTTACTCCCCACTTAGTGGGCCTGTAACCAGTTAATCCAAGCTCTTATAGTTAAAGGCAATTAGGCAATGAGGGAAGCCTTCCCATCAGCATTAGACCAAATTGAATTAGGAAGTTTACTGGTATCACCCTGGCCAGTACAGGGTAGACTGTACCCTTCTAAATGCTAGTACAGTGAAACCTACCCTGAAAGACCATCCCTAGGGATTACCAAATTGTGGTCTTTCAAGACAGGTGATCTGTCATAGGAATATAAGATGGAAAGTACTCCGCAAAGTATCCTGAAAAGGTGGTCTTTCAAGATTGGTGGCCTCTCATTGGAGTGGTCTCCCATGAGACAGGGACAACTGTACACATGGACCTTGAACTGTTCCACAGGCAAGAACATTAGAGACACATTTCAAAACTGTTTGGACTCACTCTATACAACTGTATCTGGTAAAACAAAATGAGGAATGCTCATGGTGAGTAAATGGAGCTCCTAATGTTTAAATTGACTTTCAACCTTTGGTGATGAAATGAAAATTGAAATGACATAAAGAAAGGCACAAGTTTACATCCAGCCAGTTTTCAGTGGTGTATAACAGCAATGCTAATGGCCACTGTGGGTTGGTGAATCACTGGTGAATCACTTACCATTTTTCACGTGGTTTTAGCTTGTTAGCATATATGAGTATGCCAACTGAGTGAGAAAGTCTTCAGTGGTAAAATCAGACTTAATGGGATTATATGGACCTGGGAGAGCTAGCACTTTGCTTCATAATTAAAAATCTTTTACTCCGTAAGGTGGCTGTTGTTCTATACTTGAGATAGAAAAGATTGAAAGGGAAGTATGATATCTTGGATACATGTAAGTAGTGAATCTCGTATTGTCATACAAGCATATTGATGAATGGCTCTACACGTATCTGTCACAGAAGTCGATACTGCATGCATAGTTAGAGACTGTCTGAAAAAAAATGAGGAAAGTTGGTCAATATATCCTGAAAATTTGGATTACTTGGAAACCCCGGGCAATGCCAGCACTGCTCATTGACACAGTAACAGTGCTGCAGGCTTGAGTGAAGTGGAACACGTGTACATTTCGTGGTCAATACTTCTATCCAAAAGTACTCAAATGTACTCCAGTCATTTCTTTTATCCCAATATACTCAAGTGTACAAAGGGACAAGGAAGGCTTCCTAACCTGCTGCTAAGTAAAGCTGAATCTGCGTAAAAAAAAAAAGTCCTGAGATCTTTCGCAATAAAGTGATGCTGCTTCAGAGGACAGTTGAAAAACTGGCAGAGTTATGGCTTTGTATTTTTAATATACATGTACCCTTGTGGTGGGGTGCATAATTCTTTGGTTGTTGACAATGGTCAGTAAGGAATGTAATCATCTGTTGATGTGGGATTCTATTGGGTGGTCTGTGGTGTTATTCCATGTTAGTTGTCCTATGGTGGTTGTTTGTATGAGAACTAGTGGTCAGTTTCTAGGACCGGGTGGGGCATCCGGTAAACGTGGGTGACAATGAGGGCCATCGGGCAGTCTTGAGAGCCAGTAGTGTCTGTGAGGACCGTTAGGAACCTTGGGGTTTTTTTATGAAAACTGCTGGTCAGTCGTTAGGACTTGTTGAGAACTGGTGGTGCTGTAGGGGACTGGTAGGTTAATTACGGGAAACCACGGGTTATGTGAGCTATAACTTAAGTCGCTGTTCTAAAAACGGAACCGTTGAGAGCCGGTGATGTGGTTTGAGACCGGTCAGTCAGTTGTCACTGGTATGATGACCGATAGTGTTCTCAAGAGCCAGTTGTAGAGGAACTGTGGTTGGTTATGAAGGTTGGAACCCAGATAGTGATTTGAGAACCGGTGGTGTTGTGAGAACCCGTTTGTAGGTTAAGGGGACTGTTATTCAGTTTTAGGGCTAGAGTGAGAACCAGTGGTGTTCTAAAGACCGGTAGGGCAGTACTGAGAACCGCAAGATAGTTGTGGGAACCTAAGTGCAAACCAGTAATACTAGTAGACCTTAATGAGTCACGTGACATCTCTGATGAAATGTTTCTTTATCTCACTAAGACGGAATTCAAAACGCGACAGTTCTACTTACTCCCAAAAATACACAAGAAAGGAGTCCCAGGCAGAACCATCTTGAGCGCAATCAATGGTGCTATGGACAAACTGTCCAAATTTGTTGATGCGCACATTCAACAGCTGGTCCCAAAAGTCCCCACTTACCTTAGGGACACATCAGATTTTCTGCTGAAACTAGAAAGCATCAATGAAAATCCCCTACAGGAGACTACACTCTCTTCACACTTGACGTGGTATCTCCAATATACCCAACCATGAAGGACTTGTCGCTACAGTCCTAGCACTTAATAAAGACCCACACCCAACGATGAGAACAACTGCGATAACCAAAATGTTAAGAGAAGTCTTAGATCAAAACAATTTTGATTTTACCGGGATACATTACCGCCAAATTGGGAGTACACCTATGAGCTCTGCAGTCACACCTTCTTACGCAAATTTTTTTATGTCTGACTTAGAACAAATCCCCACTTAAACCGAAAGTATTTTGGCACTATATTGACGGCTGCTTTGGGATCTGGATTCACAGTGAACAATCACTGTTATCCTTAGTAGAATGGCTTAACCAACAACATGCTACTATCAAATTCACGTTAGACTACTCATACGAACGCCTGAATTTCTTAGACACCACCGTCATTAAAAAAGATTGACAATCAATGACAGACCTCTCTTCACAGTAAACCTACAGACACTCATAGCTACCTTAAGTTGATTCCTGCCACCCGACACACTTCACCAAGTCGTTCCCCTACAGTCAGTTCCTCAGATTCATTAAAATATGCTCAGAACTGACAGATAGAGACCACCACTTAGATCTCATGACCGACCATTTTCTCATAAGAGGTTACCCCAAATTTCAACCTATTAGAAAATAACAGACATAAAGCTCAAATGAAAACACATCCAGATTTGCTCTGACCCAAACCTGCTGTTTCCAACAATACAGCTTTTATGCTCACACACAACTTCAACCCAAGAAATCCTAAAACGAAAGTACTCCGCCACTATTGGCACATTTTACAACTTTCAAGGGAATGTAAGAAGGTATTTACAGAAGAACCAATCCTCAGTTTCAGGAGATGTAAAAACATCAAAGATATTTTAGTTAGGGCCAAAGTGACATATTACAGACCAGTTAAAGGCTGACAAGGCTACACCCTAACCAACCCTCACCACCCGTGTACATGAAACAACTGCCATCTGTGCAGAGTGATCAAAAGACACATATACGCGATCTCTATGACATATGGTGAAAAATTCCTGATGCCGACAAACGTAGACTGCCAAAGCCGCAATATCATTTATCTCTAAACTTGCCTCAAATGCACCATCCAGTATATCGGTGAAACAAAAGGACGATTCAAGAAAGATATCTCGAACATAAACACAGTATTTGCATTCACAAACCAACCCCTATCAGCAAACACTGGGAACCCCCCAACCACACTCAAGGAAACATTCTCTTCTTACAAGCTCTTGAAGTTTTTAATCAAAACCCAGATTTGGACTCCTCCATTACTCTCTAAAGAAAAAGAGCAAGACATTGGATTTTCAGGTTCAACACTTTAGAACTGGTCGGTCTCAACACTCTTGGTTGAGGGATCCATTGTCATACTCCCTTCCCCTGTACTCAAATGTACTCTAGTCAATTTTGAAATCTGAATGCACTCAAATGTAGCATTACTGCAGTGTGTGAGGAGTGAAAGAATTATCAGTGTGAACAGTACATCTCTGCATGATGCAGGGGTCCAGGTTAATGTATTATTTTGCCCTCCTTTTTTTAGTCTTCTTCGTAGAAATTCTTGCAATTATACCCCGTGAAGGAATTTGGGGGGTATGCTGTTTTTGGCTTGTTCATAGTAGAATCCTTGTGAGCAAAATATCTGACTCACAGACCATATCAAACTTCAATTTATGTCACTTGTACATGTACCTTGATAGGATATCTTGACCTGATTAGATTTTGGTAACCTTGACTTCATTTTCAAGGTCACAGGACCTGTGTGTATGCAAAGTGAGAAGTACCAAGTCTGTTGGCAGTGTCTGTTCTCGTTGAGAAAGAAAAAGTCACAAAATGTTTGTCAGCACTTCACTTTTCATCTAAATCATCATTAAGGTGGATATACACATGTATGCTCTCAAAACCTCTATGCATGGGACAGTTTCATGCTTAAGTCTTTCTTTTACATTTTAGACATCTAGAAAACCAAGTATTAGGAACACATAATAAGGAACATCAATGCATTAATCACCCGCCAATGCATATGGATTGAGGGCATAATTTGTTGAAATCCCAATTATACATGCAATGCTAATTGATGTCATTTCATCATAATTTTTTATAATGGTCTTGTTCAGTTCTGAGTTACGGAAAAACTGACAGATGTAATTTAAATGTATAGTGGCAAAGAATTGGAAAGACTTGCATTTCAGAAAAAGAAATCGAAGTGGTGTTACTTGGAATTGGCTGTTATATGATTGCTTTTAGGGAAAGATGGGACAGCATGTGGCCAAATCATGCCAAGAAGCAAGTTTGATGCTCAAATGATATATTCAAACATCACCATTTCTCACAAAACCAGGAATACATGTATATCATTAAGCAATCTGCACCTTGTAAGCCATAATTCTTTTATTTGAGAATCACAACTCAATACATGTTTTTTAACATGTACATGTAGACATATGACTGCAATGATTTTAACCCTGAAAGTGCTGATTCAAGACTGAGTCACCAGCTTTCCTGGGGGCACTTTGCACGCATTGCGCACAAAGTGCCCCCAGGAAAGCTGTTGACTAAGACTACTTTTTGCTTTAGACTAGGCTTGCTGGTATTTGAATAAAAGGTATCTTCGTGAGGAATTTGAATCTTTTAACCATTATATGTTTAACAGTAACGGGAAAACGACTATAGCAGTGATTAGCACTTTAAGGGTTAAAGTAGTTATAGTACATGTACATGTTCCTAGATGTGCAATATGACCTTTGTTTGTTTGTTTTTTTTTGTTTTTTTTTTTTGTTTTTTTTGTTTGTTTTTTTTTATGGTCAAAATTTCCTCATCATAAGTCCATGTGTCATTCACAAGTTTGCGTTTTTGGAGGTCATGTGCAATAAAAGTTATCGATGCTCATTTACTGGTCAGGTCTTGATTAAAAAATCTGATCACCCTCAGGCTGGTAATTTGTCAGCTTTATTTTTGACCTGTAAGCTTGAGCTCTTGCCCTATAGTTGGTGAATTTGGCAATAAATTTTTGAGGGTCAGATCCAGGACTCCCCACACAGTGTGAGCAGTCAATAGGGTTGCAGTGTTACACCCAGCGCTTCATCAAAAAAGTTATGACCCTTTCAGTCCTGAGTTGAAGATTAAGACTACCAATTGTTCCTGTGCCAAATGGTGATAACGGCTGAAGAAAGGTAGACAACCCACTAGACCATTCTTTTTTCTTCTGACTTGACAGGGCATGATGGTACCTGAATGAAATGTCTCCTTAAGAGAAATTTTAACCTGAAATCATTATAATGATTAAGATGAGCATGGTCGTTGTCATAATCTGTGGGCACAGAGTTAGTCATGTTGATAGGTGGAAATATGCAAGCTGAAGCCATGTTTAGGGATAATATATGGTGTATTGAAGCTCACAAAAAAAAAAAAAAAAAAAAAAAAACCTTTCTGTTCTAAGCTAACTCTGTTTCTATTTAATTTTTTAGCTCTGCTGACCATAAGTTGCAGAGGTCCAAAATGAAACTTCGTAGACATACCCAGGACTGGTTCCTTGCATTTTGGAATATGTTTTTTTAGGCATTTTTATGCCCCCCCCCCCCCCCCCCCCAAGCATGAAGAAGTGTTCATCTTCACGAGCATCATAATTAATATTTGATTACAATTTATCTGTTGCATTTATGGAAAAAGTGAAGGAACCGAACCTGTACATGACTACGAAGTTTCATTTTGCATATTTTTGAGTTTTTAAGTACATGTACTGTATTTTTGGAGAATCCTGAGAAAAATCTCCGAATCGAACCCTTTTGTAAAATGTCCATTTTTTTGCCCAAAAAAGGATTTTGAATTTTTTTCTAGGTGTATATATCACGTAAAGATCCCAAGCAACAAGAATTTATATAGTTTTATAGGTCTAAAGATAAAAACCAAAACAGGAGAGTGGGTTAAAGACAGCATTCCTCCAAGTGCCAAGCTTTGTTTGTGCCAGGACTCAGTAAAGGACACTAAAATTTGGTATTTTGAGAATGAATAGGGCTTATGATATCAAACATACTACAAATTTAATGTATATCACATGTAGAAGGTTGAAAAATGTACTGCATAATTTTGGATGACCTTGACCTACTTTCTCAAAGTCATGGAGGGAATATATTTCAATAAAAGATTTTTTTGTGATTGTCATTACATGTGGACTTAAGGACAAATATCTATGTACCATTACAGGAACAGTTTACAAGCAATATGCCTAATTCATGTGAAGTGATTGGTGGTGCCACTGGTGGTATAGACATTGGAATTACTATTATAGGAGGAACAAAAACACATTAAATTCATTTTTGTAATAAGAAATTGAGATGGAACTACCAAATTTACACCAATTATGCATTAGATTAATATCAAATAACGCAAAATTATGAGTGATGCATTTATAGGTTTGCACCTCGTCCGTCCGTCCTTCCGTCCGTCCGTCCGTCCTTCCTTCCGTCCGTCCGTCCGTCCTTCCGTCCGTCAGTCCCAAGCTTCACCGGGCCATATTTCCAACACCATAACACCCACAGCTACCAAATTTAATGTGTTTGTATTTCCTAGGATAGAGGTGTATGGTGTGCCAAAAGTAGGTCACTAGGTCAAATATCTGGGTCACAGAATACATATGTATGAAAAATCTTGTCCGGGCCATAACTTTTTTGTCCTTTTACTTAGAGTCATGAAATGTTACACAAATGTGAAGCTTAGTCTAAGAAAGTGTCATAAAGCAAAACTAGGTCACTAGGTCAAATATTTGGGTCACCACGATATGTAAATATACAGAAACAAATTTTGTCCGGCACATATCTTCCCTATATTAATGCTACCTCTTCAATTTTTTTATGGTGGGTAGACCTTAGGTAGTAGGTGTGCATAGGCATTGTTTTCTGTGGCTAATTACTTGCATTAATTAATTATTTAACAAAGTTCGTTAAGCAAGACAAATTTTGTCCGGGCCATATCTTCTAAACTATTAATGCAAGCCCTTTGAATTTTTGTGGTGAATAGACCATAGGTAGTAGGTGTGCATAGGCATTGTTTTGTGTGGCTAATTACTTGCATTAATTAATTATTTAACAAAGTTCGTTAAGCAAAACAAATTTTGTCCGCGCCATATCTTCTAAACTATTAATGCTAGCCCTTTGAATTTTTTATGGTGTGTAGACCTTAGGTAGTAGGTGTGCATATGCATTGTTTTCTGTGGCTAATTACTTCCATTAGTTAATTAATTAACGAAGTTCATTAAGCAAGCTCAAGATACAATACAAATTTTGTCCGGGCCATATCTTCTAAATTATTGATGCCAGCCCTTTGATTTTTTTTATGGTGGGTAGACCTTAGAGGGGATATGGTAATGGGCACCGTCCGTGTGTCCGTCTGTCCGTCAAATATTTGGGTCACAGTAATACATAAATGTACAGTATTTTCATGTCCTTACTGTAATTCTTAAAAAATTTTGACTTCTTTTTATAAAAGTTTACTGATAATGTATTGTGACCTAAAAGTGTGTCACGACGCAAAACTAGGTCACTAGGTCAAATATCTAGGTCACAGTGTAAACTCCATGTAAAACCTTGTCCATGCCATATTTCCCTTACTATAATACCTACAGCTACCAAATTTATTATTTTAATACTACCTGGGGAGTTGTTGTGTCACATGGCAAAAGTAGGTCACTAGGTCAAATATCTAGGTCACTGTGAAATCCATTCAAAATCTTGTCCGGGCCATAACTTTTTTGTCCTTTTACTTAGATTAATGAAATTTTACACAAATGTGAAGCTTAATCTAAGAATGTGCCATACTTTTAATTTTTTTTTTCATCTAGGTCACACCCCTATATAGTAGTCCATTCAACCTCATGGGCGACGAGCGGGGGACTGTGTATTGCTCTGCAATACTCATTAACTTGTTCAAGGCTATTATACACGGTAAAAAAGAACACTAAATTCAACATGTTGAGAAAGAATAAGGCGAGCATTACCAAATATGCATGTACGCTGCAAATGTGTTTATCATATATATATGGAACTTTGATCTTGCATATTATGGATGACCTTGAGAACCTTTCTCAAGGACAGAGAGGGCATGCATTACGTGAAATGTTTTTTTTTTTTTTTTTTTTTTGGTGATGGTCATTACATCTCAACTTGTGTTCATACATGTACATCCATATACCATAACAAGAACATTATACAGGCAAAAGTTTATGCCATAAGGAGTCATGATGATGCCTCTGGTGGAAATTATTGGAACTAAGATCATGGGTATCAAAACACATTAAATGTATTATTGTGCTAATAAGCAAAATTTACACCAAATATGTATTAGACCAATGGGCAATTTTTTTCATACATTGTGTGCCCTTGACCTATTTTTCAAGGTCATTAAGCACTGCAATATAGAAGGAATGCGTTTCAGGAAATTAATTTTGATGATGGTTGTTAGCAGAGAATTAGACCATTTGACCTATTGTTAAAGTAATTCTAGGTATGTGCATTGCTATAGGTCCATGTGGGGTGCATACAGGGGCAAAGATATGTTAACCCATTAAAAATGATGTACATGTACATGAATGGGTATATATCTTTGCTGTGCAGGATAAAATTGCAAATGACCGTTATGCATGTTTCATTGCTTTCAATATGATTACAAGTGATCAGAAATGTAGTTGATATATTTACTGAAGAAAATTGAAAGGTTAAGCCTTCTTTGTCCCTGTCAGCTCAAAACTCTCTTGCTGTTTCTTTTGGTTGGTTAAGCTGCCAACGCTGTGATAAAATGTGTTTCACCACTGAAACCACTATTGAAAATGAAGATCATAACGGAACTTAAGCACCACAGAGCTGCAGCCTTGCTTACATAAAAATAACTTATTGGCTATTTTTCATTCAGCATTATGCTGTAATTTTAAGGACACTGTCAGTTTTGACTAGAGTTTTAATTGTAATTTGCATTTCCCTTTACAAAGCTTCTATGGATATTATTTTTCTAATTCTTCATAGAGAATAGACTTTTTTTGAGCCTTGGCACATAGAAACCTACACATGTATGTGTGTGTGGCTATATCTACAATGTATATATTTAGAGTGACACTAATTCATCGCAAATTCACAAATTATCAAGTAGGCCTTGAAATAGATTGATTTCCACTTTCCATGAACCTGAAGGTTATGGATATGTGTATTATATTTGTTAAATCTTCATAGAGGATAGTGATAATTGTATGGACATGGTATAGTTCAGCATAAGTGCTTCTAACAGAGTCTTAGTCATGCATGTCAGCTATAACATGTAAATAGTATATGATATACTTTGGCCAGCACAGACAAAATGTACAAAAACTGAGGATTTGGGAACAACAGACACAATCAAAAATGTTTTTCCGATCATGTATAGTTGGTCACTTTAATGTGTGGCGATAGCATTTGATTTGAGCACTTATTATGTGTTAATGGTCCCAGCAGCATACATGTAAATCCTGAGGCCTTGGCTGAAACCAGAGCAGAATCTGCTGGGTATCTGTACACAGTATGAGTTTCTAACACAGTTTGTACATGTGCTTATAGATACAAGGTACATGTACCACTGTGGGACCAGGCTCTCCTGCTAATTTGGACATTTTCTTGTGTAGAGTGTGCCAAAAAAGAATCCTCATTTGATTTGATAATTTAGCATGGCATGGTGACTTTAAGCAACAGATAGGGCATATTGTTTCAAATATAGAATTTCCAATTGAGACTAGTTCCTTAAAGAGGCCTTTCCCATATAAAAACCACAGATTTACAGTCCTGTTTTTTGTTTAACCCTAAATAAATTTGATCCCCCTATGTATAAACTGCGATTTGTCTTTCTCTTGATTGGCAGTCTTGATACTGGGGAAATTCAACCGCACAACTTGGAACATTTCAATCTAATTTTTCAGAGGTAAGTGGTATCAATACATATATGTGCATCTACATGTTTATAGATCAAAATTAAGTGAGCATCACATGTGATTTTACACACTTTGCTCTTGTACAATACATGTGTGTCTAACCAGCTATTTATGTTCAAGGTCTCTTAATACAGTTTTCTTTGTAAGTTTATTTACCTGTCATAAGAAACACCCCCATCTCTCAACATGCTTAAGGCTAGATTTTACTTGAAAGAACAGAAATCTTGACAGAGTAGTTTGACTGCAATGGTATTAGGCACCATATGTATCCACCCAGGACACTCTCTCTTGCGTGTTAACTGGCAACTCCCAGCGATTAACTCTCAAGTCAAACGTCAAGGACTGCCAATACTGACTCATGCAGCTTGTAAATGGTCCCTACCCAGACAGACACGTGGAGACAGAAATGAACGGGAGACTGCAGGCTACAAAGTAGCTTAATCGTCTTCCTGTTCAGCTCTAGGGCTGTCTTGAATGTGCATGCACCAGGTGTGGTGATAGCCCCCAATTTGTGCTATGACCAGGAAGCGCTAGCATTCTGTGATTGACATACTTTCTGCAGGCTCCTTCAGATGCCAGGGAAGTCATTTTGTGATGGACCTGACAGACAGAAGAGCTATCAATCCACTTTTTACAGGAGTCTATTCAACAAGAGAGGCTCTGTTTTATGCCTTTGCATGCTTCTCGGGAATTCCTGATCAACAATTTGTTGCATGATACAATTACTGCGGTCTCCAACTTTCCCTTATGTTGGAGAATTTGCTAACAGCATTTTGGATTAACATTATGTTTTAAATATTTTTCACATCTTTTTTTACATTTATCATGCTACACACATAATCCATGAATATTTTTGTAAAGATATAAATATATATTAGACCAAAATTAAGAAGTAGAGCGAAAGAATAATATATGTCATGTTATACAATGGTCAGTATTGTCAGAACAGAAAGTTATTGCTTATATGCAATCAATTTCAAGTGATCCATCATAAGCTGTAAGAACTCACAGTAAACAAACAAGATCAAGCCTGACAAGAGTTAACTCCTTAAGTGCCAATCCCATCTGAAGTCGATCTACTAAAGTGAAAATTGTCTGAATTATCATTAGGAACTCAGATTTGTATCCCTGGTAAAAGACCTTTCATTCAAGTTCCAGCATGCCTCTAGTTCCAGAGAAAATATCTCAGGTCAACAGCTTTTCTCAGTCCAAAATTTGGCCCTTAAAGAGTTAATGGTACCTTTACTTTGTACATGTATGTTCTCCTGTTTGGGAGGCCTAAAATTGCATGGTTTAAGGGTGGGACTTTGTGGCTAGTGGTATTTCTTTTTTCTTAATGCCACTTTTGTTTTGTTTTGTTTTTGAGTGAGGCATATGCAATCTGTGCCTGGGCATTGTTTTTGGTTGGAATGAAATTACTCTGTGGAAGAAATGACAAGCCACATAGCAACAAGTGGTTTGTGCCACATAGTATCTTAGAGTGTGACAAAACAAAAAAAACCCCACTTATAATAGTATTATACTATGATTAAATTATGTAACTCTGCATTATGATCAGACAATAATGTTGAACAACTTCTAAAATACTTGAATAGCTGATTAAAGATTTCATTTTTAATGCCATAATCTTGCTTTGTTGACACAGGGTGGCTACACATTTTTTGAAAACTTCATCAGTTTGAAGTTTTCAAATTAGCTGGTCTAAGAGATAAGTGCAAAGTGTTGTGCAATAATATTTTGAGTCTGAGGAAATATATGTTTGAAGTATGTCTTCAAGAGAGTACTAGGTGTTGGGAGCCGCATATTTCCAAGGGAACAATGAGCCAATCTTGTACAGGTTGTGGTGCTCATGACCAAATATGGAAATGACATCATTTATGGACTAGCTGGTTACATACAGTTAATGTGGCTATATTGCTATCTCGGGGATAAATTTCAGATATAAAGAACCTGGACTTGTGGGCCACAGTGGTTGTCTAACTACAGTTAAGCTTGCATTAGACCTAACAGTCACCAAACGCATCAACCTTTTGCAACCTTTTTCCATCCATTTGAGTGAAAAGCAAACCCTTTTCAAACACTTTCCAAACCATTTCAAAACTATTTCCTCTTATTGCATTGAAACCCTTTTAAACATTTTTAAACCTTTCTCTAATGGTTAACAACCATTTCACACACTTTCTCAACCTTATTTATGAAAATGTTAAAATGGTTTGCAACCGTTTGAACCATTAGACCCTTTGTTAACCTTTTACAAACCCTTTGTCAACCTTTTGCAAACCTTGTACAACTTTTACAAAGCCCAGTACAACACTTTGCAACACAAAAAATGCATTTGGCTGTTAAGTTTTAGATGGGCTTAACCACTGGTGTCCAAGTTTGTTTATCCCTGCATGGCCAGATGAACCAGAAGGGCATAGGCAGTGGTTTTCTGTGTTTATACAGTGGTACCTGCTGTATGCAACCACTGCCCTGAGCAGCCACACTGCTTTTTGTGGTCACCTTGCTGGGACACAAGAATCAGTTTTTTTGTGAAGCTACCTGCAGTGACAAGTCACCTGCTGTACGGTGCCATTTTTCTTGGCAGAAGGGGTGGCCACATACTGCAGGTACCACTGTAGTCACATTTTGAACACCAAAGCACAACTATGTATCTCATGCTCAGCTCAGAAGAAAAAAAAAAGATAAACAATTGCATTAAGTTGTTTAACCTTTTCCCCCTTGAATTAAGGTTGTAATGAGTCAACAGTGTATGTTATCTTGATAGGCTTTATCAACAAGTCTCAGTCAAACTGGTTTTCATTAGTGTAGAAATTAGCTGAAACACTGAAGTGGGGCGACATTTGACCATGCACCAGCCTTTATGGCCAGTTTAAAGGAGAATGGGTAAAATGCTACAGAGGAATTTTTAGGATAATAGAAGGATAATGTCACATCAATGAACAACTTATATATAATTACCACTGTCAAGTTTCAAGTGTGCAAGTAATGTTTGGACTCCACATTTTCTTTCCAAGCACAACACACCAGTTGGGCCATTGAAAATAGGATCAAGATGCAAATGGACAGTTAATTCATTGAGAGTACATGTGCACATGATTCTGACACTTACAGTCTCAGTCCCCTTCTATCGGAGTTTTAAGTTTTCAATGAAAAGGTACAATTTGAGAGATAGCTATATTCAATAAAGAGTGATACATACCGTACTGTATTGCCTGCGTGTATCTCATATAAGGTGTTGGACAACTGATATATATATAGGAACTGATGAGAACTCTGTGTTATGACATGAATGCCAGGCAGTGGTGTCTAGTCTCTATGATATACCTCCACTCCCCTCGGTGCGGCCAATCAGGGCTCACAGCTGCCACAGTCTGTATGCCTGGCCTGCCTTACTTGAATCAATGTCCCCAAACAAGCAGCGACGGATCAGCATTGTAGAGCTTTCTGAATTACTGGCCTCCGGAGGACCACTGGCTTTGAACTCCAATCAACTGTCCACACCGAATGGCACCTCGACATATGCTGTTCGACTAGGCATGAATCTCTTCTGCTTGGTCTATGAGTATGATTAGTGCTGTCATCATCCAATTGGATGTGATTGGACTCAATGTGGCCATTCAGTGTTTGCTGCCTTCTCTGTGGCACATTCGGAATTTTGAATGCGGATTATGCGTATGATCTGCCCACATTCATGTTATTGGGTTGTTATCACGGCCTGAGCTTTAACTTACAATCAAACAGACTTCCTGAAGTATATTCAACTTCTAAATCTGATGAACATGATGCCTATATTATGTCTGGGTTGTAAAGCCTATAAACATTCTGAGCATAATACAGGGTGTAATACAGAAAAATAAGTCTGAGTACCGTTACAAGTTGATTTACTGTCGATGCCGATATCGATGCACTCATTGACGGCATGACGTAGTCAAACTTGCAATTTCCATTTGATTTCTTCTGTTGGGATAATCTAAGTCGTAGGCCTTTAGTGTGGCCATTTTGGGTCCCAGTGATTGAATTGGAGCAACATTCAGCCAGATGTAAAACCAAATTACGAAAAGCTTAAATAGATTGCATGCATCTAAAATCAGACCAAATCCCATGACAGGGTGTGATTCTATAAAATGGACACAATTCTGGAACAGTGGGTGGGGATGGTTGTTTCACGAAACAGCCTCAGGGAAGATATTACCTTCAAAGACGTAAATGCTGAATATCTCCAGTACAATTATTATGGAACTCTTGCTGTGTCCATGGAGAATTGGTCAGGCATCGTAAATTTTGCCTGATATAAATGAATCAAATATTGGAATCAACCCAAGCAGAGTATACGTTTTTAAAAAATGACATATAGTTGAGAGATGCTGATTGTATAAAAACAGTAAAATGTTGATTGTAATCGCAGTATCAAAACTAGAAGAGCCAATTTGCTTCAAAACAAATCTGTCTGTGTACCTTCCAAAGTTGTAAATATTAAATGCTATAACTTTTGTCCTTTGGTACTTCACATTCCATTACGCTTATGGCTGGATTAGAATTTCAAAGTCTGAATGACTTTGACCTTTGACCTTTACAGGTCACATGTAAATTGCAAAAATGTACAATGTTACAATACCCACAATTTAAGCCCATCAGGAACCAAATCAGATGAAAATTGAGCAAGTTATGGCAAGATGAAACTTTCAAAGGGCCAAATGACTTTTACCCTTTGGAGGTTACATGTTCTTACAAAAATGTGCAGTGTTGCAATACCTACAATTTGAGTCCAACATGATTAGAATTGGATGGAAATTGACCGAGGTATATGGCGGTATGTAGCTTTCAAAAGTCCAATGATGTTGACATTTAACCTTTAGAGGTCACATGTAAGAATAAAAAATGTGCAGTATTACAAAAGCTACAATTTGAGCCCAATATGATCAAAATTGGATATTGGATAAAAATTGACCAAGTTATGGCTAGAAGAAAGCCACCATCAAAAGTGGCCTTTGACTTTGAAGTGACCTTTGACCTTCAGATGACCTCTACCTGAAGTGAAGTTTGACCTTTAAAATGACATTTTGCCCTAAAATTGACCTCTGACATTGGCATGACCTTTGACCTTGACATTTGAGATGACCTTTGCCTTGCTATGATCGAACTCCTATACACTCGGAACCACATCTACTATAGCATATTAAATATTGAAGATTTAAAACTTTAATTACCCCTCATTTGCATAATTTTGAAAAGCATGACCTCCCCTTATAAAAAGGTAGGACTTCATCTATAGAAGTATAATTGTGCCAAGTTTGGAGTTTCTCTATGTAGAATACTTTTCAAATAAAATGTCGGACAAATTTGCCTGTAAAGAAGGAAGGAAGGAAGAAAGAGAGAGAGAGAGAGAGAAAGAAAGAAAGAAAGAAAGAAAGAAAGAAAGAAAGAAAGAAAGAAAGAAAGAAAGAAAGAAAGAAAGAAAGAAAGAAAGAAAGAGAAAGAAACAAACAAACAAAGAATTTCTCGAAAAACAGTATGTTTGTGTTGGCACACAGACATAATTACCTTTCGGCTGAGTCAAGCAAATGATAGAGTGTCTGGCTGGATCCACTGACCACATACATGTACATGTGTGCTGCTACAATTGCATATTACAGATCTTTTATGTGGAAATTTAATAAGTTGAACTCCTGGCATGATGCGTATTATGCATTAAGCATGTTAAGGTCATCTTATCTGCAAAACTGACAATGGTAAAGAAATTTGAAATAACTGGGAATTTTAGCAAGAAATGTCACCCTTGGTAGGATTAAGTCACTATGTTTCAAAATTTGTGTCACAATTAAATGGCTGCTTAAAGGACTGTTTGTTTTAGCTGTAATTACAATTTCAGTTTTACAGCATCATGGTACATCCACTTGAAATCTATCAACATGTGGCCTTTTTCCAAATATTGTAATTTTCCCTGGGTTTATATTGATACATTTTACTTTATGAAACTGAGATACCTGAGTGAATATCCATGGACATAAATGTAAAAGCTGTGCACAGAACCCTTCCCCTTGAATTGAGACAGAGTTAATCTTCAGACTGAGTCAACAGCTTTCCTCAGCAGAAGATTAGCACCCAATGTGTGACAGGACAGCTGCTGTTCCGGGCATGTTATTTTGAGAGGTCCTATTTACAAATCTCATTCCAATGGTTCTCTTTCTAAAGCTTTTTAAGGTACAGATATTTTCACATTTTTGAAAAACCCATAAACTATGAATGCATGAACAATAAACTTTCATTTATTCTCATAAATCAAGCGATGTCAAGGAAGTTTTATTCTGTAGTTGGTTTACAGAAAAGTGAACAATTAATAGCTTGACAGAGCTGTTATACTGGTGTGTGTGTGTGTGTGTATGAAAATGCCTTTCGAGAAAAAAAAAGACATATGCACAGCACATCGGAAAGTGAATTGTTTATAAAGTGAATACAGCTATGGCCAACATACCTTGAGCTTGACTTTCACAAAGTATTGAATGCTAACTATGCAAGCAATTACACAAGATAAACTTTTCTACCATAAGTCTCTCAGGATCCTGAAAATGTGGAACTAACACCTTATTCCATAAATGGCTATTGGATGATGATCTGTCACAAGCTCTTATGTCTCCATGAAAAAGCAACAAATAAAATTGTGGTGAAACAAATAAAGTCATTGAATATCTGACAGCTTATTAAATATGTAAGACCTCTCTACATTAATCAGCACTTTTTTTTCATTTTAATTACATGTACATTTTCAATCCCTTGGTTATTTACTCAACTGAATACCTTCCTGTCATACTTAACAGAACGGAATTTGTTGGGAATAACAACACCTGTGTGTAACATCAAAGTATATGTACTGACTGTTTTTGTGGTAGGGTGACTTATTGCTTAAGCTGGGCAATTGGGCCATAATGCTTCCTGATCAAGTGTAGCTTGGAAAGATAATGTATATGGATTGTGTGGTAATGGTTAAATAAATTAATTTTCTGTCTGTCTGTCTGTCTGTCTGTCTGTCTGTCTGTCTGTCTATCATGAACTTGGTCAAAAACATTGAAGCAGACATTTGACCTCCAGCTATTTTTGCCATTGGAGGGAGAAAGCATTAAAACTTATATATGTACAAACTATTACTCTTTTGTCAGCTAGATTGTTAGGAAATTACAAGTGACATTTTTACGAGAAAAAACATTGAAACTCTATTCATGCATAAAATAATGGAATGTTTTGAGTTTGTTGGGTGTGGACATTAAATCCAAGCAATGTGTTGGTGAGAGTGGGCCCATATGCCACAGCTTGGAGTCACGGATACAGATGCATTAGGAAATGAGCAATATTTTCCATCAAGCACCTGGGGCAAATATCATCTGTACAATTCCAGTGGAGAGGAAACGAATGACTCAGGCTGTCAAGAGCTGATACTAGAATCATTTCATTGGATTTCTCCAATGGATTGTGTGCTATTGGGTGCTCAGATGCATATTTTTGAGTTTATAATATGTCTGATTCAGCTTCTTTTCCATGGTTGGAAGTCTCAGGAGATTATTTTTGTTTTGCCGTGTCATGAGAGTTTCCTGGCAATATATAGAGACCTTTATGGCTGAGAGGGGGTTACCACTTTTGTTAGCTCTGCTGACCAACAGTCGCTGAGAGCTTATACTGTAGCATCACTCATGTCCATCCATCCATCATTCCGTCCATCCATAAACTTTTGGTTTGTGTGCATGATAACTTTAAAAGTTTTGAATGTGACTTGTAATGGAAGGGTGTACATGTAGCTTGGACATCAATGGCTAAGAGAATTGAGCCTCCAGATCAAAATTGAACTTAAGGACATTACACATAAAATTGTACTTGGTGACCTACTTTTGGGGTCACTGTGACCCAGTAATTATGGAGTTTGGCACTGGTCCAAGTTTATTGTTTTTCTTCAATAACTCAAAAAGTTATTACATGATTTGAACAAACAGACTATATATGGAAAGCTGGATGTAAGGCCCACATTTTGAATGGTAACCACTGTTTAATCTGAGTTGAAGGTCAAGGTTAAATGGCCAGTTTGAGAATAGGGGTCATCTCTTGAAAGCTCTGCACTCCACAATTTTTGAGATAGGCCAAGTAATGTTTAGGAGTTAAAAAGTGTATAAAAATCTTCATCGACATCAATGTTGGTGGCACCACCTATAGTATTATGTAATATACAGGTCGAAATGTGAAGATCTTGTGACCGCAATACTGTCCACAGTTCTCAAGTTAGCCCAATATAACTTTCAGGACTAAAGGCTGTATAAAAATTTCTGTCCATTTTGATATTGGTGGTGCCACCTACAATGTTATGCAATGTAGAGGTCAAAATATGAAAACCTAGCTTGTGAATACTCTAGCATTTTTAATTTTTGGCAGATCTTCACCCAAATGGTGATATTGTACGGAAGGTCAAAGTCTAAGTTACTGATGATACTAGTGGTTCCACATATAATTTGACAGAAATTATGAGCCAAAATGTGTTCTCAGATATAAAATTCCATATCTTGAAAAGTAATTGGATTAGACTTGCCTAATTTATAGGATATGTAGACAACTTGCCAAATTTGTAGGATATATAGAAAATGTCCAAAGCTAGAATTTGATATACTATCAGTGACCTTGACCTATTTTTGATCCTTATATTCTGTCCCAAGATCACTGAGGACATAAACTTAAGGACTCACTCATTGTTGTGTTGGCACATGCAACAATATCCACCACAGGAATTGCACAAATAAGCTATGATTACATGTGGAGCAAAGTGCCATCTGGTGGACTTTTTATATGCTAAATGTACATGTACATAAGCTTTATAAATTCAGAAGCCACTTGAGGACTTGCAACTTTGAAATGAAAATATAGGTGCAATATAGCCAGGGTGCCAGCAGAGCATAAGGCCCTTGGGCCTCTTGTTTCATGGGGGATCACTCTTGGTGAGGAAATCATGAGTGACCCAAAGTCACAAATGATTCTCCCTTCATCCCAGTGATCTTAAGTGCCAGAAAATAGTAACTCACTCTTCAGCCACATGAGACTTTATTTGTTTTATGTTTAAGGGCATGGTGCATGTTTACAGCACTTTACACAGAAAACCCAACATTGCTCCAAACATATCTTTATAAACACTTGACTTCTTATTTGAGGTCATATGAACTTTTTTTTTTAAGTATACATTTGAATTCAGCTATTGAAAACATTGAAATATCTGTAAGTGTTAAGCAACTGAATTTATTTGCTCAATTAAAAAACTTTTATTTTACCTTTTTTGGGGAAAACCAACAATTAGCATAAACACATAAAAAAGGGAAATGAAAGAGTACACTTTTAGCAGCAAAACAGTGTCTTTAAATCGGGATAAGGGTTTTAGTTCAAAATTGACAGGATATTCAAATTAAAATTAATATTTTAAATATGGTTTTGGAGAGCTTTATTTGTTCTTTAATTTGACACTATAAACTGAATCTGATTTTAATTTTTTGAAAATGTTATTTTTAAATTTCATGCAAAATTTAAGAATTTTAATTATAATTTAATGGCGTGAATAGTGATGCTAATATTTTATATCCATTGCAAGAATAAAACTTAATGTGATGTTTTTCTTTTAGAAAATGTATATATACTTTTCAGGGTATTAGATGGTAAAATAGACAGACATGAAACGTTTATACATGAGAGTCGTAAAGTGTACCACACCCTTAATTGAGTATTTACCCCTAGGCCTAATTCCAAAGCTGACCTGATGTGCCATGCTTCTTTTTGTTTGTCATAGTTACACCACGTCATGTGTGACATTGGCCTATAATCACACAGGCCTCGTGCATATATTAACTTTGGTTTTGTCTATGCACTACATCACTGCTGTGGGCACATCAGTTTAGTTGTACAGTCAGGCCGCGTTTATCTGGCACCATCTGTTTTTGGTCATTTTGCCGGATTAGCAAGGCTGCCAGATTAACAAATCACAGTATAATTACCAGGATATATAGAGAAAAGGAGACCAAATTTGCACCCAACAATGAGTAAATGAGAACATAATCACATACACGTATTACCAATCATATGAAATTTTAAAAACGAATCGTGCAAATTATAGGAAAAAAAACTTTATTCAGTGTATTCATATCCATATGTACAATTAATGTCACGTTCAAAATTACTGGAGCGAGCGGGCATAAATGTCCCAACCCTAATGTATATCTCACACACGTATTTGGACATATTTTGCCTTTAATACATGTAGCTTATTTTGGCACAAAGAAATCCGAAATCTTTTTTTGTTTACTGCGCGCACTTTGTTCTTCTCTGGGCCGAACTTTTGCTACGTCGTCAGCACAAAATCCCTCATTGGATTCTGGCCATTGCAATGAAATTTAACCATTTAAGGCGGGAACAATTAAACATCTTATCAACTCGGAACTTGTTTGGAACACATCAGGTGATTGTTGATTTTGCGGTATGGCGCAATAAGGTATGTTATTGCAAGGTATATGCTCCATTGAATATCAAGTGACGGATTAAAGAGGCAAATTACATTGAAAAAAGCCCTTTTGTTCTGCAATTAACATGCCGGTGACGAAATTCAGGGGTGCCGGATTATCATGTAGTAAATCAATGGGGGAAATCCGTTCACAGCTCATTGCTGCCTAATTTTAAGGGTGCCGAATTATCAAGTAATGGTTAAAGGCGGCCTGACTGTAACAATGTTTAGGTCATGTGATGTGAAAAATGTTGAATTTCACTCTAGAAATTGATGATTATCCCCAAAACATAGAATTAAAACCTTGATTATGCTGATACAAAGAGCAAATTGAAAGTTAATACACTTGATATATGTCATCCAATTGTTGATTAGGGTTGTGACATGAGTGTCAGTATAATTTGGAACATGAATCCATTCATAAATGTAAAAGGATCTTCACTTCAATGTAGACTACATTATGTTAACACTGTAGCAGTCAGAGATCAAAAAATGAGACAACTCTATAGCAGAGAAGCCACAGATGTTGGTGCTTCAAGGTCAAGTGTGTTTGTCTCATGTATTTTGTTCTTTTGTTCACGCAGAGACACTGATCAAACTGCTTTGACTGCTGTGAAACGTGTCTTGATAGACAATCCTTGCAAGTGACCAAATGCTGGTCTGGTTGTCGATATCCACAGGCACTGTGTCAGTGGTAGAGTGAGGCCACAATGTTGAATGCAGCATATGATACCTGTGATGTACAGGTATCATACTGGGCTGATAATATTTTCTGTGTACGTGTTTCAGTTTGAAAGCTGAGCCATATAAAAAGTACATTGTAAATGTACATGTTTTGATCTCCTTTTGGTAACTTACACAAGCAATGTCATTGGTTATTATTATGTGCTGCATGCACCAGGTGTACAAATTCATATCCCCGGCTTGATTCCGTATCTTCGGATGACCTCTCTCTGAAACCATGACACCCGCTGTATAGGTTTTGTAGATGCCAGTGACCATGGTGGCTGCAAGCGGCAGGTGTCCCTCCTTATCAAGGGAGGAAGTAATTTTGTCAGTTCCTTAATTAATACGAGATAAAAATCAGTACTCCGTGAAGAAGCCCAGTTTACAGAAATATATATATTTAATATACCCTGGTGTATACATGTATTTCTGTACACTGGACTCCTTCATGGAGTAACTAATAGTATATATGACTTCAGTGAAAGCTTCCAGTGGAGAAACTTGGCTTATTGAATGCCCCTCTGTTTCATATGCTAATGAACCTGATAGACTTAAGCTTGGCAGTGTACATGTATGAGTAGTAGGTGTGTGCTATAATCCAAGAGAAAGTATCATTTTCATTACGCAGTGCAGTCATCTATTGATAGGAATTTAGTCGTCAAATATATTGCACAAAGATTACTACATGCACTTTTAAATTAGCGAGACTCCAATTAATCATTGACAAGCAATTTGCAGAATTGCACAGTTGCAATTGGTCAAATGAATTGGAGACCACTCATTTTTTGTCGTGTCTGCATGAGCAGTACATATTAAACAAGATCAAGTAATGCATATAGCAATACAATTGGTTCCCTCAATGGAAAACAGACTTGTTACGTACCGAGTTTGGTATTTTCAGCTGTTACAGCATAGAAGGTATGGCTTGCACAAGCATATTCTGTGATGGGTTCAAAGGTTAAGGTCACAGTTACAGAAGTTTGGTGGATGATGAACCCCTGTCCCATGAAGTGTCCACGTATGAAATTTGATAGGTGTAGGTGTTATGGTGTGTAGGAAATAAATGTGTGGCCCTGACAAGATTTGTTTGAAGCCAGGACTGACATGTATGTAAGGATGGGTGGAATTAAGAACAAAGTGCAAAGCTTGTAATAATAGTTCCTGATTGGGGACTCATAAGCCAAATATAGGGACATTTGAGTGCCTTTTATCATTTACTGTAAATTGCTTTATTTTTGTGTGTATAAACTTTCAGGGTTTTTGTATTTTTTACATTTCACTGTAGTTTGAATCTCACTGTTTTGGACATAATTCCCATTCCAACAATGTTAAAATACTATTTCTCTGTGCTTTTCTTTTCACCGTTTTGTGTCATCAGTGAAATAAGTGAAAATAAAAATACAGTGAAATTAAAGCAATTTACAGTTCAAAAACTGGAAATATCCCACATACATCAGAATAGTTGGGGTTTCTGCTTTCAAGTTTTGAGGAGCTTTTACTGGAGGACTGTCAGGATGTACCCAGTTTACTGTGTCATGGATTTTGGGTAATTTTTTTCACAAGAACAACCTTGCTTATTAAATAAAAATATGCATGCTAAGCATTATTTTCACCATATCATCAAGCATCAAACACTCTTCTGTGGAAATTCAAATCATTGGAAGATTTTTTTTATTCATTTGTTTAGTTATTTATTTTTATTTTATTTTATTGTTTTTATTCTTTTTTAATTTATTTTTTTTCTTGAAACAAGTATTTCCCATGAGCATGCTCGGCCAAGTTTTGTAAAATTTCAGTCTGAAGTCTCATTCTGGGAAAAAAGTCATGAGAGCTGTGGGATGAAACAAGTGCTGCAGACTTAATTTTGGCCATCATTTTGCCTGTTTGACCCTGTCTGCACTCAAGACTACTTACTCAACCCAAATGGACAGGTCTTATTAACCAGGTAAAGTAAAAAGACTCAGTCAAGGTTATAACACACCAGGGATCAAACCTTTGACCCTCAGATCATGAGTCAGCCAGCCTTACCAGTGGGCCAGTGCTCTTTTGTACACATAGGGTAGGAGGGCATTTGTAAGGTTGTACATTGACGACTCAATCTTTATGAAGGCACAGATAGGTCACCACTTACATGTGTAGTTCATGTGGGAAATGCTAAGAATGTTATTGTCATATCTTGTAGTGTTAGGGTCTTTCTTCACTGCGTGGAGACAGACTAAAACAGACATGGTTCTGACAAAACTTGAGGAATGGAAGCTGTTAGTATAGATATATGGTTACTGATATGTAGGTAATCTGTACAGTGTAGTTATAAGTTTTACTGAGGCATAAAATGGTTAGTGTATATGTACATGTAGGCCTTCATGTACTAATTTTCACATGTATAAATTTTAGCAATATTAACATTTCATTCTTTTAACTGAAGTTTTAATTTCACTCTGTTTGTCATTGTTTCTATTAAACCTATTTATTTGGTACACCATGTTGATAGGAACAGATACACGGTGTACCAAATAAATCTGATTCTTATCAACACTTGCTTAGTCTTCTCATTCTATTAAACCTATGTGAAAGTACAATTTTATCATTTTATTTTTTGCCATGAGCAATCAAATCTGGATATACATTATGATAATTATCTTTTTCAACTGAATCCCATTCCCAATGATTCAAGCATCTACGCTTAATGGCAGTGTTCCACTGATTATAATTGTGTTCTCATAATTATATAAAAAAATGTCACAGAAATCAGCACATAATCTTAATATCAGCAAACTAATCACATTTTTCAGTTAGGTTGGCATACAGCATCGCATACAGTATTTTCACGGAATCATCAATGATTAAATTTGGTGACTGCATCCAATAAGTGTAAATGCAAATATCATGACTTCAAACACCGCAAGAGTTTGCCATTTATCATCAAAACAATTCCATTGATGATGTAGCACTGGATTCCACGGCTGAGCATGAGAGTGTCATAGATTGGTACATGTTGCGGATATATGTAGGTAAATATAAATCTAGTGTTATGGGTTCCATATTAAAACTTTGCAGTGGGATTTGTTGCTGAGCAAAGACTCACCTCTCTGTGTCACTAACTGCAATAAACTGAGCAAACATCCTTCAGTTGTGAGATGCAAATCTTAAAAAATGTGTGCTGGAAGTGTAAAGCCAAGAGTGCTAGGTCCAATGAATATGAAGATCTATAGTTCATCATTGGAGGTACACTGTAGTAGTATAGATAGAAATAGTTGGGTCCAACATTCTGAGTTGTACCAAAAATCACCAGGCACAGGGTACATTGACCCTGTAAATCACCAGGCACAGGGTACATTGACCCTGTAAATCACCAGGCACAGGGTACATAAGACCTGTAAATAACCAGGCACAGGATACACAAGCCCTGTAAATCACCAGACACAGGGTATATATCTTCCCTGTAAATCACTAGGCACAGGATATATATTCCCTGTAAATCACCAGACACACGATACATAAGCCCTGTAAATCACCAGACACAGGGTACACAAGCCCTGTAAATCACCAGACACATGGAGTACATAAGCCCCATAAATGACTAGACATAGGGTGCAAATTCCCTGTAAATCATCAGACACCATGTACATAAGGCCTGTAAATTGCCAGACAATGGGTACAAAAGGCCTGTAAATTACCAGACATAAGGTACATTTTCCCTGTAAATCAGCAGACACAGGGTACATAAGGCCTGTAAATCACCAGACACATGGAGTACATAAGCCCCATAAAGCACCAGACATAGGGTGCAAATTCCCTGTAAATCACCAGACACCATGTACATAAGGCCTATAAATTGCCAGACACTGGGTACATAAGGCCTGTAAATCACCAGAAACAGGGTACGTAGTGCCTGTAAATTACCAGAAATAAGGTACATTTTCCCTGTAAATCACCAGACACAGGGTACATAAGGCCTGTAAATCACCAGACACTGAGTACATAAGGCCTATAATTCACCAGACACAGCCAGGGTAGATAAGGCCTGTAAATCACCAGACACTGAGTACATAAGGCCTATAATTCACCAGACACAGGGTACATAAGGCCTGTAATTCACCAGAGACAGGGTACATAATTAGGCCTATAATTCACCAGACACAGGGTACATAAGGCCTATAATTCACCAGACACAGGGTACATAAGGCCTGTAATTGCCCAGACTTGAAAGTGATAATTCTTTTAGTGCCACATTTTTTAATCAGTCAACAGCTTTCCCCAGCACACTTTGAGCACAAAGCACTGAGAAAAGCTTTTGACCTAGACTGATATATTCTGTGTAAATACATGCATGCTGGTACCTGAATGAAGGCTGTTTTTACAAGGAACCTGAAGTAAGCAACTTTAACCAAATTCAGAGCAGTTTAAAGTAGTTAGGCTTTACATGTAGCTGCAGTTAGCCGTGACTGAAAGAGTTAAACAGAGAAATCCTGTACATCTACCCTATTGTAATAGTATTTGCCTCTATTTGCCTGCTTCATTAGGTGGGGTTTCCACATTCACCCTTTCCAGCACCAGATATCCCAAAGTACCCAGATGTGCAAATGTCATGTGTTTATCCATTTTCCCTAAATTTCAGTGTCGATGTTTTTCATGTCATTTGTAAGAAATATTTTACAGGTGCATAATGATCAGAATCCCACTGAGCAGTGTGTTTTAATTCTGTACCAGATGTGCCAAGGCAGTCAATGAGGCCCCCTGCTGGAAAAAAGACCCTCCTTCTCAGCACAGTTTACGTCTGTAGTAAACACAAGGGAATGGAACAAAGACTTCACACCTAGTTGGCCTTTGAAGCACTTGGCGTAAGACTTGTGCTTTCTTCATACATTCTGAAACATCATGAAACTCTTGTAGTAGAGGGCGCTTGGTGTGTGCCTGTGCCAGTAAATTTTTGCATCTGTAAAAGCACCTATACATACTGAAAACAAGAAACAGCGTCATGGTAATTGGGATAAGCAAATAGATTATGTTGTGGCATGGAACATTGATCGGTTGCATCTGCCTTGCTGCTATACATAGTACAGCAATAAAGCAGGTGTCAAATTAAATAAAAATAAATGACAGCCCAAAACTGCATGGTTTCAATTTATCCTTCTAAAAGCGCTCTTCAACCACTCTAACATCCCTCTGAAATCCCACAATACTCCCTTTAAAATCCCTCCAAACCACTGTAAATCTCTGTGAGGTTGCCTTGATTTTCATCAGATCTGTGGATGCTGTGATGTACGTGTACCACACAGCTTGCAGCTGGATCTCATGTATGCATGTGGCACACGTGATCTCATGTATGTACATATAGCACATAGGATCTCATGTATACACGTGATACACATGCTATCATGTATACATACAGCATACATAAGTGACTAACTTTAAGCCAGAATTACCTTATATGCATTTAGGCTTGACATTTTGAGTGTGACTATAAGATTTGGCAGCTTTCTTGTGTGCAGCATGAGATCTTTAACTGTACAGTAGTTTAACATGTGTCCTGCTGAATTATGTTAACATCTGGTGCATATAACGAGACAAATCATTTTGACTGGGGAGTCAGCAAGATGATTCAACGTGACCAGAATAAAAATTGATTGAAAATTACTTATAAAGCACAGGTATAAGTCATTTAAAGGAATCATTTCATCTGTTCCACAGATCAGGTTTTCTGTAGAATATGTTTGTGGCATATGCCAACAGGTGGCATTATAGTGTGCATAGCTACATGGATATGCAGACATGAATAGAATACATGTACATAATTAGAAGAGATTACTTTTCAAAAGTACTGTATTATGCCATGTTAGGTACCCTGTCCCCATGAGCACCCTCCTACTTTTCTTATATACACCAGGAGAGCCAAAATGGTGATAAAGGGACACTCTCAGAATTTTTTGTTGAGAAAATTGAGTAAAAACTCTCTCTTTGAGCATTTTTTGGCAAGATTGCTCAGAAATGGAGAGAGAATGCTGTTTTACTCTGTTTCCTTATAGTTTTGCTGAGAAATGACAAGGTATTGTACTTTCCCTTTTTAGTCTTACTTTGGCATTTGGCAAAATGCAGGGAAATACAAGGTATTTTCCCTGATCATCTATTTATAAGTTAATTATTGAATGAAGAAACTTCCATTTTTATTATGGTTGCTCCTCCCTTAGTGTGACCCCTGAAATATATCCAAACGTAGGCCATGTGTTTTGTGCAAGTTTGATATGATATGATGTTATAATGAAATCTGCTCAAGTGAAAAGATTATACCTAGGGATAACCAAGACAACGCTGCATGAAAAAAAAACCAATTGTGATATATTGTACTCTGCAGGACATGGGAACATATAAGGCAGTGTTCAATAGACAACAGCTGGCATCACCACTAGTCATAGTTTGACAGGACAATAGCTAGTGGTTACCAATGGCAAATTTAACTTGTAGGATGCACATGGAATTTGCCCTGACCTCGTAAAAATTAGATTGTAAAAAAAAAATAAGCAAAAGCATTACTCAAAAAAATGCAATAAGGAACATTGCTTCAGGATTTCTGGATCAGGATAGGAAAAGTTGACTTGGAAGATGAACAGAACATTTGAGAAAAAAAAATGAGTTTATTTTTGGGGTTCCACATATTAAATAACTAAAATTCTTGTGGCCATGGACATACCGGTATGTAAATTAATTACATTAATGAAGAAGATTGTAAAACCTTATGAGTTTGAACATGTCACTTTCCTCCTGTTATGTCGTCAATTCTAACGTGTAATTGTAACTTTCATTATTAGACTCTTCACTTTTACAGTTGGTGAAATAAAATCTGCATAACATTTTACCTATACGCCAAAATTTACCAGGAGAATGTGGCTGTTTGTAGCACATAGAGCAGTTTTAAAATTATTGAATTGCAAATTAAAATGGAGAATTATAGGAACTATTGTAGAATTATAGCCTGGCTGACTACATGCACAAAGTGTCCTAGTAGACTGGGCACCAGAAACAGAGCCCTGTGTCTTTATCTTTCCTATTAATGCCATGGAAAACAGTTATTGGCTGATTATGCAACAATTAACAACATGGGAAACAGTCATGGGCTGATTATGCCAAAAATTAGCACCATGGAAAACAATCATTGGCTGATTATACAACAATTTACAACGTGGAAAACAGTAATTGGCTGATTATGCAAAAATTTAGCACCATGGAAAACAGTCATTGGCTGATTATACAGCAATTAACACCATGGAAAACAGTCATTGGCACCATGGAAAACAGTCATTGGCACCATGGAAAACAGTCATTGGCTGATTATGCAACAATTAATCCCACAGGAAAGAGTCAATCCCTAATTATGCAATGATTATACCATGGAAATGCAATAATTAATGCCATGGAAAACAGTTATGCGCTGATTATGCAATAATTAACACCATTGAAAACCGTCATGGGTTGATTATGCAATAATTCACGCTATAGAAAGTTATTGGCTGATAATACAATAATTAATGCAATGGAAAACAGTCATTGGCTCATTACACGACAAGTTAATCTAACCAAAAATGCATTTGTGGAACTCACCTTAATTTTTTTCCAGATTTTTTTTTCCTTTTTATTTGTCCGGTGTCTGAAATTAATCCTTTTGGCTGATATTTTTACAATCAAGTGGGATTTGGTAAATGACAGAACACTTGTGTAATATTCCTAGCCTAAATCATCAGCCACAAGCATTGTAATAGATACACACTTCTTAGTATGTCAAAGATACAAACAGCTTTTTGCAGAAATGGTTTGAGCACTCACCGCTGAAAAAAAACTCTCAATAAGTAAATGTTTTCTTGACTGCTTTTCGAAGCCAGCCCATTATTCACACCTAATGGCTTCTAAATAGCATAGAAAAAAATAGGTCTTTATGTCAATAAAAATCTAATTTGTAAGTATAATAACACAAGTGCTATTGGCATATCTGTGTGATGCCATATAAAAAAATTAAAATACACAGTCGTGATAACACCACTTAAGATTCTTCATCTCTGAACTTCAGCATGCAGCAATCCCAACAATCCAGACCTGTGGGATATTAAGACTTGAGCGTGTATGCTTTGGTAACACATTACTGCTGTCATTGAAGGACTGAGGCCACCAGGGCTTTCCATATAATCACATTCCAACAACAAGTGTGAAAGAAATAGCTGAGCAAACTTACATCTTATGGTGACATGCCTGCTATTGATCAGCTGAGTGGATGAAATATGCATTAACCGGAGAACCTGGTGAACTTAAATGCTATTGAGTGGCTGTAAAATGGTACAGCGTGTTAGGGAGCATTTCACATTCGATTGAACAGGAAAAAATCAGCGAAGTGCCGCGTGAAGATATGCGGTCATTTATAGGTCATATCGTATCTTACAGTGTATATGTAGGATTCAACAGATAGGTTGATACAGTTAAGTGTAGATATGATGGTATGTAAAGTGTTAATTATTAGATATTAATTGGCATAGCTGTGTATCATTTTTTAATTAAAAGACTGATTTTTGCACATATAAAAAGTGTACATGTAGTTAAATACACTCCCTACTGTGTTACTGGTATATGACTTCCGTTAGTTGTCTGTCACTATGAACGGAGCTCTATTTTAAAGTTGTATCATGATAATATATTTTTTCATTTAACGAAAAGGAAAAGGTCTAATATACAACTACACCATTTATTCATTCAAAACATTGGAAGGCATGTGGTGCAAGGTATAAGCTAATATGTGACTTTGTTATATATTATATATTGACACTTTAATACTCAATGTGTATTTACTGAATAGACCTCTACATGTGCATCTATGGAGAGAATTTATGCTCATTGTCAAAATGGGTTGATTATCTATCAAAATATATTGAGGAGTGACAATATTTTTTTCATCATGAATTTATCCAATATAAGTGAGATACGTTTAAATCAAAATAAATTGAATTCAGCCAAAATTGTTAAAATCACACAGTGGTGAAGCACCACCTGAACTGAAGCACAGAGTCAGTTAAAAACTGTGGCAGGTTAGCCAGGTCATGTAAACACCAACAACAGCTTTTTTTATCATTGTTTATTACAAGAAGGAAAGAATAAATTCATTTAAGTGACCATAATGCATGATTGCATGACTTCAATCTTTAACAAGACCACCTAATATGTGTGTCACACCTGAGCATATGACATCAAATGCTGGAAATGGACTTAAAAAAAAAAAAAACTAAAAGAAAGATTTGAAGAAGCCATGTGAAATTTATCTGCCTAATGTCACACTGACCAAAATGATTTTTCAGCATTATACATTAGATTTCCCTGTTTGAGCAGTCTCTGTTTTGACCACTCCAGTAAGAGACTACTGTCTTGGAAGACCACCTTTACATGAATATCAGGTAGTACTTTCCATCTTATTTGTATCTCCTATGAAAGACCACCTGTCTTGACAGACCACTAATTGGTTATGCGTAAGAGTGGTTGGTGCAGACAGGGCTCACTGCATCACAAATTGTTTCCTGTCTCCAAAGCTGTAGGAAAATAAACTCAATGATCCTGGAGCAAAACACCATTAACCACCTACCCACCCACCCCCATTGAATGAAGACTGAGGCATCAGGCTTCCTTGAGGATGGTTGGGTGCTAAACCTCTACCCCACCCCAGGGCAAGCTGTTTTGACTGGGGGTGTACTATGCTGATAGGGCTTGCCCTCAGCTGTCTTTCAACTTTTTAGTACTAACAATAGAATGAATAGAAAATCATTCAAGCAGATGACTTTTATTTCCAGTTGGTTTTTGCTGATTTAAGGGAAACGTTAAGTAGGAATTCGTTGCAATTTTATTATGTTCCACGCAAAATTATTTGCCCTTTATTCAATTTCTAGTGAATAAGTACATGTACCGTCCTCACCATGATACTAAATAAGTTTTCACATTTGACTTATCCAAGTAAAAGGCAAATTAAAAACCACTGTTCAGCTGTGAAAGCAATGCAGGCACTGTAAAAGCAACCCTTTGCACCCAGCCCCAATCACCCCATACCTGGTGCCTGAGAATCTGGGTGCTGACCACAGCTGTTGAAGGACCACCACCCACCCAGCCATTACATTTCCTCATTATATAATTCCATGCTGTGTTTTGATTGTTACAGGGCAATGCCTGCAGTCCAGACGGCTAATATTTATACACCTACTGTGAAATTTACACCCGTTGTTTTCATAGTCTGAACAAGTCAGGCATATTCTGCATTAATATTACATACATGTCCATGTACGTTAATCCTTTATGGATTCGTTTGCAGTACAATTTACCAGTCAGGGGTTACAGAGGTGAACGAGCATATTACATTGATATGTACTTGTTTTGCTTACATAATTTAAGTTCTGTGGTTTTAAATGTACATTTACTGTTAGATATTTCTACCTGCACATTAATTATGTAAGACCATTTTGGCACCGTCAAAGTTATAAAATCAATGGCACATATAAACTATTGGGCCAAAGGCAACACTAAACTGTAGTTCTAGAAATTTTCATGTGTGGTTAATTTCGTGCAAACTTACTTTCCCGTAAATTAGAAAATATTTGTGTATTATAATTTCGTGCATCATAGCTTGTCTACATATAACCTTGCATAATGTCAATTAATTTTGGCGCATCTTATTTTTACGCATCAACTACTAGTGCAAAAAGCGGGAAATTAAGTTTAGCACGAAAATTTCTAGAACTACAGTATACGTGTATGATGGTCCCTCTCAAATGAGGCCACTTCTGCATGCAGCAAGTATGGTACCAGTATTTTCATTTTCACCAACCCTCACCCATTAGAGTGACCATCCATCTTTCAAGTAAGGCCACATTCAGGTATTTCTGGGG
The DNA here is from genome assembly GCA_964020975.1 of Hermodice carunculata. Taxonomy (NCBI): domain Eukaryota; kingdom Metazoa; phylum Annelida; class Polychaeta; order Eunicida; family Amphinomidae; genus Hermodice; species Hermodice carunculata. The sequence goes on along the minus strand of CAXHWN010000194.1, from coordinate 237,402 downwards.
TGGCCTTATAAGAGGGGGACCACTATACAACTGTATGTGCATACATGTACATGAACTACATGTAATTACATGTAAATCATAAGATGTTCAGGTTTCCTATGTTTGACATCATGTGCATATATCTGTGCCACCAGCTTATTTTTAAATGATAATGAAAAAATCTGTCTCACTCTCTTTCTTTATATGTATAAACTTATATATATATATATATATATATATATATATATATATATATATATATATATATACAGTAAAACCTCTCTAACTGATATATATATATTACTATATATATATATATATATATATATATATATATATATATATATATACAGTAAAACCTCCATATACCGAACACCCTTGGTACCAGAAAAAAAGTGTTCAGTATAGTGAGGTGTTCAGTATAGGGAGGTTTGATAACATTGAAAGTATATATTTTGGACCGAAAAATGGTGTTCAGTATAGAAAGGTGTTTGGTATATGGAGGTGTTCAGTTAGAGAGGTTTTACTGTATATATATATATATATATATATATATATATATATATATATATATATATATATATATATGTATATATATATATATATGTGTGTGTGTATATATATACATGTATATATATATGTATGTATATATGTATATATATATATATATATATATATATATATATATATATATATATATATATATATATATATCGTATACCACCTTTTGCAAATCAACAAGTGCCATATGTATATATGTATATATATATATTGTGTACCACCTTTTACAAATCAACAAGTGCCATATTTTTCCCACCATCAGATCCCACACATGTGCACAGAAAAATTAATATAAAAGTGAAGTGTAGCGTTTGAGATGTACCTATCAATCTGGCATGAACCAATAATGCATCTAAAATGTGTTTGTTCATACCGACTTGATCCATGGCCCCTGGTCATCAGCTGTGGCATCCAAGAAATGCTCCTGTGTCAACGTCTGATTATAATTCTGGATTTGTGAGTCTGTTAGTCCCCACAATTCCCGCTGGCACCAATGGGAGTCTGTTATCTTAGCATGTTCTCTGTTTGTGTTCATGTATGTGTAGCACATGTTTAGTGAAAAGGGACTCAAGGCTGGCTGATATTAATTTTCCTAGTTTAGCTGCATTTTGAATTGTGTCCATATTGAATGAACATGTTACTACCTTTGAGTCATAATCATGATAAATGTTATTTAAAACCTTTTTTTAATGCAATTTGAGGCCCAGAAATAGTATATTGTAGGAAACTACACCTGACAATGTCGTGCCAAATGGCTGATAAGAATGATGAAAAAGCAATTTGTTATAAGAAATTTTAGAGCTTAAAGTAATCGCTGACAACATTTATTCAACAAGGAATTCCTGACAACTGTTAGTATTGTTCTCATTACTGGTCTCAGCAAAACACATTTCTGTTAACGCCTCCCCCCTTGAAACAGGACTGAGTCAACAGCTTTCCTTGGCATTGATTGGGCACTAAGTCCTCAATCTTTGCTAAGGAAATTTGTTGACATAGACCATAAGATTTTCATAGGTCTCATCTACAATATTCAGTCAAATTGTTTTTCATAGCTATTGAAATTTGTGGAAAGCACTAAAGCGGATGACATTTGACCACCAGCCAGTTTTGGCTGGTTTATGCGGGCAAGGATTAATTTGAAAGCTTAGTAACCTGAAAACCTTCAGACCCAGATATATTAGCAGATGACTTCAGAAAATGAGGCACTTAAATGTGTTACTCTGAAAGGGAAATGATTAACTCATTCCATACTATGGTGACAGGCCTTGGTCAGAGGTTCTGGCACTACCTGGCAAGTCATGCTGCAGCTGCCCTTGTGGCAGCTGCAGCATGACTTGCCAGGCAGTTCGAGAACCACTGACTTAAAACTATAGGCATATTGGTACTTGAACAAAAGCTCTTTTCATGAAGAATGTAAATATGCAATTGTTGTCTTAAATCTAGGTAGATATACAGAAAAATCAGGGACTGTATGTAATGAGTTAATGGGTGGGTGTAAAAGAGATGTGCTTGCATTGGTTCCACTAGTTCTAACATGCTAGTCACATACTTCCTGATAGGAGGTATTCACATTAACTGGGACCCTGTGCTGCCATCTAGACTGCAGAAAGGAACTTGACAAGAAGGAGGGCAGGTGCACATATTAAACAGGGCCAGATGAACTTCTATGATAAAAGTAACAACTTGAGAAAGCAAAAAGCTTAAAAAAAAGTAGTTCACTAAGGTTTAAAACATACAAGATGCTAACATATTTAGAAAATTCCATGAGTTTGATAGACCTAGTGTTATTTCTGAATGGTCTATGCCATAACTGGTGCAAATGCCCTCATCATGGTAGTGGCATAGCTCAGTTGCCCAGCAACTGGGGAGACCAGAGCAGATCTGCAGTTTATATGATAAAATATGAATATCTCCTTAATTGCTGACTGACAGTTATTTTAATATGTAAACTGGTACTCTAGATACATGTATGGATCACAAATAGAGTCTTGGAACAGTAGATGATGTATGGGGAAGGTGAAAACATTAAAGCTGACAAAAACAAAGTTAAGGAAATCAGTAAAACTGTCAAAAATTAACTTAAAGAAGACTGCAATTATTGAGTTGGAACAATGCAGATCAAAAACTGGGTGACCATGCAGCCTTTATCATGTTAATGCTAAAACTCATTTTATAAATAAATACCATGCAGCATTTATCATGTTAATGTTAAAACTCATTTTATAAGTAAATACCATGCAGCTTTCATCATGTTAACGCTAAAACTCATTTTATAAGTAAATACCACACAACATTTATCATGTTAACACTAAAACTCATTTTATAAGTAAATACATTGAAACATGTTACAGTACCATTCCGGATTGTTTTGTTTGCAGTGACTAAATCACCTTGTCTTTTCATTTTTATTTAAGTGCTATATCATCATGATCAACCTACTGCTGAAATATTTTTTTTCCGTTTGTTCATATTCTAGGGGGCCCCAGTGATAGCGGACATCATGTCCTTAACTGGGGTCATCCTGAGAAAACCAGTGTTTTTATACCATGTGCTCTTATCTTTCAATAGAACCGTTATGTACATGATGTATGCATGTTGTACAACACCTGTATATATATTGCTGTCACATAAACCACTTCTGAGTTCTGAGTAATGCACAATTGTTACCACAACAAGTAGGGGACCATGATGCAGCATGTATCATGTTAATACATGTGCTACCTCAAAACCTAAGTGACCATCCAGCATGAATCATTTTGATGCATACATTACCTCAAGAACTAGGTGACTGTGCAGCAGTAATCATGCTTAAGTGCATGCGTTACCTTAGGAACCAGGTGACCATGCAGCAGTAATCATGTTTAAGTGCGTGCGTTACCTTAGGAACCAGGTGACCATGCAGCAGTAATCATGTTTAAGTGCATGCGTTACCTTAGGAACCAGGTGACCATGCAGCAGTAATCATGCTTAAGTGCATGCGTTACCTTAGGAACCAGGTGACCATGCAGCAGTAATCATGCTTAAGTGCATGCGTTACCTTAGGAACCAGGTGACCATGCAGCAGTAATCATGCTTAAGTGCATGCGTTACCTTAGGAACCAGGTGACAATGCGGCATAATCATAATGCCTGCATTTGCTTAGAGCATGGCATTGCAGTCTTCTGTGTCAAGCTGAGCCATGTTTTGATACATTTAATTTATGATAAAGGGTTCATCTGATAATGCCACATTAAAACTTTTAAAAATGTCTCGAAATGTTGACGAATTTAACTTTCTGGTGCTGCGTTGCAGTGCAACCAGCTAATATTAAACGGTGCATTGTCTGCTCAATATGAAAACGTTGGGTATGTATCGCTGGATGAAGACTGGTCAGATGACAGCGTTCTTACAGTTGCTTGGCATACCTCTCTTACCCGACATTATAATTCATACAGTACGTGATATGACTATATGAATAGGTCCCATTGCATCTGGGACCAGATTGCCTGCTTTCCAGGACTCAGCTGGAGTGGTGGTAATTGACTGGGCTTGAGGGCTCGAAGAGACATGCTGAAAGAGGATTGTAGTCACTGAGCCCCTCTGGCCCTGCAGCATCATGGGCAAGAACGTGCTCCCAGAAGGGTGCCTGACATGTTCTGTGTTAACCCCTTCCCCCCTTAAACTGGCAAAAACTGGATGCTGGTCAAACATCATCTGCTTCAGTATACTCGACTGATTTCGACAGCAATAGAAAACAATTTGAAAGAAAATTGTAGATGGGACATATAAAGATAACATGCCCCTGGTCAACAGCTTTCATTGGCATTGGTTGAGTGCTTAGCATGTAACCCACACTAAGAAGGCTGTTAACTTAGTCTTAATTCAAGGGGGAATGAGTTAAACCTCTTAGCCCCGGTGGCATGAACCTGCCCTAATTGATTAGCCTTTTCTGGTAGTTGTGCACTACCTCCCAAGTCTCATCAACTCTTAACTCAGGACACTGGGTGACAGAAAATTAGCGGGGACTGCCACTTTGTCACCGTATACCACTATCCGCATGCCACTGGAAGTGCTTGTGTTATATCGGAAAAAAAGAGAGATCACAGGTTGCCAGCAAGAAGGCCGAAGGGTAGCGTCAACTTGATTTAAAGCAACACATGGGAGCTCATAATTGCAAGAAAGACCATGAAAGCATATGTGTATTCTTTGATAATTAGAATGAAATGGCAACACAAGGCCATAAAGCAGCTCTGAGTGTCATTGGAGGAAGTGGAATGTTTTCCAATGTTGTCTCAATCTATTTTCCTTTCTGCACTCTATGTTGATCTGCATGATAATATTGAGCAAGTCTAAAGTACCAACATTGCATTTATATTGGGAGGAACAAGTCCGATGTATCATTTGAATCGTTGACAGAATTTCACCTGCATGTGCAGCTGGCTGTTTATTGGAAGAATAAGACACCATATATTAACACTCTCCTCCCTAAACTAGCCAGAACCAGCCATGCATAGCTGGTCGTTTATCAGAAGAATAAGATACCATATATTAACACTCTCCTCCCTAAACTAGCCAGAACCAGCCATGCATAGCTGGTCGTTTATCAGAAGAATAAGATACCATATATTAACACTCTCCTCCCTAAACTAGCCAGAACCAGCCATGCATAGCTGGTCGTTTATCAGAAGAATAAGATACCATATATTAACACTCTCCTCCCTAAACTAGCCAGAACCAGCCATGCATAGCTGGTCGTTTATCAGAAGAATAAGATACCATATATTAACACTCTCCTCCCTAAACTAGCCAGAACCAGCCATGCATAGCTGGTCGTTTATCAGAAGAATAAGATACCATATATTAACACTCTCCTCCCTAAACTAGCCAGAACCAGCCATGCATAGCTGGTCGTTTATCAGAAGAATAAGATACCATATATTAACACTCTCCTCCCGTAGCTAGCCAAAACCAGCTAAATAGCCATTGGTGAAATGTCATCTGCTTAATCAATGTTTGGGACCAATTTTAATCATACTAAAGAAAAATCCGGATGAAAATTGTAAATGATACCTGTCAAAGTAATATGTCCCAGGTAAACAACTTGCCTTAATGTGGGTTGGGCACCCAATCAATGCCAAGGATAGCTGTTGACTCAGTGTTCAAAGGGGAGTGTGTTGAAGGGATACTTAACCCTTAAATCACTGGTTTAAGATTGAGTCAACAGCTTTCCTTGGGACACTTTGCAAAAGTGTCTGGAGGAAAGCTGTTGATTAACACTACTTTTTGCTTTAGACTAGGCTTTCTGGTACATATTTGAATGAAAGGTATTTTCATGAGGAATTTGAATCTGTCAACCATTATAATATTTAACGGTAATGAGAAAACAACTGTAAGAGTGATTAGCACTTTAAGGGTTAACAAGTGCTGGGAGAAAAATTTCATCAAAGTCTTTACTACTTTCAATGTTATAGATTTTGCAAGCTTCATGGATACGTACTAACAAAACTGTTTGAAAGATGGCTGCTCTTTGGTATAATTTCAGTGTGATCTCTTGCAATGTGTACATGTTCTTCAGAAGAGGAATAAGATTAGGCTCACTGAAGAAGTGGAAATGCCTTCAAAGAGTATTATGGGATCAGTGCATGCACTTGCCTGTTGAGCAGTCCAATCTCTTTGTTTTCTCCACTCTTTCTTGGTCTATCTTTTGGATACTTAATCACTGTTTTAGAGCTGAAAAAGTGAGAAAGTCTCTATATTGTGGTTGGTCAACTTTGGCCAAAACCTGAACTCAGAACTACAGAGTGTCACAAAAGATTGTGTTCCCTAGCCCTTTGCATTTTCATTTGTGGCCTTAAGTCAGGTAAAGGATGTGTGTGTGTGTGGGGGGGGGGGTTGAGGTTCTTCTGTATTACATGTATGTGTAGTATAGACTACATGTAGCTAATGAAAGAATACCCTCTGGTCAAATACATATGTGTGAGTTACCTTCTACAATATGCTGTCCAAATTAACAAAGGCCTAAAGTGGGATCACTGATGGTCAAAGCCCAGGTCCATGTGCAGGCAACAGTACTTTGAATATGAGGATAAAGCCAGGCAGTTGGTGGTGAATCATTAGGCAGAGACGTGAGTGGCTGACAGACGTGTCTTCTGAAGTGTATATTGTAGTGAAGCCAACCTTAATGACATGTGTCCACCTGGAAGCCCGTTTATGCTTGGTGCCGGAGACAAAGACCTTTTCAGGAAGGACAAGTTAAAACATGCTGGCCATGACATGTTCAATGAGAGAATGAAGATTGTGGATGAGAAAGTGGCAACGGATATCATAATTCACCACCAGACACAACAACTGGATTTGCGGATGTACGGACATCATAAAAGACCAAACACCCCAATATCCAGTGTGTTTGGGAAGGCAAAGCAACCAGGGTCGCCAAAAATTAGATATTTAAATCCTGTTCCAGAAGGATTTTCAGAACTTGGCTTTCTCAGATAAAGGTCCACTTTACCTTTCTGTCTGCCCCTTCTCCACCCTCTTCCCCCCCCCCCCCCCCCAACACACACTGGCAAGAGGTCAGGAGAAAATGATCCTGTACAGAGGGAAGAACATTAGAAGGTTTGAACAATTCCACATTTGGGCTTTGCTGCTGCTAATATTTAATGCAACAATGACGACGACGACGACGACGACGACGACGACGACGACGATGATGGAAGTTATGTGACAGACACGCATGAGCAGCCAGGAATACCTTTATTAACCTAAACTAGACAGAAAACACCTATAAACATTGAGAGATAACGCCATCATAGTAATGAGGAGGCACTAATGTTAGAGTGGAAGAAGAAAAAGCCAGGGACACATGGGATAGTGGACTTTTGGAACATCCTATGAAGTTTATTTGACATAATGATGCACATAACATTCAATATGGAAACACTACAGTTACATTGAAATATGAGAACACAAAATTAAAAAAAATGATAACATCAGGATGACCCCAGTTGAAGACACAATATGCACTTATGGAACCATCTACCATGATACCAATTGACAGAGTGAGAGGGCACACATGCTGCCAATAGCCTGCTAATGACCAAGGTGATGATGATCAACTTTCTCATTGGTTCCTCAGTCCATGAGAAGGGTGATAAGGTACTTTTATTACAATAACTACCAATAAAAGCTTGCCATCCTGGGGTAGACAAATAAGTAATTACAGAGCTTGGTTCACTATGGAGGCAATGCGTGCATGTATGGCAAGCCATTTTAACATTTTATCAGATTTATGGATATCCAAAATTGAATTTTGGATATCCATAAATCAATTTTTTATATCCAAAATTCAATTTTGGATATCCATAATCTGATTAAAAGTCAAAATGGCTTGCCATTATGCGTGGTCATTATATTTTTTATGGAACAAATGGAGTTATTTTTAGGCAATTTCAAAACAAAACAAATGAAAAATAATTATCGGGACATGAGGGTTATATTTTGCAGGAAGAAGGGAACATCTATAGATTTAACCTTAATCCCTCCTTAAGCCAGGAAAAAACTGGCTGCTGGTCAAATGGCACCTGCATCAATGTTTTGACTCAATTTCAACAACAACAACAACAACAACAACAACAACAACAACAACAACAACAACAACAACAATGAAATAAAATAAAAAATAATTTGGATGAAAATTGACGATGAGGCCTATCAAGACAAGATGCTGGAGATGAACAGCTTTCCTTACTGTGCGGTGGGTACTCAGACATAACTCAGAAGGGCAAGGGTTAAACTTGTGGGGCCTATCCATGTGCATATGGAAACATGAAAGCCTGTATAGGAGATTCTAAATGATACATGTTTCAGGGTACAGTGTATGAAGCTTGTAGCCAGCCAGGGGACCCTGACACACTTTATGTCAGATGTGTGTGTTGGCAAATACCTGCAGCTGTGTAATATACATTGTATATGTTGAGGATACCATTCTAAAGCCAACATGTACATGTATATCTATACAATCTCCGTTTTTGGGGTCCCAGAAGAATGTGTAAAAAGAAAAGTATAGACACATTTGTTTCACATGGATTGTGAAGGAAGTCAAGCATTGACTTATCGAGTCACTCTCCATGGCACAGATGTTGGCGTATAGCTCCTACCTTGTCTGTGGTGAAGGAAACTGAAGAATTCAGAGAAAACCACTATACACGTTTAAACTGGTAGGAACTTTCTTCATATGCTTCCCAGGACAAGAATCGAACCCGGGTTGCAGAGGTGCAGGCGACGGTCTTACCGCTCAGCCAGCCGTGCACCCAAAAGAATGACACTTGTATACTGCCTGCATGATTTCTGCTTTATTTGTGGAGTTCAGTCGGTTGTTCAGCTTTAATTGTTGGCTCAATTTATGTTATAACATATATACTCTCCTTCAGGCCAGCACATTTTCTGAGAAGTTCATCTCATATCACAAGGACCAATGTTGAAACATGTATTGTAGCATTTGTAGGCTCAACCATCACACACAAGCTGCAGCAGTGGGAAACCATGCTAATAACCCATGTGCGAGTATACAAGAACAATGGCTTAATTGGCCTGTTAATAGCAGAACACACAAGTCACGTCCCAATGGTCTTGCCTAATGTCCTGCAAGGGTGTGGGTATTTTACAAAGAAATACACTAGAAATATATACATTTTCCTTAAAAACTGCCCACAAAAACCAGGGATACACTCTGTATGAAAAATGCTGAAAAGAAAGTTTTTCAGTCACACTTAGTGCTTTACATACTTTAACTATGAAATGCCCTGTTCATGGTGGAATACATACTTTATTCAAATTTTTCAAAGTTTGCAGGACTTTCTATTGTTCTTCATGTTCACTCATGCATTTCACGCACATACACTATTAACTCTATCAGGTCCTAGCTGGGTAAATTGCACAGAAATGCCTGAAGTCATATACTGATTTTCATGTACATATGTGTGCCTCTAGTAATGGACATTTTGTCAGGCACTTATGTGGTATTTAAACAGCCTGCTGTCATTGCTACCAGCAATTTGGTATCTGCTTTGCCTTAAAAATACAAAATGTCGTATGGGGCCTTTCTTATTGGGCATTATATAATATATATGTGTGTGTGTGTGTGTGTGTGTGTGTGTGTGTGTGTGTGTGTGTGTATATAAAAGCACATACAGTGTACACACACATACATGATTGTATATATATATAGTAAGTAGTAACATTTTAATGTGCCTTAATTTTGAGCTGTGAATACTAGTGTGGCTGGTTGTGTGGGTAACAAGAAAAGAAGCATTCTCATTGGCTAATGAAAAATTGAGGGCTATACATGTACTGACTTTCAATACTACTTCAGTTAGGAGGCTGGATCTTCCATTGGGAAATACTGAATGTTGCCAGGGTAACTTTTTTTCCTGCATTTTAATTGGACAGTTTCAGTACACTCCCTCATTTTAATGTGTTTATGTCCCTCTGCACACACTGTATGCTGGACTAGATTGCAGTATTCAAGGCAATGTTAGTACTATATTTAGGATAGATTTACATATATTCACATAATGACCCAATAGCTACAGGTATATCCAGTTGCTGCTGAATGATCAGAGGAGGAATGCTGCATATGCTGGCTTTGATCAAACGTCTATGTACCTGAAGTGATGAAACAAGTTTGTTTGTGCAATATGGCCGGAACAAAACAATAACAATGATCAAACATCATGATGCTACTCAATACATTAATGGTCTTTGTATTTGTTATATACATGTACCATCATGATGATTAACACGCCAGATATCTGTGTCTATATTGTCTGTACACATTAAGACAGATTTACTTAAATATGAAGGAAACATTATTTGAATTAACCAGCATTGTTCAGCATAGTCAAAGCACTTGTGTGATCACATAATACAATATTACACCACCAGAACTTCTATTCAATCTAACATGTAGCTAAATTAAAGCAAGGGAAACAAAATTTACTTATTACTTTAATAAGTACATGTACATGTAAATGGTTCCTCTATTATGGAACCTTCCCTCCAAACACGAATGACAAAGAGGAATAGACCCAGATTCAAATTCAAATTTTCTTCTGGTTTAATAAATTATGTCACAGAAGACGAGTACCATATTGTGTTAATTTGTAAAAGATATGAACATTTAAGAGTGAAGTATATACTGTCAAAATATTACACTTGACCTACATGTACTATACAAAAATTTAATAATTTGATGAGTATTGGAAATGTTTCAGTTACATGTATTAATGAACTAGCAGTGCTCATTTATCATTGTTTTAAGATGAGAAAGACAGATGTATAATGTAAATGCTCTTCCCTGTGTTTGTATGATTATTATTTATTGTTATTTTGTACCATGAATCTGTGACTCAATTTAGTACAAAAAACATAATTATATCATATCATGATAAATAATATGCCATATGCATATCAATTTCCTGCCACAAAGCACGGGTTTGGCGCCAGGCAATCACAGGGGACGTACGGGTCACATCACTGTCATAGACTGGGCCATATGTTCATTTCTCACAAAATTAGCGTTTTGTGAGAAATTTAAGTTCACAAATGCCAAATTGGTATTCATCTGGTACTGCCCAAGCCATGCATAAAGAAAAATTTCCATCTGCCTTTAATAAATATTCTTTATTTTCAAAATATTAGTAATATCCCACTTGTCCCAACAGGTACAGACCCCTATCTTGAGATATCCCGCCATATCCCGCCAAGCAAGACTAGGCACTCAGGTATGCAGTTGTAGTGGGAAATTAATATGCATATCTCCTATTCATGGGCCACTAGTGGACAGCTCACTAGCCACCTGCCAGTAGCCCACGAGCCACCCTCTTGTGAACATTTTAAAATACAGCCACCCACTGGTGGCCCACTATATGCATAGATAATTAGCGGGTTGCTAGCAGGCAGCCTACGAGCAGCCCCCACAATTACTGATGCATTGGGGCTACCAGTGGGCAGCCCACTTTAGCAACCCATTCCTATGTGCAGATCTGGAATGGGAACCAATAACCCATTTTAACGGGTCACCCATTATTTTGGTCCAATCAGAGGGCAGCCCATGGGTTGCATGTGACCACCCTGCAACAACTGTGTGGGTTGTTGCCCGAAAGGATGCCATCATGATAGGACACATTATAACTTTCGTTTAAAACTTTTGATGATGATGACGACGACGACGACGACAACAACAACGATGATAAAACTGTGTCAGAATACATTTGGCATGCAGACAATTTGAGCAGCAAAGGGTTAAAAAAACAAAAGAAGATATTTGAGAAAGTAAAATGTTTTTCTCGCATTAATTGACCTATCTCAGTAGTATAAAAGTTCCTCTGGATGCTTTTCTTCACCAGCATGCAACTCTTGTATATCAGTTTGGCTACAACATTATTGTAATTTCAACTCTCAGTAAACATGTTGTAGTAAGATGTATTACATCACTCATAATAGGACCTTGATGGCAAAACAGGTGAAGATAAGTTTTTGTTCACATAACCTGAGCATAACACTACAGACAGAACTTTGTACAAATCTGTTTCAGTCTCCATATAATTTCTCAGCATAATTCGTTTTCTTGTAAAAGTGCAAACAGAGCTGAGAATAGTGTAACAGTTGTTACTGAGAACATGCAACACTTAATTGCTGGATGTGGTTTGGCGCTGTGCTGAGTATGCACTAAGTATCCAAGTGGGTGGTATCTGACAATCCTTTTTATAGTCTTTGAACCAGTAATGTGACAAATAATGAAGACTTTGTGCGAAAGTTTGAATCACCCACTTGTATGAATAGACATTTTTTATTGAACTTTATCAGTCATATGTGCACAGATATTATCCAGTAATTGAACTATATGAAATGCCACTTTATGACATTAGATTTGTTTAAGTAGCATATTGTGCACTATTATTCTTTGTGTTTTTAACAGCACTTACATTTTATTTATCAGTAAATTAGTGTAAAGACAAATAAAGCAATAGATCAATTGATTGTATTTTAATTGTGACATCTGCAGTCAATAAAGCTTTCTCATGGAGGTTCATTCACCACACAATGGCGATCATGCAACCATTGAAAGAACCTTTCATATCAGATCATAAAAAATGTTCAGAGTAATTTCAGTTTACAGGAGAGATGTCTCAAGGGGCATCATTCAGAGGGGAATGGTGGGGGCGTGAAAGGGACGGATGGCCCAAGTTGATTAATTTGAGCTGGCAAATCAAAGAGAAACCATGTTAAACTGTGAAGAAACTATGGTTACAAAGGGGATAGCCAAAGGAGGCAGGTTTGCAAACAATCCCTTGAAACCAAGAGCTGTCAATTGTATGTCTGATTGCCACAAGATTGCCAGCTTGGACACACAGAGACAGATTGGGTCTGCAACACGAGTCGGCAAAGACTGGACACAATTGGCATCAGACCGAAAGCTCGGTGAGTTAAGGCACGTTTGGCATCTTTCTGTCAGCACTGCAGGTCACAGGTTGTCAAAAAGGAACAAGGAACTTTAGTCCTTCCATCTGTATTTGATGTTGTAGAAACTGGTCTGTGCAGTCGAGTCTTTTGGTGTTGCTTGTTTAACCCTGTCTGATGATTCTAGTGGTTAAATATTTGATTAGGCAATTGTGATGAAACAACAAAGGCAATGTAACACACCAGAAAGGAATTATGGTCACGTAGAGATAAGAATTCTGGGAGCTGATCTCTACAGGAGATGTATAGTTCTCATTTAACCGAGCTGCACATTTTTCGCCAATGCCTCAGAAGCGGCATTAGTCTTTCTTTGAGGAGTCACTAGGGACCTCTGGTTGATGGAGGTGGACAGTAAAATCATTATTTAGTCCATATCATACATCGGCCATGTTGACCTGACTGCCGGCAAGCCTTCCATAGTTGCAATAAAACCAGTTCACTGTTAGATATTTCCCGAGGCCTGAGGACCAAAGATCTGCATGCGAACGTGTTCCTGATGGTGCCACCTCTGACTGATAGATCTACTGGTGATGTAAGGTCAACACCAAAATGCTCACGTGTCCTAGATTGGTGTAATTTGTCATGGGCTTGTCTTTAGCTAGTGGCAAAAATTGGCTGGAGGACAATTAATGTCTCATCCTGGCACTTCATAGTCCTTAACCCTCACACTTCAGGGGGTACACAGAGGCAGAAGACAGTGGTACCTGCTGTATGTGGCCACCCTTTCAGCCAAAAAAGTGGCCACATACAGCAGGTGACCTGTCACCACAGGTAAATTTTACAAAGAAATTGACTCCTGTTCAAGCCTAATGACCACAAAAAGCAATGCAGCTGCTCACGGCAGTGGTTGCATACAGCAGGTACCACTGTAATTGTCATTGGTGGACTCTCAGCCTGGAACATCTTGACTTTGTTCTAAGCTTTCATTGGAAAGGATTATGATAATTTCAAAGTCAAAATGGATGATTTTGTTGTTGAGATTTCATCATGTTTTGCTTCAAGGACATGCTATCTATATACAGATCTGTCAAAATTTGAAAGTTCTGATCATTGTACAGATTGAAGAAGTGATTCAAAACTGGTCCTATGTAACGTGCACCAGAAGCAGTGCTTGGTGGTACGTAACACATGGGTTTTGCTATTTCCCAGCATTTTCCAGCATTTCTCAGCGGTTCCCGGACAGCAGCACACAGTGGTTCTCAGCATTTCTACTGTTGGGAACTGCTGGGAGGTGCTGGGGGACATGCCAGTGTGAAAGAATATTTGTTCCTCTGAATATTGGTTCCCCTGGAATGAATATTTGTTTCCCTTGTAAATATTTCTTTCCGTTCCATACACTTTGTATTATCAGTTAACTCATTCCATACTATGGTCTCAGGCCTTGGTCAGTGGTTCTGGCAATGCCTGGCAAGTCATGCTGCAGCTGCCCTTGCGGTAGCCTTGCGGTATAACATAACATGTTATGTTATACCTTGAATGTGACTGAGAGCACTATGTTGGTTTAACAGTATACTGTTTGCTGCTAGTGTTCAAATATATACCTTGCTTATAGGATCAAATTAATTTGTTCATCTAAATCCTGATGTGACATACAGAAAAACATTCTGTCATCAAATCATGTATTTATTGATCTATTGTACATGTACATGTGAGCAGTGTGCAAAATCTATACAAAAATGACCAGCACATTTACTGTGTATCTATACACAGAACTCTGACATTGTGTATATTTGTATATTTTACTTGGTGAGGCCTTGCAGAGGAAGCTCCTCCTAAGATATATACTACGACTCCATGAGAAAAAGGACTGTATACACTGCACATGTAAAATAGGAAAAGGTATGTGCAGTATAGAATAATAAATGCTTGATTTCAAACTATACAGATTGCTTGTTTGTACTGAGTCACCAAGACTTAAACAAGATAACAAATACATCCGTTATTGTCAGATCAGTAATTTGGTGGTCATAAAATTGCAAGCTATCTTACAATAAACATGTTCTACTCGGGAGGAAAAAGTACATAGAATGACATACTGATTAGTTTTATATTATGCTTTTGTCCAAGAGTATTGTATTTGTGTCTTTTTGTCCAGAACCACTTCCTGGTATAGTCATTATCCTATTCCATAGTCTGAACTCTTTATGCTCCATAAGCTAACCTATATACATGTGGAAGTACTATTGACCATAATGCACACATTCTTGTGTAGAATTTTGACATATGCTGAATTAGCTCAAATGAATTAAAGTGTCTTCAGCATTTAACTACTCAGGACATGTTTTAGAGCCTGTACCCGTACATGTATCTCTTGTCATCCCTTGTCTGTGTAAATAAATGAAGGAAAGAGGTGTATTTTAGGCTTTAGTATATGGACATAATATATTTGCATGAGCCGTTTACTTTTTAGTTCAGATGAGTTCACATTTTACATCTAAATATCATCAAAGGGCATTAGCCAGTAATATCCGAGCATCAGCCAGTGATTCCCAGCCTTAAGAGGATGTCAAATGCTGGCAACCACTGGCTGCCACCATGAAATGCCGACAAAAACTGGCAAATGCTGAGCTCCTGATGCATAATTAAGTGTCAGCATTTCCCAGGAATTAATTAACACTTGAAACAACTGTGTAATGCTGAGAACCACTGGGAAATGTCAAAACCCAAATTTTATCACCAAGAGCCAATATTAGTGATTGTGGTCAATGGACTATGCTGATGCAGGCATATGAATGCAAATGGCTCATGATGATGGACAACTTTTGATCTGAACCATATATGGATATATCTCTGATATTGCACTAGAGAATATGTCCAGAACCACTTCCTGGTTATCATTACCCTATTCCGCAGTCCAAACTCTGTACACTCCATAAGCAAATCTGTCCCTGTCTAAGCTAGCTATATAAATGTGGAAGTACTACATGTATGTACATATTGCTCACATTCCTCTGTGCCATTTTGGCCACAAAAGCTGCATTAGCCCAAATATATTAAATGGGCTTCAGCAGGATACTACGCCGAACATGTTTTGAAGCCTGTACCGGCACATGTCTCTCTGAGTACAGGCTCCTTGTCTAAGCTAAATATTCAGCAAAGACAACCATCAGATTTTGGTCAAATGAAGAAAACCATACTTTGCTTATCCTTTGAGACTGCAATGTCATTGGGGAGTTTAGTAGAGTGGTTCATACAGAAACAATAACTTAGCCCTCAAAAGCAAAAGACAGCATTCTATGAGAAAGTTAAATTTGATCCAAAATGTATGTAGAATTGTTTGTACATACAGTTAGTCCCCCAACTGATAGACTATCCCAAGTCCCATCAAAGAAGTGGTCACATAAAGCAAGTGGTCTCCCAAAGGAGATTTGACTGTTGCACCAACCACCCAACAACTAAACATTACTTTGAATTCCCACCCATAATTTAGATTCAAACATAATTGATGTACACTTAATACACCCCATTCCATCTTGTAGTCATATGTTTACTCTTTTATTGGTATTATAAGCATATTTTGGACTTTTTAAGCTAGTTTTGACATATAATTTTACCAATAATGTACAAAATAGTAGGGTTTACTTATCTGATAGTGTAATTTCTGTATGAATAAGTGGTCTTTTGGAGTTATTTTGGATGGTCGTTGGTCAGGTTCTGCAGGTGGTCTCCCAAAAATGCGATAGACGAGAGATATTAATATAAGCTTTTTCTTTTTCCCCAGTCATTTTTTGTCAATAAAATAAGTTTAAACCAAAAATGGTAAATAATCAGGAGGAAGTGCTTTTGCACAGTGAAAATGGTCACATAAGGCAGGTGGTATCCAAAAGAGGGATCTTTCAAAAGAGGGACTACTGTTTTTCAAAGGCCTGGTCTACAATAAGAAAATCCTCAACCAAATTTTTAAATTAAGCCAAAAAAATTCAACTATTGCATAGTGTATAACAGTCAACCATGGGAAAAGAAATTAGCCATTTATGAAGATATGTAGCCAAATTGAACAGAAAAAAGTGTTTCACAAATTTAAGCATTGGGCAGGTGATTTTTGTTTATATTCTGAAAATGTTATTTAAAAAGATATGCAAAAACTGTTGAAAATAATATTTTTTCCTCATTTTGTCCTGTTTATAAATGGATTGTATAAATGTGAGGCTATTTTTGGATTAGATTCTTTAGATTTTGCTGCTCATTTGGATATAAATGTAGCTAATTGTGATGGGTGTTGCATATCAAGACATATAAATATGAACAAAAGTAACTTTTGTACTGTTACATTACCTTTAGTGTAAACCAGTAATATATGGCTGAAAACTACGTACATGTTGAATTTTTGTGGGTGAGGGGTTGCGGTTGAAGGGTTACTTTTTTACTTGGTACAGTGGTGGGCATGCTGGTAGCACGGTAGCACAAAAGTGCTACAAGCTAAGAGAGCAAAAAGGCAATACATGGAGACATATTGTTCCATTGTGAAGACAGGAAACTTAAACTGCCTGTCCCACAGGAGTAAATTTTGATGCTGTGAGCATTTTGACCAGTGCTCAGTCCTGTGATAGTTGGCATCAGCATCTGGTTCGATCAGTCATTTGATGGAATACCTGATAACAGGTCAACTAATCACAGTCATGTCATGGATTATATACCAAAGAACCTGGCATTCTGAAAAATGCACTTGAAGCAAGAAAACTAATATCTTTGCCAGAATTGCTGAGCAATGGAAAAGACCATTGTTGCTTTGAATACATGATCTAAACCACATTAGGCCTGTGAGGTAGCTAAACAAACAACATTGCAGTTTTGTTTTACTCTTGTAAGGATCAAGATCTTGACATAGATATAGTGGAAGAATGATTAGGGACACTAAATTTTTTAATTTATATTGTCTCCTATAATGTGAAAGCATCATAGTGAAAAGCACTATTTGACATAGAATTGCAGAAAAGACCTACCAAGATGACATGCCCCAGGTCAACAGCTTTCCAATGGCCAACCAATGCCAAGGAAAGCTGTTGACTTGAGTCTGAATTCTGGGGGAACGGGAGGATTAAGACTTGTGCATCTCTGCCCTAATGGTGTAATGACACCAAGTTAAAAAGATCACACACATAAAAAGTATAAATGTGTGGAACATGTGGAATAAATACAGAAAGAGGCAAGAATTGTATATAGGCATCTTATGGCTTCTCCTGACAGAGACCTTTAGGTATTAAATATCATTTACTTGTAGGTGAAGCTGGCCTTTATGCACTGGATCAGCAGATCTGATGAGACAGAAGCATGTGGCTTCCAAGAGAAAATGACAAAAAGCAATATTGATGGAAACTATATGCTAGATACGACTGTTTTTAGTTGACCTTATGTATGACCCAGCAGAAATAGGTCCAGGTCTCTTATTGACTTTGATGATAAGTTCTGCTCCCTCAGCATGAAAAAGAATTATAAGAATGACTTAAGCTTAAAGTGTATTAGAACATTCCATACAGACATCGTCAGAAATTTTGTGCCTAAACCCTTACACTAGCTTTGTGGTCTGAAATGGAAAACTTTCAGTGGGTGACAATTTAGAAATGGGACGGTTTGACCTGAGCACAGGCAGGTTAATCCATTTACTACTTAGATTGATTGGCTCCTGGCCGCTGCTATATATTGGTGACCGCACCAATTTATATGGAATTATATCAACAGATATGAAATATTACACAAGGAGATATTAACCCTTTCCCCTGTAAACTGGCTGAAACTGGCTGCTGGTCAAATATCATCTACTTCAAGGTTTTCAATTAATTGTAACAGTGGTCAAAAACAATTTTAATGAGAATTGTAGATGAGACATATCGAGATAACATGGTCCAGGTCAACAGGTTTCCTTGACAAGGACTGGGTGCTTCCTTGCCAATCTTTGCCAAGGAAAGCTGTTGACGCGGTGTTAATTTGGGGAGAAGGATTAAACTAGAGGAAGAAGAGTATGTGATAAGTTTGGGTCCCTCTGGACTGTAGATTACATGTGTGGGACTGTAGGGCAATATCCCAGAATTCATTATTTCTAATTAAATATAGGGCATTTACGAATTAATACTCATGTTAATGCATTGATTGGAAAAACCTGGTAGATATTACATTACCATCTGAGTGGAGAAAATGAATTTGGAAATACAGAGATCCAAAGTTTAGATAGATTGACATGCATTGCACTATATACTACCTACATCATTAGAATTATGATTACTAAGCATGCTAATAAGCCTGTATCTCCAGAAATTTGGAAATTTGAAAGTTGTTGGACAAGTTTTTCTGCAGTTTTTTTCTGATCGATTTTATCTATCTCAACTTGCTGTGTTCGTTTCAAGACCTCTTTTGTATACCATACTGTCACACCAGTCAATATAGTCTTATTGGGTTTGGATTATGTGGGTCACAGTTCTGCAATGTGAGGCCCTGACCTCATATATAGCACTCGCTGACCATTTGGTAGAATTTATGTGCTGTATAGATTCAAATTTCTTATGAAAAGATTGAGCTCCAATTCAATCACCAACATGACTTAGACGATATGCTTTATGTCAGTTTGAAGAAAATGCAGAAACTACTGGTCTCTTGAACTTGTACTGGATAAATTACAATGAACTGGGCTGTGTGGATTAAGGCATCCACCCTGCATACAGGCCTCCATTGAACCGTTCTTTTTAAGAATGGGGATTTATCGCAGTTGGTATTGTGCATTTCCCATTTTCAGCTAGGTGATTGGTGTCAAAAGTTGCTGGTTCAAGACCTGGCTGTTCCGTGGTCACAAAACATAATATATTTACAAAGGTTTACATGTTAATGAATACACAGACCAGATTGGATGACATTGGGCCTGAGTGTATGGTCTGGTGCCTGTATAGCCAAATGACCTGACCTTGAACTTTAGTATGTGCCAGATTTTAGCATCTTCTCAGGTGTGCATTATGAAATTGATGCCTGCAGTATCAGGGTTTTTTTTTTTTTTTTTTTTTTGCGTTTTTTTTTTTGTTGTTGTTGTTCTTTTTTTGGTTTTGTTTAATATTTGGCATATTTGCCTATAATTATGCTAAAATGTCTCTTGGATTGTTTCGTATTGTTGTAAAATTGATCATGGTCATGTAAAATGGTTGTACAGTTCATATAGTCTCTTCTTTTTGATGGATCATAATGTGCAAAAGATAGACCTGGTGAATGGGGTTTCTGAAGTACATGTAGCTGCTTTCTCACAAGAGGGACCACTGTAATGGGGGGACCCCAAGCTGCCACATGCTTTTCCTATTGCCACTAATATATGGCACAGATTCCCCTCCTCACATGTGCTGGAGTCTCGCATCTCCTTTGAGCGGCTACCTGTTGTTAGATGTGGTCACACATGTGGTCTTACATTGAAGGTCAAATAACTTTCCAAAGATGGCACCAAAGGCCTGATAAATGTTGTCTTTAAAGGCAGGTGGTACATACATGTACCCCATTGGACTGGCCTCTCAAAGGAGGCACGTCAAAGCTGGGACAGTTTTAATTGATAGTAAGTTTTTTTACCATATACATATTAGAACAGGTATTATGCAAGTAAAGTGCCAGCCCAATTCATGTTGATGAAGAGTGTCTACATGAGACCAGTCATGCATGACTTGCGAGGAAAGAGTGTCAGCCTTACGCATGTTCATGAGCAGTGTTTACATGGTTTATATAACAGTCCTGTACCACAAGGAAAGAGTGTCAGCCTAATGCATGTTCATGAGAAGTGTTTGCATGGTTTATATGAGAACAGTCCTGTGTGACAAGGAAAGTTTGCAACCTTAAATGCATGTTCATGAGAAGTATTTACATGAGAACAGTCATGAGTTGCAAGGAATGAGTGTCAGCCTAATGCATGTTCATGAGCAGTGTTTACATCAGACCAGTCATGACTTGCAAGGAAAGAGTGTCAGCCTAATGCATGTTCATGAGCAGTGTTTATAGGACTTTGCTGATAGTCCATCAGTCCTAATTAATATGAAGACCTTTAAGTACCTGAACATCGAGGTGGGAGTACAGGTCAGTGGATGGGGATTATTGACTGCCACAGTTTATTTGGATGATGAAACTTTATGCAACCTGTCACGAATTATGGTAAAATATATCCTAGAAAAATCAGTCTCAGCAATCTTGCAATGGATAAAATGTTACAGGTAAGCCAAGCCTAATTTTTTCCAAATGTTTTTGCTAGGGTTTTCTTGGAATAAGCAGACCCTGGGATTTCCTATTAACAGATTCCCACTTTGCTGGGCTGTATACATGTATAACAAGCTGGCATTTGCTGTGCAAGTCTTAGGCAATGTGACCTGTGCGTACCTGGGTTGATTTTTTTTTCTTCAAAGAAAAGTAGAGAATTGTCTTGGTCATTAGCATAATGGACATTGTAAAAACACAATGATTTTTTTAGGCATGTTGCTTAGCAAACATGTCTTTCAGAATTGGTGCATATACTGATATCCAGATTTGTAGATTATGCTATGATAAAATTAAACTTTAAAGGGTGTTCAGTAATCTGAGCATGGTCCAATATTATAGACTTTGAGTTATACCTATATAGACTCATCTTTGAATTTCACATCCAGCAACTATGAAGAAAATCAAGGGAGCACCAAGGCACAGAGGTACAACAAGGTACAGTGAAACCTGTTTTGACAGACCACCCCTAGGGCAAGCCAAAAAGTGGGCACATAAGACAGGTGATCTCTCAACAGAGGTATAATAACATGGGAAAGATAGCAAAAGGGACATAGTAAACATGGTTTGAAAATGCAGCTGGTCTTTCATCTCAGTGGTCTCTCAAAACAGGTTTCACTGCTGTGAAAAATTGCTACATGCCATGCCGGGATGAAGATGGTACACCCAGACTGCCATTGTCACAGGCTGGAGCATCACAGCCTATCTGACACTGCAGGTGCCCAATACAATCCTGGAATTTAACCCTTTTTCCTTAAACCGGCCAAAACCGGCTGGTGGTCAAATGTTGTCTGCTATAGCGTTTTCAACTGATTTCAACAGCAATTAAACACAATTTGACTGAGAATTGAAGATGAGACCTGTCAAGACAACATGACCGAGGTCAACAGCTTTCCAACCCATGCCGAGGAAAGCTGTTGACTCAGTCTTAATTCTATATGCAACCTGTCACGAAAGGGTTAAAGCATGAATGTTAATTGATCAACTGTGTAGGGAAAGTGATTGTACTTTTGTTTTGGCCATATTTCATAGAAGAAGGTATTAACTGCTTGATGGAGTCAGCCGTTGCTTCACACATAGTGACCATGGCACAGAGTAATCCACGCTCCACATTGTTCTTCCAATGGTAAACCAACAGATGCCAGTCACATGTGTAGATTTGGAGGATTGCCTTTCCTCTGAACCTACCTGGCAGTAGAGTGCGGCTCACTGAGTCCTACCCACTTGAGACACTCACGGTGTATTTTAAAAGTGAAAACAAGCTGAAGAACATTACAGAAACAGAAGACAAATTCTCGAAAGATGCTGCAAGTGTGTCGAGTCATCACGAGAAACATGGTATTGCACTCAATAAGACAGTAACATGATTCCTGGGGGACTCTCGGGGAGTTGGGTGGTCCACACAGATGCTCTGCTGTGGAGCCCTCATTGTCACTCATAAGCCAAGAAAATGAATGTTCAAAATAATTTGGATGTATACAGAGCGGTGGAGACATGACTTGCCTGTGGGACTCTAGCAATGGGAAGCTTTATTTCCTGCTTTGGGGTGTATCTGGTGGCAGGATTACAGACCGCGTTTGTGTATCCATTTAATTGGCTCATCAGTTTCTGACATGCTGCCAACCTGCAGATCAAACACACACAATTTTGCTGAGATCAGCTGATTATTAGTCACCACATATCCCAGGCAGACAGAGCTGCCATTGTTGCTGGTCACTCAAGACCTGTATTGCCTAAATTTGGTTGTTTTCCTTTGAGGATGTGAATATGGAATATCACTGCACTCCATCAAATGAAGTGCCTCGGAGTCCACGCGCTTTAACTGGAGATTGCTGTCAACAATGAACAGTGTGTACACTGGATGTTTGGGTCACAAGACAGGAGATTTCTCAGGGGACACTAAATGTGATGTGGAAGAAACCTTATTTTCAAAGGACCATGGGTATATCAGCACTTTGCACGGAAAAGTTGCACTGGACTTGGGTATACCACAGAATCGTTTGGAGTTGTTGGTCACATAATTTCCTGCCATTTTAACCCATTCCTGGTCAGAACAAGACTGATTCAATAGCTTTGTCTTCTGGCGAGAGTTTAGCTCAGCACACTCAGTCTGTGCCAATGGAAGCTGATAACTCTCTCAGTGCCAAATTGTGGACTGAGTCAACAGCTTTTCTCAGCACGCTTTGGGTGTAATGCACCCGATGCGTACCGCGAAAAGCTGTTCACCTGGGATATTCTCTCCGGGGCTATAGACATACTGGTGCTTGAATGAAAGGTCTCTTTACAAGGGATACAAATCTGGGATCCTAATGATAATTGAGACTAGTTTGACTAAAGTCGATCTACGTCAGACGTGATTGGCACTGAAAGAGTTAACCTGGGGTGTGCCTGCGTGACAGGTCTTATCTGTAAATATCAGACAAAAAGTACTTTCTGTTTATATGGTATTTAAGTAAAAACCTTAAAAAAGGTGACAATTTACATCCTGGTGCATTTAGGTTTTATAAGTGGGAAAGGGTTAATTGCTGGCCCATAATTTGATACACATATACATGACCATACTATTCACTGTAAAGGCTCATTCTATTGGGCTTGTGCATTATAATGATTATATCAAACCTTCCTATGCATTTATATTGTGTTTATAAGAATCACAAGTGCCTATTAGTAACATTAAAACAAACACAGTAATGCCATGTAAGAAATTGTCCATAAAATGTTGCACTGCATTTTTGATAATTTGATGAATTTTAGTAGTACCCTGGTTACCAAGGACTCAATAACACAGTGCATTAATGACTCCTAGTATGGTGTGACAAGCTGATAGAAATTAATAACATATTCAGATGTGTCCTCAGGCACTATGCTACAAGTTGGCCAGGCCTCTCCAAGAGGGGCTCAATGCTCACTCATTTATTTTAAACATTTCTATTTTATTCCTAATCTCAGCAATTGATAACAGTGAAACCTCTTCATGACACTTGGGTATCTGGTATGATTCACTTGATGACAAGTTTTAAAGGATCTTGAGTCAAAGTCCTTGCTATTTGACTCACTTATGTGACCCTATTAAGATTTTTTAAAGATATTTGGAGGGAACTGATAGTGCCATGACAATGAGGCATCCCTATTGTGGTACCCCTAATTACTGACTCTCCCCTTCTAAAAATCCAGTTTCCGTTTAATTTAACACTGATGCTTCTGTTTACATTTCACAGAACATGTCTATTCATATGGTGTGCCAAGATAAAAATATTTTGAAACGTTAAAGTTACATTACATTTTTAGATGAGTAACAAATACATGTCCTTTAATTTCTCTTCAATAAAGTAATACTAGCCTGGCTATAGAAAACTAACACTGACAGTCACATTGTTCTACTGTAGTTTCCAACTTTCATCTGAAAAGGAATAACATATACACCAGCAACCTACACACATACAGTAGACGCTCACACAAACACAAATAAATTGTGCTGGTGGTTTACAAGGATCAAGAAGAGCATCTTTGCTTCCTTAAGCTTGTCTTTAAGTCTTTGCACCTTAAACTGGCCAAAACCGGCTGGTGGTCAAATGTCATCTGCTTCAGTAGTTTCAACTTATTTCAACAGTTTTGAAAAACAATTTGACTGAGAAATGTAAATGAGACTTATCAAGATCACATGCCCCAGGTCAACAGCTTTCCTTGGCATGGGTTGGGCACTTACCAACCCATGCCAAGGAAAGCTGTTGACTCAGTCTTTATTCAAGGGGGAAAGGGTTAAGTCCCTTAAGCTTTGTACCATTCCCTGATCCGGCACTTTTTTTTCTAAAATTAAGAATGTTAAGAATGCGGCATAATGTCACAACTTCAGAAACTCAAAAATACAGAGTCAGTAACATAAATGCAAGGATGTGTCCTATAAATTTATTCAAACATATACATGTACTTATGAGCACTTCAAATATCCAGTGTCTGAGCAAAATATATGTGAAACATATTGTGCAAAGTGCAAGAGCAAAATGAACAGTGGAGACAGTGATAATCATTTGTTTTTATGAGTAGCCAAAGAAGTTTACAGGCAAAGGGTACAGTGTTTGACTGCAGAATTTGCATTTTTAGATTGCAATATTTGCAAATGTTGGCTGTACAATTAAAAAATAAATGATAAAATGAATAAATTAAATAAATCGAAAAAGAATAAAAAATGATGACAGAGGGCCTGAATGCATAGATGACAACATGGGATGTGGTCCCTGTTTGGTTGCATCAACGTGTGTCCATTTGTGACAAAAAGGGCAATGTTGCCGAAAATTGGAATGTATTTGATCATTTGCATGATTGATCATTCACACGCTTGCTTCAATTCATGCTGGATCAGTTTTATCACATTTGTGTCACTCCTTACATGCTTCATTTGAAAAGAAGATCTTTTGGACAGCTTACTGAAATGGAAGAATCCTTCTGCAAAAAGAAATGTGTGAAAGATCTTGCCTGACACAGACGCTGGTGTGATTGTATTAGTACAGTGAAACCTTATGATAGGGACACTCAAATATCTGAGGTAATCACCTAATGAGACAGGTTTTGAGGGAGAAACAGTTCATTTCTTTACTATTTGATCCAATTATCTGACAGATTCAGCTATTTGACATCTGTTTAGGGAGGGGATGGTGCTGTTGTACTGAGTTTTCAGTGTTCCATGTTGCACACAGAAGTCTATCAGTCGGGCTCATTCTTGTAAAGTTTTAATGAGATCTTGTGCCGAACCAGGCTGGTGATAAATATGGCAGCCAGGATATAGCCATTGATGAAAGCAGATAGAATAAGCATCACATTAGCAGTTGGAGAAAATGGTTCGCAAGCCATTAACCAGAACCTGGTGACATTTTAGATCTCATTTCAGCTTTCTCCCTGTTTACATCACAGATGACCAAAATGAAAGGACTGTCATGGTGGTCGAAACCATGCAGAAATTATTCTCAGCGACAACTGAGGAGGGAAAGTAAGCCTGCAAGTGAATGACACTGTTGAGACTGACTTATTGAGGCTTTGTACCTACATGTAGACAGGAAATCCTTTTGGATATTGCAAACAGGACAGTCCTCAACCTCAAGATAAAGGTCATATGACTAAAAAAATCTGATGTTTAAAAACCTGATCCTAAAACCATTCTTTCTAAATATTAATGTTTTCCATACTTTGTACTGGGACAAAATTACATGTACCAACTCACCGAGGGCCCCCTCTACTCCCTTCTCTTACCGGTTTTTGCAATAGACTACAGGTCACTGTCTTAGAGCCCTGTCAGTTGGTGTTCATTTTGCTGAGACCATATGGATTCTCATCAAATCACATCGATGACAGACCACACTCATCATGGTTCCCTTCACATTAATCTTCTGGTCCTCAAACACATTTTGACTGGTTCCCAGCAAAGCAGCTAGCTTATGAAGCCCTTCATTATGTGACTAGTTCTTATAACAAACCAGCAACTTGTATTGTAGAACACCACTTGTGACAGGTTTTCATATATTTTCTGAAGATCAAATCTCGTATTACCAGTTCTGAATGAACTATAGCGAAAAGAAACCATTTCGTGTAATTCTGTCTATGGCATGCGGAGGTATTCTCTTTCAAGCCAGTGCCTACATCAGATATGGAGAATACCTTTTAAGTAAGGATCTTTACACCTGAAAGGCTATGTTTTTACACTTTTTGCATCCATAGCATTCATGTTAATACAAATATCATTATATTCTTTCCCCAGGGAAATTTCACAATATCAGCAGGAGGCCATAGCTTTAATTATGATGTGAGCATATTTTAATCTTTGGGTTTTACATGTAATCTCAAATGTAGTTCTTGTCTTGACCACCAGGGGTACTTATTTAGTAGTTCCAGTTGTAACCACGAGTGGCCTATCTCCTCATATTCAATGGTGGACAGACAAATAGAACTTGAGTGGAAAGCCATGAAAAATGGCAATTACCACAAGGTTATAGTGGTTGATAATCTGTTTTTCTCAAAAGGGGAATATCCTGGCCGGAGTACTGTAGCCAGGTTGTCTGTGGAAATTTTGGAAGACTTGAGACTTGGTTCTGCTGTATTGTTGTGCGTGTTTGCTGTATGCATTAATCTGTGGCATATGCAGCTTTCAAAGAGTAACCCTTTCACACTCAAATCACCCAAAAAGTGCCTGGAGATAAATTGTGTTCTGCCTTAATGTTTTTTAATTAAATTTCCCATGACTAGAAAACATTTTGGTTAAGATTTGTATATAAGACTGGTCATGGTGGCATGCTGAAGGTGAATAGCTTTCCTGGGCATCGGTTAGGAACAATGGACCTAAGGAACGCTATTGCCGTGACTCTGTCGTACTCTGACCAGGAATGGGTTAATCGAGAAATCATTCCTTGCCTCCTATTTCTATCAAAATTCAACACACAAAATGACGTGTGGCAAGACTGACGTAGCAAAGGAATGAACAGAATGTGATAAATGTAAATCCCATATGGAAGCAAGTGTGTAAATCAATATTGAAAGACGCAATCAAGTGGCATCACCATGACAATTTGTCTATTTGTGTTGCCACACTGCAAGGGCCATCAATGTACAGTGCTCTATTGGCTGACCAAGGTCAAGCATGATGCTCCGCTTTACTTTTGTTATCTGGAAAAGAATTTTTCAGAAGGTTTGCCCAAGTATTTTACATATATGTGCAGAGCTCAAGTTCTCCTCGATGAACACCATCATTCTTATCCAAGTGAAAATGAGGTTATGACACAGGAACTGTGTGACTACAATCCCCTCAAACAAAGTTTGGGCCATGCAGGTAATATACTATTTTTGGCTTGTCCTGCTGTGCATAGCACAATCTTCTGAGGAAAAGATCCAGTAACTCACCGGCTTTTTCACACTCAAATTTACTTCAGTTGTACATGTACCTTAACAACATATATCTTGACCTGATTACATTTTGCTGACCTTGATCTCATTTTCAAGGTTACAAGACCCTTGCCCTATCCAGCCTGTTGTTGACAACTGTTGTAGTTGAAACCTGTAGTAGTCTGGTCTTGAAGTGCATAGTTACATAAACAAGTTGGGCAGTGGTGTTATAATGGCGCTGATATCATGGTGGTGCAGTACTAGTGGTATAACTGTTGAGGAAATGCAACGTCATTTTGATACAACGTACAGTCATGCCATGACATTACAGTGGGTGTAATAGTTCTGATACTATGGTCGATCATGTTGTTACAAGGATAATTGTAACATGTACTGAAATGACATGGTTGTGAAATCAAACAACATGACCGTGGTAACAGTGGTCCTGTCTTTGAGACACCAACCCTGGGACACATCGAAAAGTGTATTCGACCAGAGGTCAAAATAACATGGAAAAGATTGCATTTGGAGTCTCATAAATGTGGTCTTAAAAGCCATGTGGCCTCTTGTTGAAATGGTCTATCAAAAAAGCCAACTATATACAGTGGAATCTCCCTATTAAGGCCAGCTAAGGGACTGAAAAATGGGGTCTTATTGGGGATATACTTTAACTCTTTCAGTGCCAATCACCTCTAAAGACCATCTACACTAGTCTGAATTATCTTTAGGATATCAGATTTGTATTCCTTGTTAAAAGACCTTTCATTCAAATACCAGCATGCCTCTAGTTTCAGAGAAAATATCCCAGGTCAACAGCTTTTGTCAGCTTGCATTGGGCGCATTGCGCCAATGCAAGCTGACAAAAGCTGTTAACCCAGCCCAAAATTTGGCACTCAAATAGTTAATTAAGGATAATTTAAAATTGGCCTAAATTGGTGGTCTTTATATAGAAGTGGCCTCTTTAGAGGTGGTCTCAATTAGATATTATACCACATGTATATATATATATATAATATGTACCATTAGAGTATAGTGATACCTGGCTTGACAGACCAACCCTAGCTGTGACCAAGTTGTGATCTCTCGAGTGGTCTTTGATATGAGACATGCATATCAATTTTCCACCATGAAGCATGGGGCCCGCACCTGTCAATCACGGAGGACACACCGGCTTATCGCTGTCATAGACAGGGCTAGATACCCCGCTCACATAAAACTAGTGTCTTTTACAGAAATTTATGTTTACCAAATACCAAACTCATATTCAATTAGTGTTTCCTGCATTGGTTACCAGAACTAATTTTTGTCTGCCTGTACTAAGTATTCTTCATTTCCAAAATATCAGTAATATTCTACTTCCCTGCACAGGCAGCGGCCCTGAGTGTCTTGTCAGGCGAGACTATGGTTACTAAGACAACCAGGTGTGTAGTTGTGGTGGGAAACTAATATGCATACCTGGTATAGGACATAAGAATAACATGAAAAGTTACTATGCAAACTATCTTAACAAGTTGGTCTTAAAGGCAGGTGATGTTTCATTTGAGTGGTCTGCGAAGACAGGGACAACTGTACAATAGTAATGCATTGGTATGCCAGGGAGAAAAGTGCGGTATGTTCCTGGGATTATGCCATATGTGCAGTACCATGTTATTTGTGCTGTGTCCTGACTAAACTGTGGGAGTAGTCTCACATGTATTGAACTATACCATGGTGAGTCACTGTAGTGCTGTATGGTTTATCATGGTAGAACCATTGGAAATCACCATATTGTAATCACTATAGAACTGCATGGTTTATCATGGTGGTAATACCATGGTTTCTCACCTGAGTGTTACATGTACATGTACCTGGTATATTATTGTAATTCCATGGTAAATGATGGCAGTGCTAAGGGTATGTAATGGTACAGTGGTCCCCCTCTTTTAAGACCCCTCTTTCCAGAGGCCACCCCTCTAAGAAGACCACCATTCTTAAGCCCAAAGTGTGACATTTCCATTTTTTTTTTTGGGGGGGGGGGTCTGCCTGAGCTACATGTAGTGAATCAAACTCTCTTGTCAGGCCACGTTTAAGCTACATTTTGGAGTACTGTTCTCATAAGAGTGGCCAGACTATACTGTAGTGCCGTGTACTTTGACTCTTGATCATGTGCTGACAATTCAATTACATGAAGAGAAAGGGTTGAATTGGACATAAACATTGAAAAAAATGTGCATGAATCAGTATAAATCCTAGCGATTGAAGAATTAGCCCTTGAAGAAATTTTCAATTGTCAGACTGTAGTTATGACACATTTAAACACCGATGTCCTTTCACAAGCTTTTAAAAATACATGTAATTAATACATGAATCCAATTAAAAAATGAGATGCTCATTAATAGGGTTTTTTGACATGTCTTCATTTGCCTGCAAAGCAGACTAAGTTCCATGCTATCTCTATTACACATAGACACAAAACAGTTTGAGTATGCTTTGTTGGGAACGCCTTCATTAAAGAATGTGGGAATCTCAAGTACAAATGATAAATGACTATTTTACATGAAGATGGTCCTGTTTTTTTAAGACTGCTGATAATATCCATATACCAACTGGGAGTTTGCATAGGTATAACGTTAATGCCTGGATAGTTAGGTTCTCTGATTTTATAAGGGTACATATCCTGAAACCCCACCTTCAATTTGACATATATGTCTTAATATAAGACAGTAGAAGCACAGCAAGGAGTCCTCGTTCTGCACAAATCCAATAGCAATTGTGAGGGTGCACAGGAGTACTATGACCCCTGTCTGTGCAGTGATTAAGATGGATTGGAGACAAATCTTCCACCCTTACATAGAATATGATCCATTTATATGGAGGATCATCCATACATGACCTCTGCACACTAATCACCATTAATCTGGCACCTTTAATTGCAATCTCGTTAAGCAGCTGTCATCAAGTGTTGGATGACCCAGCCTATTAGACGAACTTCATTTGGGAGCATTCCTTTCAGTTGTCAGTTTGGCAGCCTTGGATATTTCATCATCTTTTGCTTGTGGTTCTCTAATTGAGCGCTAAATACCTGTATATAGTTCTCATTAACTCATTCTTTTCCAGTGCCTGCCTCTTCTTCCATATATGCATTTATATTTAAGAGGACGATAACATATTCAAGTTCTTGAAAAAGAAAGAAGAAAGGGTTATTCATTGAAGTACATGCTGGCAAGATCATGCTACAGACACTCTATTAGGTTAGCCTTGCCTGCATGCAGACCATGCAGTGTCTGTGTTTTCTCTGCTCCTCTTGGTCTGCCTTTGACTGTGTGATATCACTGGTTTAGGTGTGAAAAAACACACACTTTTTCTAACTGGGTTACTTTGGTTACCATGGTAACAGACTACAATGTAACAGAACACACATATTACCAATGGCCAATTAATGAACAGCTTCCTGATTGGTTCCTCAGTCCAGGACAAGGTTGACAATACTCTAATCACTCTAAATATAAAGTTTTGTGTTGCTGTGGCAGGCCAGGTGCAGTAGAGATAAGACAGGTTGGTCTGCTTTGCAGGCAAGCTGTGGCATGATTTTCCACAATTTTCTTTTTCTTTTCAATTTTTTTTTAATGTCAAAAGTGTTTGTTCCAGTAGTAGAAGAAGTTAAGAAGTCTATGGATTTATAAAGATCTTCAGTAGGGATGTTAAAGCTGACTTGAACTTACTTGACCACTGTACTTAATTATGCACTCACTTCCCACTTACAGGACTGTGTGTTTACTTTATGTCTCTCTTCTGTGGGTATCTGATTTTCTTTTGCCTGTAATCCTTGTCAGTCTTTACTCTCCAAAAAGTGCCTGGATATCAAGTATGGTGTACTTACGTGTGTTTAACTTGTTTTTTAAAATAGAAAACATGTTTGGTGAGAATTGTAGATGAGACCTTTTGTGATGGTATATACTGGGTCAACAGGAGAATTGTAGATAGACCTTTTGTGATGGCAGGCTATATGCTGGGTCATCAGCTGTCTTTGGGAGAGGTTTTGTGCAGTCCCAAGGAAAGCTATTGATTCAGTGTTACTCTAATCAGGAAATGGATAATATCATCTGCTGTGGTGATAGTAACCCTTTCTTTTGCAAATTGCCCAAAAGCATATGAGTGAAAATTGTTGTCTCCCTGGAAGTTTTTACGTAAATTTCTCATTACTAGTGAACGTTTTTGCATAGATTTTT
Organism: Hermodice carunculata; assembly: GCA_964020975.1. Taxonomy (NCBI): domain Eukaryota; kingdom Metazoa; phylum Annelida; class Polychaeta; order Eunicida; family Amphinomidae; genus Hermodice; species Hermodice carunculata. The sequence continues at coordinate 205,081 of CAXHWN010000194.1, read as the reverse complement.
ATGTAAGAAGCATTCATGATGGCATGCTGTAGGTCAATAGCTTTCCTTGGCATGGGCTGGGTGCTGTGCAGCCAAATTGCCCCAAAGAAAGCTATTGACTTAGTCATACTCTGAATGGGTTAATACTACAGATTTAACTATAGCTGGCTATTGCCCATTTCAGGCAGTTGTTCCTTCTACTTGAATATTTGGTTGCCAGGTATATTCAACCAATCAGAGATCAGGATTGCAGGTGGTTGTGAGATATCCACAGCCTGGATTTTTAACAATGCCCCAATTGAATATTGCATGTCTGGTAAGGAAAGACTAGCACAATAAATAGAATTGTGAGAAAATTACCCAAGAACATAACAGAATAGAGGTTACTACTCATCCAGGAGTTATTACAAGTGTATCCATGGACCTTGGATTGCCCTTGACCTCAGTCTTATAGTTTTGCTTAAAGGGTAATCCTCTGTCCATGTTAGATGCAGCTCCAGTGACTACTAAAAGAGTAGTAAAGTCTATAATAATATACAAGTGTTCACCTACATGTATGTAAGTCTCATGTTGTCACTGTACATGTACATATAACCAGCTGCAATTCCTGGAAAAATACATTGTGTATATACCAATGACTAAAAAAACAGCAGGAAAAAAATTAAGTAGTGCACAATTGAGCTTGTGTACTGCCAATTTTGGTTTGACAGGTGTGTATGTGGAAAAAGTGTTTTTCATATATGGATGTGTCTGCCATACTGGTGCCCTAAATTTATACATGTATCAGTAAGCTTTCATCCCTTTCAGTCAATTCCATATTCTAACACGATTAGAGTTGAGGAGCCAATCGTATGGCTAGAATAACACCATGTGACTGTGATTGATTCTATGGCCACCTTGCTGGTAGAATAAATAAATCATGGCCGTTGAAGCCATTGTTGTTGGCAGCCCGTCCAGAGGATGATTATATTCAGGAGCCATTTTCCACTCCTAGTAATGATTTCCTGTTTATCTTGGTCTCATCTACAATTCTCGGTCAAATTGTTTTTCATTACTGTGAAAATTAGTTGAAAACATTGAAGCAGCCAACTTTATAATTATAATTATAAGTTCCATGCCTCTCCAAAACCAACATCCTTGGATGACAAGAGGCAAATTGAATGGTTTGGGGAAGTAAAAAGTGACATGAATACATAACGCTTGCAAAAAGAAAAAAAAAACAAAAAAAAAACAGTCCTCCTAAGCAACAGTAACAAGAAAATCAAGTGGACGATACAACTGTTTGAAGACTGGTGAGAAAAGCATAATGAAAAAATAATGACAGGCATGTGCACTCGACAAGTCCTGTATGCACAGAAATTTGATGGAACTTCAAGGTAACTTTCAGTGTTTGGATCAGAGGCTCAGAAATGAGTAGACAAAAGTGTCCACTTTGTGTGAGACTATCAATTCAAGCACAATTCAATATAAACCAAAGATGAAAAATATGAAATTCATGACCGACCCAAACTTTCATACTTTAAAGCTGGCATTGGACAGCGGTATGCAACAATGTGCATGGGATGGCCTGGGATTTGACAAACAACAAGCACAAGTGATCACAGTTTTGCAGGAAACGTTATTGCGGGGAAACGGATTTCTGGAAGATAAAGAACCACAGGAACCTGTCAGCACAGTACAGTTTTTGATCAGTTTGCATTGCTGTGTTGGTTTAAACTTATTTTTGTCTCAAAAAGAAAACACACACACACACACACACATGAACAAAAGAAAAACCCCAGCACACTGAAACTGAAACGGGCATGGCCGATATGAATCCCTCTCATGTGGACATTCTGGTGTTCTAGGTTTCTACACAAGTCGTTCTTTCTCGACAACAGTCTGCCGTTTGCCTGTGCAGAACAGGTGTAGAGGAAGATGTCACATACTGGAACTTATAAACAAGTAGTGACTGAGAAGAATAAATCCACACCAGCCTGTGCACTCCCTCTGTGGCACAATTGCTTCTTCAGCTATAGTAGGTTTGCTGGACACTTTTAGCTGGGTCTATCTACACTAAAATCTTAACACATCAGTCACCATATTACCAATGCAACAAACTGGCCAAAACCACAACCCTGTCAATGTGCAAATTGCTGGAGCAAATTCTAATATTTCATTTGACATTCAATAAAAGCCCCATTAAAGAAAGTTTACATATTCACGTTATCATGGGTGAAAAGTTGATTATGTTAAGTACATGTAAGCATTTATAGCTGATTCACTTTTCTTTCATTCCATTTCCAAAATGTTTCAATGCTATTTTCATAGTTTAATTCATACATATTTACAGCTAATTCGCTCTTCTTGCATTCAGTATTCCATACAGTACTGCCACAATGTCCTGCGCCCAATCTTGAGTGGTCTCCTAGTGGTCCCCTAGTGGTCCACATGAGTGGCCTCTTTGAGATATGATTACCATAGTTGTACTGGCATGTGGCTCACTAGTGGCCCACAAGTGGCTCACTAGTGGGTATGGTGCCAGAATTTTCAGTGAGACTGGATGTGAAGACATGATTAATATGGCCGTGCTGATTGGATTTTGAATGTAATTATCATAGATTAGTCCATGATTCTACTTTATCACAGCTTCATAGCAGCAACTTAGATTCCATTTCCTTCTGTGAGAGGGAACATAGCATGTGCATGTTCAGTCAGTCCAAATTACTGGTAGATGAATAATTAATTGCAAGAAATAATGTTTGAGCCTGCAGTAAGGGTGTGCTGCCTCAGGCTAACAGGTCACTGCGGTATTCTTGAAAATAATGGGCTGGCGAGATGGATTTTCTCCTAGAAACTGCACACTGCACAGACAATTAGACTGACAGGGATAGTTAGGAGCAAAGAGGCTTCACACAGTTTTGTTCCTACCCTTGAAGTAGACACTTGTAAGAAATATAGCGCGGAGCTGACACGGAGAAGCCTCGATCCTCAACAATTTGCACAGTCTGATAATGGTAGTGGCAAAAAGAATTGGATGTTTGGCAAGCCTTTCATAGTTCCCACTATACTCCGCACAATACGCTTAACAGTCTTGTCAGAGGAACAAGATGAAATGGTCTGGCGAACAGCAGAATTTAGAGAGCAAATCTCTCAGGTAAAGGAAGGCAGCACTTTCAGTGCCACTGTATCAGTTAACTCTTTGATGTACCTGTATATCTATTAGCATGGAACTTTTGTATCAATACACCTGGAGAGATTGTGTGCACATGTAGGACATCACATATAGATGTCTGTTTTTCTGTGCATTTTAGAGGAGATATTTCTTTGACATACACCTCAACTCAATTTAAAATTGATGAATTTCCACTCATCTTTCTCACAGATCAATAGCAAGCAGACTAAATTACCATGAAAAGGGATGTAAAATAATCCAGAAGTTCCATTACTCTAGAAAGTTATAATTATCCAGAGATCATTCATTGATAATTATTTTGTGAACAACTGCTAAACTTTATCATTAAAAATCTTAATTGCTTTTCAACTGCAACAATCACATTTTTTCCACCAACATTTTATCAGACTTATGCAACTTCATTTAATTACCATTATTGGAAAAGCAACTTTAATTTGTCAATTCGGCCCCAATTCTGTCAAACAGGCTGGAAACAACCTTGCTCTTAACCACTTCCTGCTTGGATTAACCCTTTAATTGCTCATCACGGCTGTTGTCATTTTCTCATTACTGTTAAACATATAATAGTTGTAAGATTCAAATTCCTCATGACGATACCTTTCATTCAAATACCAGCAAGCCTAGTGTAAAGCAAAAAGTAGTCTTGGTCAACAGCTTTCCTCGGGACACTTTGCACCCAATGTGTGCAAAATGTCCCAGAAAAGCTGTTGACTCGCTCTTAAATCACTGCTTTAGTCAACATCTTTCCTACTGTCAGGCTCAGGTTGAGCACTGATTGGCCAACCTGTGCCAAGCAGACATGAGCCTTTTCAGAGAATTCATGGAATTCAGTGAATTTTGTTTTAACTTTTTGAAAGAAAGTGTGCTTCTTTTGGTCTGAATGTTCCAAAATTGGTATTTGCAGAAGGGGGGGGGGGGGGGTAGGTGTTTTCAGTGGTTTTTCCTCTTGGTCAGGCTCATGTCTGGCCAAGAAACTCTGCTGACCTAGATTCTCTTCAGTCTGCAGTTCTCATTTATGTTGTTTTTCATTACTGCTTAAATTGGTCAAAGAAAGAAGTTTGCAGCAGACGACATTTGCCCAGCAGCTGGTTTTGGCTGCTTTAAGGAGGTAAATGTTAACCCTTAAAGTGCTAATCACTGCTGTAGTCGTTTTGTTATTACTGTTAAACATAGAATGGTTAAAAGATTCAAATTCCTCATGGAGATATACCTTTTATTCAAATACCAGCAAGCCTAATCTAAAGCAAAAAGTAGCCTTGGTCAACAGCTTTCCTCGGGGCACTTTGCACACATTGCGTGCAAAGTGCCCTGAGGAAAGCTGTTGACTCTGAATCTTAAATCAGAGCTTGAAGGGTTAACTCTGTTCCCATCTAGTCCTACCAGTTCTTTTCTCCTGGCTGAAATTCAGTGGTTTTGCTTAAATGTGAAAGATAATTTCTGTTGGTTTCTTCTGTCATAGAATGGAGAAAGTTGATGGCTAGTTCCCCATAATCCTAGCATCTTGGGCCATGCACCCATGGGGCACAGGCCTTGTTTACAGCTCTCAGTGTTCTTTGGGAGACTGCATCCAGTCTACATGTAAGCTTTATTGTGGATCATGCTGTGGTAAACAGCTGTGATGGGATGAACACTTCCCTCCACATCAAGAATGGAAACATTGAGAATAAAAGAAGTGCAATTGCTGTTTAAGTTAGCATTTTAAACAACTTTTCACTGGTTAAAGGACAGATCACCACCAGTCTGCTGTCATCAAAGAATACATTTACAGTACTGCACATATAATTCCCCACCTGCCATCTTGCGCTGCCCCACCCCCGGAGTTCAACTGAAATGATTTGGTATTCAACCTGTAGTAGGTATCAGAATGAAGTGACTTCATAGCAAAAGACCTGTTCAAAGAGAAGACAGATGGTAACTGTAAGATAAGACAAGGCTTGAAGATGTTTGTACATACATGTGTACGCACATGTACATGTATATCCATGTATGTGTACCTGTATATGTACCTGCATGTGTGTACATGTATATACATGTATATGCATGTATATTACAAGCTTATATGTACAAACATTTGCATGTGTGTCCATGTGTCTAACAACATTGTCATGTGACTTATATCTTGTGCATCTTCTTACTGTTTCAGATATTGTCCCTCAGTGGAGTCAAAAGTCATCAGGTTCAGGAAGAACAGACACCAAATATGGCTGGAACCTGAAGGTAAGAGGCTTTGTTAGTTATACACCCAGATCTTCTTCCACTGTTATTCTGTGGCTATACTTTTGAAACAGCAGCTTCCGTCAGCAGAGACTATGGCAGTTGAAAGGGAACATAGTGCACATTTGTATGAGGACTTTTCTGCTGCTGTATTTTCACATTACATTAGTCCCTGTTATGAGAGACACCTGTTGCGAGAGACCACCAGTGTCACGAGAGACCCCTGTTATGACAGACCACCCTGTCACAAGACTCCTGATGTGACAGACCATCTGTCACGAGAGACCCCTGTTATGACAGACCACCCTGTCACAAGACTCCTGATGTGACAGACCATCTGTCATGAGAGACCCCTGTTGTGACAGACCACCCCGCATAAGAGATAGCTAAACAGATCCCCAAGTCCTATCTTTTCAGACCACTTTTTATTGCAGCAAGGGTGGTCTCTGGTGACAGGAACCACTCTATCTCTTTCTGGTGTTTCAAGTCCCCCCTTTAAAAACAAGAAGGTATATGAAACAAGCTGCATGCACACCACAATACGATTTTTATGTAAAGCTCATTCTGTCTGTTTATCATTTCTGGACAATAACTTTCCACATTATTATTCATTTGCCTGCAAAGGTGTTCAAAGTATGCATCGAGGTCAAACCTTGGCTGGGATTGTTTATGGGTGACCTTGAGCTCAAGATCAAAGTCATAGGGGCTTACAAGTGAAAATGGTATTTTATGCAATATTTCCAGAACAAATCAATGCAAGTTCATCAAATATAGTCACAACATGTATATGTATTCATACAGGTCTTTGCTACATAATGCTTTTCTTGACCTTTTAGTCAAAGGTCAATGTCACTGGGCCGTAGCAATCTAAATCTGTTTCTGTGCAATGTCTCTAGAGGTATTTGATAGAAGTTCATTATATTTGAGACATTTTTTGTATTTAGAGGAGAGTACACTTTTGATTTGTCTCAAGTGATCTTGAGGTCAAAGGTCAAGGTCACGGGGCTGTTTGAAAAATGTGTTGCATGCAGTATATAGAAGGATTTGAGATAAATTCATCACGCCTGAAAACATGGATCAAGGTAATACTTTAGTGAGGAACGCTTATATAATTATGAAAACTTTAATTCCTTATACGATATGTCCTATGTATCTCACACACTCTTTTGAAACTTTCCTCCAGGCCTTGTACTGTATGAAGGGTACAACAGGATCCCTTCCTCCACACAGTGTTGCCATTAGAGCCATGACATCCTTGTTTACATATATATATTCATTATCAAAGTCGTATGTTCTCATAGAAAAAAAAAAGTTTTCCTTCCATTGATTCAACATCAAGTTCATGGTGCTTCAAACTTGCATAGCATATGTACCTAGGTAGCTTAGGAATTGACTTGTGATTGCAACTGAGTGTCCTTGACCTCCAGGAAAAGTCACATGACTAAAAAAAAAATGATGCGTGCGGGGCCCTTGATGACCTGGTCATTGTTCTACTATTGGACTGCAAGCAATAAGCTACATGCGCATGTATGATACACAATATACATTACTGCTTTATTATATTCTCCATACAATGTCATATACTTATCAGTTTAGATGACTTGAACCATTCAGAAACTGCATGTAATTTAACAGAGCGTTATCAATCATGCCATCAGATTCTTCTGCATTTTATAGTATATTTCACAGTCACATTTAATATCTGTGTTTTTAGGTGGCATCATAGTTTGAGCAATCAAACAAATAACTTGTAGAGAATGACTGGTGAGAGTTGAATACATCAGTCAGCAATATTTATAAAACGGCAGTACAAGTTACGGTCAAAGTGCACCAGTTAGTACTTGTTAGTGAAGTATGACAGTTCCTGGTGAGACGGATTTTCCAATTTAATTGGCAGCCACATTTTAACTCCTTTCATACTGTATACAGTAAGAGTACCTACTATCTCTGCATTCTGCTAGAATTACTGTGAGAATCGTGTTGTGAAATATTTCGTAAAAAGCGTAAATTCATGCACCAATATGTCCAGCATAAAGTCAAAGTTTTCAGTGTTGTGGGGAAGTCATACTGCGACTGCTGCTGCTGGGGCAGCTAAACCATGACAAGGAAATTAACCCTTTCCCCCTTAAACCGGCTGGTGGTCAAATGTCATCTGCTTCAGTGTTTCCAACTAATTTCAACAGTGATGAAAAACAATTTTGACTGAGAATGGGAGATAAGCCCTATGGGAATCACATGCCCCAGGTCAACAGCTTTCCTTGGCATGGGTTGGGCACTAGTGCCCAACCCATGCCAAGGAAAGCTGTTGACTCACTTTTTATATTTAAGGGGGAAAAGGTTAATATAAAGCCCAGTACCAGGTATTTGCCAGCGTTATTATGTAATGAGTTAAGAAGAGGAGATGTGGTTGGGGAGTTTGGGTTCAAGTTTTGAAGGATTGAGTTTTGGATGCTTGGTAGGAAACTACTTGTGCAATTGCCAACTGTTAAATGTACAGACAGCTGATCTTGCTGGGTGATCTGTTGTCCTGGAAGGCTGATCTGTGTTACTCTTAATGTATGTATGGATGCCGCACCAAGTCCAGTCGTTGTAACTCAGCAACCCCTGAGTAAGATTCTCAGTGCCTGACTGGGTCAACAAATTGCATCAAGGTGCAGCAGCAGCAGCTGCAGCATCATCATCGCTGATGTCGTCATCGCGAACATCACTTAGATGCACTCTCAGTCAGTCTATACAAAATTTTGTACAGGAGCTCAGTAGTATTAACTTCACAATGGTCTTAGATTCCGAAACACATGCTGATCCTAACATAGATTACAATAAACTACAAAATGTTGTCACGCCTGCTAAAAATAAACACCTTCCGGTCAAAACTGTCAAGTTTAACAAATACAAACATAAGCGATCCCCCTGGATAACAAATGGTATACTAAGATCTCTTAAATTTCGAGATCATTTATATAAATCACTCAAATGTACTATGATTGATACACCTTTGTATTATACCCGCAAACATAACTTAAGAGTGTATAATCAAATACTTGACCGTAATATCCGTTCCTTAAAGAAAGAATATTATTGCCGTCAATTTGAAAACTTTAAAAATGATACCAAAAAGACTTGGGACGTAATAAGATCCGTTCTGCATATGAATAAAAATAAAAAAGATTTCCCTTCTTTCTTCATCATAAACAACTTAAAGGTAACAAGCAAATGTGAAATTGCCGAACGTTTTAATTCCTTCTTTGCAAGCATTGGTTCAAAGCTTGCAACCAAAGCCAGTACATGAAATATTACCAACTTTTCCATTTATCTAACTGACCAAATTGAGCATAGGTTTTCTTTCTCCCCAGTAACTGCAAGCGATATAGAGAAAACTATTAACAAATTAAAACCTAAAACTAGTACGGGACATGATAATATTTCTGTAAAACTCTTAAAATACGTTAGTGGTCCTTTAGCTTTTCCTCTAACTGGCATTATTAATCAATCATTCAACACTGGAATTTTTCCAGATAAACTGAAAATTGCGAAAGTGATGCCTGTGTATAAAAAGGGTGATGAACAAACTCTTGATAACTGTAGGCCTATATCTCTTTTACCAGCTTTCTCTAAAATCTTTGAGAAAGTTGCTTACAACCAACTTTATTCATACTTTATTTCACATTCTTTACTCCACTTAAGCCAGCATGGCTTTTGGAAATTACACTCAACAGAAACGGCTGCTCTTGAATTCGTTGATAGAATTCATAAAGTCCTTGACTCTGGGGAATTACCCGTTGCTATTTTCTTAGACCTGTCAAAGGCGTCCCATACTCTCGATCATAACATCCTTCTTCGGAAATTAAACTACTATGGTGTTACTGGTCTTTCTTTGCACTGGTTTGAAAATTATCTGCAGAATAGATTTCAATATGTTTGTTTGAATGACGCGTGTTCAACGTTATTACCAACGAATTGTGGAGTTCCACAGGGGTCCATTCTCGGACCCCTTCTCTTTCTCATTTATGTAAATGACATGCATAAAGCATCTTCTAAATTTGATTCTATTCATTACGCTGATAATACTACTTTAGTAAGTTCATTATGCTATTTTGACCAAACAACATCTCCAAATGAAGAGCGTATATGTGCCAATGTTAATTTGGAATTAGATAAAGTGTATAAATGGTTGTCTGCTAACAGGTTGTCTTTGAATATTTCTAAAACAAAATACATGATATTTCGATTCCCGCAGCGCAAAATTGTCCAAAATTTTACTTTCCGTATTGCCAACACAGTCATTGAAAAAGTTTGCCGTTTTGACTTTCTTGGGGTACTCATTGATGAAACTTTAAGTTGGAAGAATCATAACAATAAAATCGCAACTAAACTCTCTAGAATTGTCGGCCTCTTAAGTAAAGATTGCAATTTTCTGCCCTTGAAAGCACTCCTTACGATCTACAATTCTCTATTTCTCCCGCATCTCAACTACTCAATTCCCGCCTGGGGTTATAGATGTGATAGGATAAACAAACTTCAAAAACAAGCCATACATACAATATGCTCTGCTACTTTCAATGCCCATACTGAGCCCCTATTTAAAAAATTGAATATTCTCAAATTAGGTGATTTGATGCATTCCAGGGCACTTAAATTCTTTTACCGATATCGTAAAAATGAATTACCTGGATATTTCAACCAAATGTTCTCACCTTTACCTGTATCTCACCCTTATCCTACCCGCAATCGTAATATTCCCCGCTACCCAGTCCCATCCCACAATCTTACTAAAAAACGCATCCGAGTCTTTATCCCCACAGTACTTGATAACACACCTAATTCTGTAAAAGACAAAATAAACACTCATTCATACTCTGGTTTTTCTCTATATCTTAAATCATATTTAATCTCTCAATATTCCGACATTTGCACCATTACTGATTACCATGTCTGCAATCAATGATCAGATTATTTTATTATTTTCTACCATTGTATATGTTTGACTGCTTTCATTCTTACGAAAAATGATTGTATACGACATGTTATGTAATTCATTTTTCTTACCCTCATGTTTATTTGTTACATAATACCTTACTAACTCTCATTTTGCTTTGTTATATTCTTGTTTCAGTAAACGATTGTCTTTTGGTTATTTGAAGTTATCTGGAGTTGCAATGTTGAAATTTTGTTTAAACACACCACAGGTGGCCCCAGCGTTAGCGGATCTATGCATCCTTAGCTGGGGTCATCCTGATCTCGTTATTGCATTGCTGGATTGTACTATGCTACTTTTTTTTTTTGGTCAAATAAAACTGCTCTGACTCTGACTCTGACTCTGACTCTGTTCCCTTATGCCTTTCCTCACAATGCAGCTATAAAGGAGGGGGGTTTGCGAGGAGGGGTCCTAGTGCACTGGTACAGGAAATAATTTTGCCCCAGTACAGTTATGCAGAAACTATTCTGAAACAATGCCCAGTATGAAGCAAAGAAAATAAGAGGGCTTCCAGTGTGGTGATCAATAGGGAAAATAAAATGACCCAGTATGCCGGTGTGGACATACCCTTTACCCCCCTCATCAAATGCGGCATATCACCGTCATGTAGCTTAATTATCACGCAATTCAGCTACATGTATATGGCATAAATGCACATATATGTGTATTTAAAGGGCCCAGAAAGGTAGGTCTATACATGTCTGCATTGGGAGATGGCTCAGTGTGATAAGGATAACTACCCAGAGGCCATTTGGTGATCTTGACAGTTGTACTGCCTCACGTGGTTGATTATTATACCATGGGGTCTGGTTAACAGGGTGCAATTGATCCCCAATGTCTGCCCAGATAGACGTTTCTGTTTATACACAGAGCATAATGTCCGTCTTTACTATCACTGATAAGGACTGACCACAACTGTGTAGCCCGTCTGCTGGAGTGATGTATGATGGAGCTGTATTAAAGTGGTCATGAACTGCCAATAGCTGTAGCTGAGACTGCCGAATGTACCCGAGTAGTGCATTGATGCAGCTACAGGCTGGCAAGACCAAGAAGATAAAAGACATTTTGCCAGTTCCCGATGCCATGTACTCTGAGACTTTTCTCTTCTAGAAACTTCGCTGAAAGTGTATGTAGTGCAGGGGCAATATGTATTGATAAATCATCCACATGGGTATATCCCATGCTATCCTAGCTCTGATCTCAACATGGTGGCGTATTAGACCAGGCCGTTCAAATGTTGTGTTGTCTCAGTTTGATCATAAAGCTTTTCTGCTCTGTAGAACAATTGATTTTGATTAAATGTGTAATTCCCCATACTCTGTGCGTATAACTCAGCCATGTTCAGCTCAAGATCTGATTATACAAAAACCAGTCAAGTTAAGCAGCTTCGTGTATACCTCCATGTCAAGTACCACAAAAGTGTGTATTGTGATGCTAAAGACATATCTGTTCATGTGAGACAAGAACTTGCTTGTGAAGAGGCAAAAAGACCAAGTGTGTTATTTTTTATATTCAGTGTGTGGTCCACTTCATAGATTATTCCATTAGCTTCTACAGCAGTCCCTGTCTTGAGAGATCACCTGTTTTGAGAGACCACAATTTTGTCCTCTCCAGGGGTGGTCTTTGCAAATAGGTTTCACTGTAATCGTATTGCATTCCATTGAGTCAGAAGAATCACTCGCTGAGAGAGTGCCCCTGGCCAGCTGTCATTCTTTCAGACAGTAATGCCATAATATGACAGTCTGTTCACCTGACAAGGTCACTGGTCCCAGCGCCACATCTGAAAGCTGATATACCGTACATCTGCATAAATTTTCCAAAAAAATAGACTTTTGATGGGGAGTCTTTTGTTCCTGTGATACTTTGTAATGGGTGCTTCTATGTAGGATCTGTGGAAATTTATGTGTGGTCACAGTCAGAGTCACAGGCCTACATACACTGTACGTTGTATGATCTGATATGGCATATAGAGAATCCAGCAATGAGGGGCAGTTGCTGACAATTTTAGCAGCAGGAGATTTTTTGGGTGGTGGTGGTGATGGTCATGTTTTTCTTTTAATCTTGAGTCTTGCCTTATGAAAACAAACAAACAAACAAACACCCCCCCCCCAAAAAAAAAAAAAAAAAAAAAGCCCCCCACACAAATTTAACAATTGTCACAAATTTCTGTTTGTTTGTTTTTGCAACTGCCACCCCATACATGCTAAAATATATTTCTCACATTCGGTATTCCCCTCCAATAAGACCCCCCCCCCGCCCCCCCAAGAGAGGCCACGCTCTCTAAAGGCCACTTCTCCATGCCATAAAAGTGGTATTTCCATTGTATTGTCCCCCTCTCGAGAGAGGCCACCCCTCTAATATGGCCACTTAAGTGGCAATTGGGGTGGTCTTATTAGAGGTGGGGTTACTGTACCTGTATTTGATAGCAATTGCAAACTTATCTCTGAATCAGACTTAAGTTTCCTGTCCTGCTTTTGCCATTCTGTTCGCTATTCGATTGCATATAATTGACCAATGGGAAATGAGTTGCAACAATGATGAAGAAAGTGATCGGCATTAACAGCTGTGGATAGACGTAGTGAGCATGACAGGAGACAAGCACCATGTATGTGAGAAATATCCTTATACCCAGCCCTGAAGTGTAGGCTGAGTCTAATTGCATCATTCATTGCCAGCTGAGAAAACCAAGCTGTGTGAGTTATACCTCTTGGTTGTCAGTATGAAGCAGCAATTAGTTAAGTAAGATGTTATTACATTAGATACTGCCTGAAAGGTGTAATTGATGCCTAATGTTTGAATATTAAGTATTTATATATGCGATTCCTAGCTGGATCTGTTGCTCGGGTATCTTATAATGACCTCACTTAACATACATATACATGCAAAAAATGTTTGCTTATAAACATGTATAATGACCTTAATGTATTGCAATTAGTGCCGACTGGAAGGAAAAACTGATTAAATGAGTAGTCAATCCATCATTGCTAACAAACTTGATAATCAACGTACATGTAAACACATGCCAACCCAGTTGGTAAAATTGTCATTTATGGTGAACTGATTATGAATATTAACCCTTAAAGTGCTGATTTAAGATTGAGTCAACAGCTCTCCTTGGAACACTTTGCGCGCATTGCGCGCAAAGTGTCGCAAGGAAAGCTGTTGACTAAGACTACTTTTTGCTATAGACTAGGCTTGCTGATATTTGAATGAAAGGTATATTCATGAGGAATTTGACTCTTTTAACCATTATATGTTTAATGGTAATGAGAAAGCAACTATAGCAGTGATTAGCACTTTAAAGGTTAAGACAGATGTACATTCAGTCTCCAACCATGGGAAGCTCAAGTCCTTGTGTATCTGGCAGAAATACAATAACATAAAACATATCAAAAATGAACTCATGCCACCCTTATGACGCTTTTTTCACACTAATATCTAAATGTCATCTGCTAATTGTATTTTACTAATTTAGGGATTATTTTTCAAAATTTTGGATGAAACTTGCATGGAAGATCATTCCAAATTATATGCCCATGGTTAACAGCTTTGCTTAGCATGCTGTGGGTGCAGTGCACCCAGAGCGTGCCAAGGAAGGCTGTTAACTCAGTCTTCTATCAGGGTGGAATGAGCTAAAGCTTTGCCTCCCTCAAACTAGCCAAAAGTGGCTGGTGGTCAAATATTGTCTGCATCAATTTTTTTGTTGACTAATTCCAATAGTAAACTTGACTTGTCTGTCAGCTGAGTTGATGTGGTGGGTCTCTCCGTCTTCTCTCTGCTGTTATCCATATATGCTGCACAATTGACATTTTCAATTTTTCCAGAACAGTGAGCTAGATTCACATCAAAGTTGGTGAAAATGTACATGTACCTTGGGTGGATCTTTATCAAATTTGTTCAAATATTTATCCTCCACTGATTCTTGGATTTGTTATGAGTTTTTGAGTCTTTTTTTGGGGGGGGGGCAAATCTTAAAAAAAAATCTTCTCTGAAACCAGCCGGCCAAGTGTTTTATAGGGAGCCTTTTCGGACTCCCAGAACTTAATTTGTTCAAGAGGAGGTGCTGCAGTTTTTTGATGTTTTGTATGAATTTTACAAGTCTGAATTGAATCTTTTTTCTCAATGTAGCACAAATGTGTATCATATGGAAGTTTGTTTTGGCACGATTAATGTGGATGACGATAACCTAATTTCTCAAGGTCACAGAGTGACTGTATTTCAAGAAATTAATTTTTGTGATTCTCATCCAACTAAATGTCATCAGAGCATTAGGCCCAGGACGTCTTGTTATTTATGTCTTTTCAGTGTGAAAATATTAGGCAATAATATTCTACATGTCTCTTAAATTCTTCCACTCATGTGAGCAACTGTGCGTGCAGTTATATTAGCATAGCTAGACATGGTATGCAGATGTTTGACAACAGAGCACATGTGGACACAATAAAGGACCGGAGTGTATGTAAATACATATTACATTCATTGATTAATGAGCACAAAAACTCTGAGATATATATATATATATATATATATATATATATATATATATATATATATATATATATATATATATATATATATATATATATATATATATGTATGTATATATGTGTGTGTGTGTGTGTATACCATATTTCTCCCAATAAGGGCGCATGCTCTAATTAAGTCCCCCCACAACCTCTTTGGAATCTGCATGATAAAAGAGCAGATCAAAAATTCTTCATTTAATGATTTATTTTCACACTATTCTAGATGTAATGTTTAAAGTGGGATTCTAAACTGAAGGCTTATTGCACTGTCATTTTGTAAGTGCAGGCAGGCACGTATGGTACGTGTTATATCAACCGATCGATGAACACAAAAACTGTTATATACGCAGGCTCTGGTGAATCTCTCATTGTTTACCAACATATGTGATGGTTTGGAAGCCAGACTCACTCAGAGAAATTCCTATGATATATTGATTGACATGCCATGAGCAGTTTCGGCATAATAATTGCAGATCTATTCTTAACAAGCCATTTTCCCCTAAATGTACTCAGGCTGAGTCAACAGCTTTTCCTGGCCTGGATTGGGTGCTAATCTAGGGCAAGGGCAAGCTGTTTACCTGGATCATGTTATCTTCATAGATCTTATCCACTATTTCCATGCAAAATGTAATGGGGGGGGGTTACTTTTAAAGCAGGCGACGTTTTACCACTTGCTGGTTATGGCTGGGTTGAAGGAAAAGACGATTTACAGAAACATGTGAAAGGATTATGTAAATGGATGGAACAGATGAATATTAGTGACAGAGTAAACAGAAATACAGTATATATTACTTTATAATCTGTAAATATTTCATGAATGTAAGAGTAAATATGGCGTGTATGTGTAATTGGTTTGGCCACTGATAATGGTATTTCTAAGTGTGTAACAGAATGAAAATAATTTTTTTAAAAATTGAATTAGCATATATTTGCATATATTTTATGATAAAGAGGGTAAACAGTAAAGGAGTCTCTGAAGACAGGTGTATGGTCATTGACGTAGAAGTTGGATTCATACAGCTGATGTACATGTATACCACAACTCACTCCATACCCGTTCCTGATTTTCAGTTGTATTATGACAAAGATGATATCAAAATCTTCATGAGAACAGCTGTCGTGCTCCTAATGTACTTCATGTACATGTATGTAACTGGCCCTTCTGCCAAGAAAAAGTGACAATTGACATGTGGGTGACCCTTGAATGCAGCTAAATTAAAGAAATTGACTTCTTTATCCCCAAAATGGGAGGCATTCTTGTTAATTTCCTGGCAATTTGTATGACCTGGTCACTGAACAATGGCAGTAATTTCTGCTGTGATACTGGCATGCTGATGAACAGTCCTGTGGTACGTGTTACTTAGTAAACGTTTCTTGCAATAAAGAGCACTTTATTCCAAACAGATTACAACTAATTCTTCCTGCATGAATCTCAGTGTCTCTTTGGAGGTGTAACTATGATTTTTCATGCTGAAAATGTAAAATTGTTTCCAGTGTGTTATTTTTGCAAAAGCAACACATTTTGTCCTTGTTTAACTGAGATCTGTACATACATACAGGCACTTCCTTGTTGAACAATGTGGGCAAGAGCAGCACCGCACTTAATATGAATGCCCATCATTGTGACCATAAAGAGCAGGTGACCTCTCACAGTGGTGGCCACATACAGTGTACAGTGAAACCTGTTTTGAGAGACCACCCCTAGGGCAAGCCAAAAAGTGGTCACATAAGGCAGGTGGTCTCTCAATAGAGGATAATAACATGGGAAAAATAGCAAAAGGGACTTAGTCAACATGGTTTGAGAAGGCAGGTGGTCTTTCATCACAGTGGTCTCTCAAACAGGTTTCACTGTACAGCAGACACCATACCGCTCCACCAACAAACATGGTGTAAAGCTGGTTTGTGCATGGATTGCCTCAAGTCATGGCCAGCCTGCCACAAGGACAGCCACAGCATGGCCTGCCAGTCAATATCAAAACAGTGGTCTTTCATTGAATGAGTTAATGTAATGTGTGGATGGACAGCTGCTGACAGTGAATACTAATCCAATATTATTTCATGTTTTAATCCTGAGAAACCTGATGCAGAGATGCCAACATTCAAAAATCAATTTGATGTACAGTTGGTTAAATCCCTCAGGGACAGAAAAAACTGACAAAGTAAATTTCCATCAAAATCTGAATTCTGATGCAGGACAAATGCTAAGAGTGATCAAATTTTCAGTCAGTCTCTGGGAGGATGAGGGACACTGGCACATAACTGCTGATTGAAACTGATGTTATCAGCATGCAACATTTTCCAATTCATTATAATCATGAAGTCTTCTGCTTCTGTCTTTTTTTTTTTGTTGTTGTTGTTGTCGTCATGTAGAGTAATATGCCATCATTCAACAACTTTCCACCATGCACAATGTGTACAAATTGTACCTGCTGTGCTGGGGAAAGCAATTGATACATGTGGTAAGCTAGACTTGCACACACACTGGATACCCAGACAAAACTATGGTGTACACTGCGCAGCCTTTCCACACATCCTGTGTACATCCGGTAGTGAAACAGTGTTAGAACATTTCTGAAACAGTGTTCTTACAGTGTGTAAAATTGCAAAGTAGCAGCAGATGGACCAGTGTACACTGGAGTAATAGTGTACACTGCAATAACAGTGTACACTGCAGTAGCAGTGTTTTGCACATACTGTGTTTACAGTGTGGCAAAAAGGCAAATGAGACAGAAAACTGTACTGTGTAATGTACACTGCACCAAACAGTGTACATTTTGCCAGCAGTGTAAATACAGTGTGCTTAGAGTGTGGTAAAAATGCAAATGAGTGACCTGCACAAAGTGGTCACAAATTTTGATTGGCAGCGTGCATACAATGTACACCATATCAACTCTGTCATATCAGTATTGATACTCTGTGCACTGAATCCACACTATTTGTACACTGGTGTAGCATTGTACACTGTTTCTTTGCAAGGATGACCTTAATATACAAGAAAGGGTATAATCTGTCAATCGCTGATGAAAAAGAAATGCTGTATGAAAGGAATGACATGCTTAGCTAATCTATTGAACAAGTATTGTATTTAGAATTTGACACCCTTACATGCCAGACCAAAACTTGTTTTGTTTTGTCCATAAGCTACTGCCACTTCCGCTGATTTATTCATGTGCATGCAGGCGACTCAAGGGCTCAGTCATGCATCTAACCAGCGGCGAGTCTTAGGATGTGTTGCAGTAGGAAGTCAGCCTGTGTCTTGGTGTTTAATTGAGAGAAGATGAAGGCATGCAGAAGTGATATAACGATAATTGATTTTGTTATGCTGCCATAAGTGGTCTTCCTGGTGTCTTCCTAAATAAATCTGCCTCATTTTGGAAATGATGTCCAAGAAAAATGGTTTATTTCAGCAAGTAGCAGATGGATTTCCATTGAAAAGTGTAGACGTATGTCCAATTAGTGTTGTTCACTAACTCTCAGGCACCCAGTATGAGTGATATACATGTACACTTGATTATCTTGGGTGGGTGAACTGGTTCCATACCATATACATATAGTGGTTGAAGCTTTGCTCAGTAGATTTCTGCTTGTACAGCACAATTTTGCCAGGCAGCACAAGAACTATACTGATTCTAGGCTGGCCACATTGATACCTCAATGAATGCTTTTTGTTTTTTATACCAGATACTTACTGTGACACCCTGTCCATTTGGCAGATGTCTTGTGGTAAATTTTTTATCTAATTTGGGTTTTTTGGAACAGAAAGTTTGCCTATTTTTTGGTAATCTTCTCTGTAGAATGCAATCTCTTTATAAATTCTGTGTTAAACATGAAATACATGTACTACCATAGGAGCAAAGAATCTGTTTTTCTTAACAGATAATGTTGACCATTACGCTATGAGGAATATGAATATCAGTAATACACATACACTACGATCATCCATACTGGATATGTGAAAGTAGAGGCACTTCAATGTCAAGCATTGACTGATGGGTCCATCTCTCAGCACATTTTGATGGCTCCTGTCACCTTGAAAATGAGGTCAAGGTCACCAAAATGAAAATAAGTGAAGAAATGGTGCCAAAGTAAAAATAATTTAAGCATGAGTTTAAGGTGGCTGGTACTAGTCTGGAGAAACAGGTTTTTAGAGTGTGTTAAATCTTAAAGTGCTAATCACGGCTATAGTCATGTTCTCATTACTACATTATGGTTAAAAGATTCAAATTTCTCATGAAAATACCTTTCATCCAAATACCAGCAATAACCTTGTCTAAAGCAAAAAGTAGTCTTAGTCAACAGTTTTCCTCAGGGCACTTTGTGCTCAAATCAGCACTATAAGGGTTAAGCAAACACCACTTTCTATGAGTTGTCAGAGATACCCAAGTGTGGCTGTATTGCCTTATTTTGTCCATTTATCTGTGCTGTATAATTTGTGGAAGGACTGGACGAGCCACCCTCTGACAGGCAAGTGCTGTGCTGGTGGGAAGCTTACATGGTACTGCACACTTTTTAGGGATCCTTAAGTAATCACAAACAATATTTGCTGGATTGGAAATGTATGTTGTGGGCCTATATTAGATCAGGCTGATCTATTTTCACTTAAACAACATGCATGAATAGACCAGTGTCTTATGGATTTTATTCTTTCATTTTCAACTGAACTGGGTAAGTTTCAGTTTAAAGAATTGCAAATTAAGCTTCTTGTAGAAGGAGGCAGGTAGGCAGGGGGGGGGGGGGGGAAGTGGTTATAGCGAGGAGTTATTTTAAAGTCTATCAAAAGGTTGAACCATCCCTAAACCAACTGCAGGGGAAAAATGAATAAGAAACATGTACATGCATACATTGTGGTTGATTTCTGGGTTTGTTATTGGACTGATTTAATTTCCAGCTTTCTAGCTTAATCACAAATTCTGCATTATCATGCTTTATCTGAGAGCTCTTTTCATGAAAGTTCAATCCTGTATCACAGGCTTATTCTTTAATATAAATGACTCAGAGATTCAGGCAGACACTACATGCAGTGGACCCTGTCGTCACAGATCATGCCTGTGAGGCATTAGCTGTCTTGAAAGACCCTCTTTTCAGGATCCTCTGCTTAGCACAGGAAAACCTCCCTGTATACTGAACAGCGTTGGGACCAGAAAAAAGTGTTTGGTATAGTGAAGTGTTCGGTAGAGGGAGCGTTGCTTACATCAGAAGTGCATTTGTATATTTGGGACCAAGTAATGGTGTTCAGTATAGAGAGGTGTTCCTTACACAGAGGTGTTCAGTTAGGTTTTACTGTACTTTTCCTCTTACCAGCACCTGCTATGAAAGACCATTAGCCTTTTTCTAAAGACCACAATTTGATCATGCATATGGTAGGAATGGTCTTTGAAGACAGGTTTCACTGTAGCTCATTCCACACTGTGTAAGAGTTAGCTTTACCTCACTGTTTTGCTCCACTATGGTCGGTATTTCACATACCTGACCAAAGAAAAATGTTTACAATTAGCTCATTCCACCCTGATAGAAGACTGAGTCAACAGCTTTCCTTGGTGTGCTCTGGGTGCGTTGCACCCATTGCACACCAAGGAAAGCTGTTGACCATGGGCATATAATTATGATCTTCCACGCAAGTTTCATCCAAAATTTTGAAAAATAATCCCTAAATTAGTAAAATGCAATTAGCAGACGACATTTAGATATTTGCGGGACAGTGAAACAGTGTCATTAGGGTGGAATGAGTTAAGGGTGTGAATGTGTCTGTTCTCTGCTCACTTCACTGCTCTATTTTGGAATTCAGGGTGTACTATGAAAGCAAATTGAAAAGAAGAAAAAAAGCTGTTCATAACCTGTTCCTGTTTTGTCTCTCTGTGCCACATGGAATCTTTGAAAAAAGTAGTTTGGTTGTAATTTCGAAACCCTGTTTATATAGGCCTAGTTACATGTAAGTTTATATCGTGTACACGTGTAAGCATATGGTACATATTATGTGTTGGTGTAGTTATATGTACATGCAGGTTAATATCTTGCATAAATGTAGGGTACACACATGCGTGGTTTGTTTCAGTTGAACTTTATAGACACAGCTGTGCTGATTATTCCTATTACAGCAAAACATTGGTATAATGACACCATCTGTTCCCCACAAGACGTGTCAAATATCTCAATATGTCAGATAAATCAGTCAAGTGGCAAAGAAATTTGACTTGAAGTTTCTCAAAACTTGTCTTGAAGTGAATATATGGGACATCAGAATGTTGTTATAAGGTTTCACTGTATATATTAGCATCAAATTCCATGTCAAAGTTAAAACCACTTCACTGCATTTTAGTTCATTAACATGGATAAGAAAAATGGTTCTTTTATCAAAAGAAATCTGTGCAGGTGAAAGGATAATTTATCATACATCTTGGGATGATCTTATAGGACTATCAAATTATAACAAAAATAACTGTTCTGTAAAGAGTGTTGATTACATGTGTGATCAAGGGGGCTACAGTGTGGCCTCCATGGTGTGACTGATGCAGATTTGTGTTATATCTCAGACAAAAGTGAGGGCAGATACCCAGGCCAGATGGCTTCTGTCACAGTAGATCCCTAGGTTTAACCCTCTTGGGTCTAGTCAACATGCTTTCCTTGGCACATTCTGATACACCTCTAGGCCAAGTCAAAATTAATGTTTTTCCTGGCATATTCTGTTACACCTCAAAGGCCTAGTCAACACACTTTTCTTGCCACATTCTGATACACCTCTGGGGCCTCGTCAACACACTTTTTTGGTACAATCTGATACACCTTTGGGGCCTAGTCAACATGCTTTATTGGTACATTTTAATACACCTTTGGGGCCTAGTCAACACACTTTTCTTGGCACATTAGGATACACCTCTGCAACCTAGTCAGCACACTTTTCGTGGCACATTCAGATACACCTCTGGGGCCTAGTCAACACACTTTTCTTGGCACATTCCGATACACCCAGTATGTGCCACATGGAGAAGCTCTTCATTGGCTGCCAAGCAATAAGCTGTCAACTAAAGGATGCTGATGAGATCTCTTTGACACTTAGAATTAAACTGTGCACTTTATATTCAATAATTACCTGTGGGATTTACATATCTTTGATACTGTAAATTCACTTAATTTCACTGTTTTTTTTTTATTTCACTGATGGCACAAAATCATAAAAAAAAAAAAATGGAATAGTATTTTAATATATAGCTTCAATTGGAACTATCTGCAAAATAGTGAGATGAAAATTTATTTAAATATAAGAACGGCAAAAAATAAAATGAAAATTTATAAATGTGAAATTAATTACACACACAGTAAACAGTCAAACAAACTGGCTGTATAGTGACCTGAATCCAGCGGAATGATAACTATCTGAGCATGTGTCAATTATATGTCACAGCAGCTATGAGGCCCCAACTGGGGAAAAAACTCCCCATATCAGCTTTAAATAATTAGCATAACCAGACACAAGATAATAAAACAAAGATGTTATCTGTGCCCCAATTGGCCCTTGAAGTACTCAGGATAAGATGTATGCAATCTTAAAACATGCTGTCACCATCATGTGCCTGAGTCATTCTTGATGAAAAAGGAAAGAGATGACAGCTAATTATGACACTGTACTAGTTGTGATAGTTTTTAATGGGAAAAAGTTGCATAGAGGTATATCTGCATTAAATCCTTCAGGGTTAACATCGTCTATCAGATACCAGTTAACTTGTCAGTACATGTAGGTGTCCATGTAAATGTACTTCGTGGCTACACACCTCTGAAAATTTACAAATGAAAATCTATCATACGATGTCCAGGAATTGTACCTTTTTGACCTCTGTCTATCCTCTTTGATAAAACTGGAACAGTTTTCAACAGAAATACAAATTGCTTGCAAGTACACATGCATGAGATGCGAGGAACCTAATGTATTGTAGTTTTAATAGCAGAAAAAACCAGGAGGATTTTGTGAGTACCATTCATGTTCTTCACATGATCACGTCTTCTGTAATAGAAAAAGATCTATGTTGTAAAAGAAATATGCAACAGTCTGTGTGACTGGCCTAACTACTGTAGATTATAGCACTAGGTATTGGTGCATCACTGCAGCCAATATAACACGGTATGGTCTTTGCAGCTGTCACATTCAAAAAAGAAAATAAAAAACAAAGAAGATGAGAACAGTTTAAAAGGTACACTTACCTGTGTACAATAAATGTTGACAGGTCAAAGTTCAATGTTACAATTCCCTGCAAGTCACAGATCCAAAAAGTAACCCGGCAAACTGTAGGTGTAACAGTACAGTATATGGCTTGAGAGTCAGCCAACAACCAGGGCCCTGCATTATAGTGAGTGGCGTGGCTATACCTTTACTTACAGCTCTTGTATGTGCATGCTAAGTGAAGGGCTGGTCCAGAAACACACAGCCAGCAGCAGCTCCAGCAGTGGCGCTGAAGCCATGTGCTGGATGGCTCCCATGTAGAGTGTCTATGGCTTAATTGCTGAGAGTTGTGCAAAGTCTGTGGTGTTGCTGGTGGGGCTGTGCCAGAAATGTGTGTAAGTGGAGCAGGAGGTGATTTATACATGTACATGTGCATTCTTTGTGTGTACCAATTAAGACTGTGGGGAGAAATTGATGGGCCACTGTGAGCCTTAACTGTTTCCCACATAAAACTGCCCCAAAGCACCCAGATGTGCATTTAAATTGTCACCTGCTTTACTCTTTTTAATTAGATTTTATGTTAGTAGAAAACATTTTTTGCTGAGGATTTTAGATAAGAGCTATTATGGATGCATGTCCCAGGTCAATTAAAGGCCATTCTGGCCAGAAAAGGACTGGATTGCTGCATAGAAATGTGAAATGAGAATCTATCAAAAAATGAGAAGAAACACATATAATATGACAAGGGTGGGATATATCATTTGGGTATAATTCATTGTATTACAAGAAGCAAAGATAGTTCAAGTTGGTGTACAGAGAGGAAAATCTTAAATGGAAAGTGAAACTATAGATAAAGTACATGTGCAGGAGTGGACATCCTAGTTATATACATAGAAAAATAGAGACAGAGAAACCGGTGACTAGGATTGCCCTAAAGTAAAGCCGACCAGATTCAACACTAATTGGGGTCACCAGGGCATAATTAAATGTGAATAAGAGTTAATAACAGTCAGAAAAAAAATACCCTTTAAGAGAAGAAGTAAAGCCACTGAAAACTTATGTCAGATTTCATGAATATTACCATGGCAGAGGACAAAAGACAGAAAATATGACAACTTGCCATTCCTAATGAAGTAGGCCTACTTTTAGATGAAAATAGAGTGTACATATGTAACTCCAGAACAGGGGTAAAAAATGTGTGTGACATAGTCATGTTGTTAATAAAATGATTGCTAATACCAGTGAGGATACATGGCGATTTTGTCGACAAAAAAGAAAAAACAAAAAACAAAAAAACAAAAACAAAAAAAAACAAAAAACAACTCCCCAGCCATTGGCAATATTGTGTAGTGTACTGTAAATTGCTTTATTTTCGCGTGTATAAATTTTCATGATTTTTATATTTTTGACATTTCAGTGTAGTTTGAATTTCACTGTTTTGGACATAATTCCCATTCAAACAATATTAAAATACTATTTCACTGTGTTTTTATTTTCACGGTTTTGTGCCATCAGCGAAATAAGCGAAAATAAGAATACAGCGAAATTAAAGCAATTTACAGTATATTGTCAATGTTAATACAATGGACATTTGATGAGTCATGTTTGGACTGCGTGTCATAGATTTGACCCATTTTCAGAATCAAATGCAAAATCCAAAAGAGTTGAATATCTTTTTGAAGTTTGTTTCAGTTTATTACATTTATATACCTAAAAATCCAACACAGTTTATGCATATTGGTAGCACGTTGTACAGAAACACATGAAACAGAGTTATGTTGATTGACTGTTCCAAGAAACCTTGATGTACCTGATAGCAGTCCTAATATCCTGTCAGGGTCCATTATTGGCAGAAATATCATTTGTAGGTGAAGCACATGAGAATGTGCTGAGTATCAGCGTATAGGATTCTTATGGTAAACATACTGGAGACTGTTTCAAAGGCAGAAGAGCCCCATACCTCTAGTAGATGAAAAGCCTACTCGGGTACAATGGGGGTCTTGAGTAAGCTTTATCTGCTGTATGATATGTGCATTATACATGTATCATTGTGTTCTGCTAGCAAGAACAGGAGGGCGTCCACTATACCCATATGATAGACAAAAGAAATTAATTAAAAGCCACTGTGATCTGCTACTTCGGTGACTAATTAATGCCTCTCCATTGAACTGATTTATCAGTGATTAAAGCTAGGGGACTGAATGATGTGCAAAAACACACTGCCAGTTGTTCCCAGTTGTAAAAGACTATTCCCCAAATAGATTGTTTGTCATGCTTAATAAGGCAATTCACATACTTAGTATATGTTTGCAAATAACATCATGTAAATACATTGTATGGCAAAATCTTCTCTTTGATGATGATGCATACATTGTATGATAAAATTTCTCTCTTATGATGCAATATGCATTGTATGCCAAAATCTTTTCTTTGATGATGCATCATGCATACATATACATTGTATGACAAAATATTTTCTCTTTGATGATGCTTCGTGCATACATGTACTTTGTATGACAAAATCTTCTATCTGATGATGCAGTATGTATTGTATGCCAAAATCTTCTCTTTGGTGATGCATCATGCATACCTATACATTGTATGACAAAATCTTTTCTTTGATGATGCATCATGCATACATATACATTGTATGACAAAATATTTTCTCTTTGATGATGCTTCATGCATACATGTACTTTGTATGACAAAATCTTCTATCTGATTATGCAGTATGCATTTTATGCCAAAATCTTCTCTTTGATGATGCATCATGCATACCTATACATTGTATGACAAAATCTTTTCTTTGATGATGCATCATGCATACATATACATTGTATGACAAAATATTTTCTCTGATGATGCAGTATGTATTATATATGCCAAAATCTTCCCTTTGATGCTGCAGTCTTATTTTTTAGTCAAACTTAAGGCATTCTATATTTGCATGCTCCCATATTATGCTGTGCATAGTTGTAGAGGTATGGTTATTTCTCATTGTATGCTTCATCAATTTCACTTAAACTCGGCACAAATGGTCCTGAGATATGTAGTGTCACTGAACGAAATTATTAGATTTTGTGTCATAATATAATATTAAAGGATTAAAACAGTCGACACCACAGCTTGACTGAGGATTGTATTGCTGGTCACATGACCAAGGGCCTATTAGGGCCTGAGGTATTCTACCTGCCAATACAATCCTCATGTTTAATACATTTATAATATAGGCGTCATCTGATAATGCGACTTTAAAACTCACCAAATTTCCACGAATTTTTAATGGATTCAGTTTCCTTGTGCTGGACTGTAGCCAGCGCAACCACATTAACTGTGCATTATCTTACTTAATATCAAAGAGAGGCAGGGTCTGTATCACAGGATTAAGATGGGTCATGTGATGTTGTTCTTATATCTGATTGGCCTACCTCTCCCACCTATATTATCATGTGACTTATGCAGTATTCCATACAAGGTAATCTGGGTATTAAAGCTTGTGGATTCTCTTTCATAGCTAATTACTGTGTATGTCATTTCTGGTGGCATGTTTTAATCTCAATTGTCAAGAGATATTCTCCTCACCATTGCAGAAGGATAAAAATAATAAAATCTCAAATAGTGATAATATTAGACATATATTTATGTAGGTTGTCATCCATAATGATTCGCAGCTCTTGTTAACAGATGAGAAAATCTGGCACGAAAACACTGATTATCCAAAATGCAGAAATTATTTTTAAACAACCGATTCTACCTTTGAAATTAATCCATCAACTGACATAACAAACCCAGTACATGTATTTTGTGTAGGAATGGATTGAACGCTTGTGTAATCAGGTAATTGATTTAAGATTTTTGCCCAATTGGCACATAGATTCAGTCGTATGAGATGATCTGTATTTGAAGAGTGATATCTCTCAGTATTAGCTCTAGACGCTTTCACCCCAGTCACCCGACAGACTAGCAAGCATTTGCACATTGTGGCAGACAATGCGGGCAAAAAGGGTTAAGTCAATATCTTTGAGCTTAATTTTTAAGCAGTCATCTGGGGGGCAATTGATCCATCCTTGAAGTGAAGAGCCATCAATCCACGCAAAGTTACGGCTTAAGACAGGAGGGAGGAGTCGCTATTAAGCCAGCACAGGTTTTTTAATAACCTTCATACCCAAGAGTCGGATGATAAAATCATTATTCCATTCTGTTTGGTTGAACAGTAAGGTTCTGTAGCAGATTGTTTTCTGGAGCTCAAATGGAACTGTGCTCTTCTTTTGATTTGTTTGTAATTTGAGACCAAAAAGTATATGATAAACGTTTCATCTGAACTTCATTTCCCAAGGTATTAAGTCAAGTAGGGTTTGTCATTACAAATGGTTTTGATCTATAAGTTGGGTAAATGTGGGTTCACTTGCATCAAATTAGCCCTTTTTCCCACGTATAGGCCAACAGCGTTCCTTTGGGGGGGGGTCCAACACATCCCCAAGAAAGCTGTTGACTTGCTTTTAATTCAAAGGGGGGAAAAGGGTTAAAATATTTAAACTTACTTATCATTTTTTTGTGTGCATGTGTATATGTGACTTGGGAAATGTCAGCGTTGATGTTAAAAAAAGATTCCGCAATTCAGTATTATAGATTTGTATTGGATGGGATTTGTAGGGCCACTTGTACATACAGTAAGAATGAGCCTCAGTCTTTCAACTTCTGCAATTATGTGATAACTAGATAAGCAGATTTGCTTCAGAGCAAATCTTTGTGCATTAAAAGCTGGCGTAATTTAAAATCCTACAATATTGACTTTGTGTCCACAGGATGTACATGCAGTAAGACATAAGAGAGCATGAGAGGGACACAAGCAGTCTTCTAAATATTTAATCTTACACACAACTTGACTTGAAATAAAGGTTTAAGTGTGCTAGGGAATCAAAGCTGGACTGGCAACTTTAAGTGAGTTTGAAGATTATATTGAACATTTAAACTGATCAGCAAAAGTGAAGCAGGCTTGAACCTATAGTTAAATGTAGTCCTGCAGAGACTCACTCATTGCTTAGGTAGTAGACATGGTATAGAAATGTCTGCCGTTTTGTACCCATTGAAAAGCTTTGTACCACATGACGGTGCTTAACTCTTCTCTTTTGATAGCAATATTCCCTTTTTTGTACAAAGTTGACTCTTTTGAGACCAGACTTGTTCTTCCCTTTTGACTCCTAGCTGTTACAGTTAGGTCAGCTGCAGTATTTTGGCCTGATGCTTACATGGCTACAGTCTTTTTTTTTTTCTTTTTTTTTGTTATTTTTTATGACAGCTTTATGCTGGGAGCCCTCCCAGTAAAGCAGCACCTCCTCCCCCCAGCTACATTTTTGAAAGTCAAGATTCCCCAGTTGTGTTCATGCCTTATATGGATCGGTGCATGTATATATTATGCAGGGGGACATAACTAACTTCATTAAACATTTGGACAATCTCAACATTGAACTTACTGTAGATAATTGTATTTTCACATGTTTCAATTACGTGATTTTTGTATTTTTGACATTTCATTGTAGTTTTAATTTCACTATTTTGGACATACTTAATTCATATCCAAAAAATGTTGAAATACTATTTCATTGTGTTTTTGTTTTGACAGTTTTGTGCCATCAGCAAAATAATGAAAACAAGAGTACAGCAATATTCAAGTAATTTACAGTAATCTATTTCCAATGTGGCTACAGATTGACACTACTTGACATCAGTGTCAGAACACGTGCTGCATGCCAATATTACTTCACTACTTCCTGTTGGCGGATAAGCAGGTTATTTCATTGGATAGTTCCCAGTACTGATGTGGAATTTGGTAAACACAATGGTTATATATATATATATATATATATATATATATAATCATAAGGTCATTTCTGACCATGTACACTGTATGTCATGCTGCATGTTCTATTGACCAGGACCTGAGACCAGCAATACAAGTTGTAAAATCTACAATGGACAAGAAGGTTTGCTCTTCAAACAACCATGAGGCTAAGAGTGGGTTTTTAAGGGATTAATACCACCAACCAGGGGTTTGTGCCTGCACCCTGAACCCGCCCGCCAGCAGAACACCCAAGCCAGTCAAAGTGGAGGGTGTTGTGCTGGTGGCTGGGGCAGTGTGCAGGTTCAAACCCCAAGTTTAAGGTTTTAATCACTTTTCTATCATGATGAACCACCGAAAAATGCTGTAAAAAATTACTCTCACAAAACTTTAATATCAACATCACATCCAGGTCCGGCATCAGTCTGTAGATGAAGATTACTGCCATCTAGTTGTCATTTTCCAAAGAACTGCCTCGGATAACAAGGATGCCGTGCATGGCAATGGTACTTTTCGTCGCTCCAGGATTGTGGCAATTTCACATGGGACTTGTAAACTTTAAGAAGGTACTTAGCCACAAAAGCACCTAATTATGAGCAGAGAACAAGCTAGGGGATATCTACAAGGAGCCCTGGAACATATTATTGTGAACAAAATTGAAAGGAGAACATGACCATAATGTGACTCGAACACGATTTACAAGGTCAAGGGTGTGGAGTTTTTGACATATTTTCACACAGATGGCGCGGCAGACATGTAAACACTAAAGTGCAACTGCTTTACTCCCCAGCAGTTTGTGTGTTGATGGGCTTTTCTGTACATTGCCCAGCAATATTGCTCAATTCTTCGTCGCTAATAGATGAGCAAATCATTCAGTCTGGAGGGGCAGATGGATTTGTAGGAGCAGTTTGACTGGTCATGTAGGCTCACTCGGCCATAGAATCACCATCAGCTTCACCATGGACTGTCCTCATGGTCATGAGTTCGTGTATATGGCCCCTAGTACAGTTACCAGTGTCGAGATTCATAAATATATACTGCGTTCCTATTGGATGGTCCTTGGTTACGGGGTAACATCAAAGTTTGATTTAAACTAGGGACCCTGGAAGTTTTGTATGTATATATACTTCAACATATTTAATATCTTTACCCATAGCACTTTCCATATCATCAACGTTTTATTCTTTTTGTAATTAATTCACTTCATATAATTTTCCTGCGTCTTTTTTTCTTTCTTGATCACATCAAGGGTCCACAGCACCATTTTACAAATTAAAGTTGGAATGGCAGCTCTATCTGATATAGGTACAAAGACAGTTCAAAATGTGAATATTGTTTACTCCCTGCTACAACTTTGGTTTATCGGATGTGCCTCTATATCAAATCTATAAATTGAAATTGGAATGGCACCTCTATCTATAAAAGTTTTGACGATATTCAAGGTGTAAATGTTGTGTATTTACCTTATTTGTATAAAATGAAACGCAACAACTTTGGTTCATGGTTCATTGGGTCAGTGGCTTCATAGCATAAACCTTTATATCGAAGTTTTGTGTATTGAAGTAACTCGCATAGATTAAAAGGATACAACAAAGGTTCATAGTTCAATGGATGCACCTCCAGTATAAACCTATAAATTCTAGTTGGATTTGTAACTCTACTTTAGTACTGCAGTTTTAAAAGCATTGAATATTTAAGGTTTTCAAGTGCCGTAATTAGCATAATTCAAAATGCTGCAACTTTTTTTTCATGGCCCATTACATTGGCAGGTGTGACAAATCTGTATGTAAAACTTGAAATTTGCTGTCTTCTGTGAGTTCACTTACTCTTATTTTGCTGATGGCACAAAACTGTGAAAATAAGAACACAGTGAATATATACTTGAACAGTGTTTGAATAGGAATTAGGTCCAAAATAGTAAAATTAAAACTAAAGTGAAATTTCAAAAGTACAAAAACTGAAAATTTAAACATGTGGAAATACAGTGTCTACATTAGCTTGAAAGACATGAAACTTTTGAATTTTTAACTGCTCCTGATTTGCATAATTTTGAACTTCCTGATATTTAAGGTAAGGTGTCAAAGTTCATCCCAGATGCAGCGTTCCCATTGATTTTCAAAGCTGTCACTTTTACAGTGTCGAAGAAAAATGCCTTGCAGCAAAGAAAGAGAGAGAAGAAACAGTTTTCATGTGTATGTGATGAATAGATTATGAGATTTTGATGAGGTAAGATAGAAAATCTTTAACATACTGAAATGATTAAATACAGTTTTTCTTGCATGATTCTAGCCTCTCTGTGTTCAATCACCATTATAGCAGACTGTTGTACAACATACAATTACATAGTTATAGTGTGCTCTTTCTTAAAATTCTGCTTACAACACACTCTGTAATTTGCCACGCTCTGGATGCAGCCAAGTTTATATTAAATTTTCAACCCTCTGGTGCGTAATTGACGCACAGTTTTTGGTTTTGGTATTCAGATAAAGCAATTTTGATTGATACATACTCTTTAAACTCTTTCAGTCCCACATTTTGGGACTGAGTCAACAACTTTCCTCGGCACGCTTTGGATACAATGTGCCAAAAGCGTGCTGAACAAAACTGTTGACCAGGACTATAATATTCAGTGTAACTTCAGGCTTACTGGCACTTGAATGAAAGGTCTTTTCGCAAGGAATATGAATCAAGCACCCTCATTATAATTCAGAGCAGTTCATTGAAGTAGTTCGACTCTAGTCGCACTTGGCAGTGAAATAATTAAACAGACTATTACGAACAGTGGGTGAGAATGTGATAATGTTCATGCATTCAAATACACCTCATGGCTGCTAGTGGATACAGATATCTTGAAGCAGATGGAAAAATGTTCAGGCCTGATATGATCCATAAGCTGCAGTCAATTCACTTAATTTTGCTGTATTTTTATAATATGTGCTTATTTCACCAATGACCAAAACCATAAAAATAAAAACACAATGAAATTGTATTTTAACACAGGTTTGATGGGAATTCTAATTGTCCAAAATGGTAAAATTTAAATTTCACATGTCCCGAATGCAAAAACTGTGAAAATTTATACGCATGAAAATAAGTACATTTACATTATTCAGTGACAATAGTTAAAAGAAGTCCGTTTGTGCCAGCCTTACATTCCACAGTGGACCTTGGTCACAAAAGATCTGACTTATTGACCCCCGTGACCACTCACTGACATGATAGGCTCAAATTGGTTGGTCTGATTGGATGTTGAATGCAGCGTCCTCACTGATTGGTGTTAACTCCCAGATGCTGAGTGGAATTGTAAACAATATTGACTTCTTGGGCTCTAATGACATGAATATTTGCTTGGTGTGTGGACAATTAATTGTGATGGTCACAATGGTGAGTGGAAAGTTGAGGGATGGTCGGAATTTGACCACGGCACAATCAGTTTCTGCTACATTGCATTAGTCACACATAATCAGGCCCTGGATTTGTGTACTTTGGTGCAAGCATTTTCATCACTGGGATGATCTGGTGTAAATTTATTATTTATTGAGTTAATGTGCTGTAGAATTGTTGTTCATTCAATTAGACAGTGCATGGTTAGACTTAATGACCTCTTACATAACATTTGAGTTATGATGTTTATGCAAGGCGGGCCATTCCGTAATGACCACTTTAATGTCATTGCATGAACGTTCATGTCTTCCAGCTGAGTTTCTGCATTAAAATGTATTTCAGATGATGAGAATATAACAATCTTGCATGGGCCTGTCAGCAACATCTCCTAACATATTTCTTAGGTGCTAATGAGTTCACCAGGTTCATGTAATATCCTCTTCCCAGTCTGCATTGATGGTACTGTAAACTTACATGTAGACCGGATCAACAATTTTCCAATGCACACTGTATAGATAGGACTGCGGGTGCATAGTGCCCATGAAGTGCCCACGAGGTGCCCACAGAGTGCCCACAGATAAGTAGTAGGTATTGCCTTGAGACTGTATAATTGTCTCCTTTGCATCGTGTCTCCAGTTGTCTTGGGAAAGAGGGATACCCATGCTTGCTTGCAGAGAAGAATATAACACTTGCATCAACTTGCCATGTGACACGTTTCTGGATGATGCCAGTCATATTGAGTGTAAGTGTGTATCTTGTTTGAGGGTGACAAAGAGTTGAACTACATGTAGATGCACAGTTTACTTTGAATTACATTTTGCATAAAATGTTACTTTTATGTACATGTAACAATGTACAAAGGATCAGGATTATACCAGGAATTTGCATGGGAAAGTCCTTGTTCAGCTTTACAGAATAGATTTGGTGTTGATTTCAAACATGGATCTATCCCATATTTTCATTATACAAGTGCCCTGTCCAGAATCTCTAGAGGGTTAGAATTTTTTGGGGGGTGGGGTGAGGGTGAGGGTGGTGGTGGTAGTGGCGGTGTTTCAATGGGTAGATTAAATTTGAGGCATGGAGTAGAGTGATATTATCTTAAGTGCCATATAATTTGCATGGCTTATAAATATATATATAAATCAAATATTTTCTTAAGAATGAGAATGTGACCGACAGTTATATTATTCTCTTCACAAAATGTTTCACCAATATATAACTGATTCACATAAATACTGAATAATTTTATATTTTTGTAAATTGGATCCCAAAACTTACACACAGCCCTCATGGCTGTCACCCCCTCCTACCTCCACCCCCTGGCATTTCTGTGAGTTGGTTGGCCTGACTGGGCTGTGCTTGGTTAGCCTCAGCAACAGACTTAAGTTGCTTTTGGAGGCTTCTGGGGTCCACCACTCCATAAAGTCCTGGTAACAGGTGCAAAGTGAAGAGCATATATAAATCAGATGAAAGCAACTTTCCAGCAGAGCCTTCAAGTCTTCCACCTACATGTAGGTGGGAGATCTTCCACTTTTTAATACTTTTTTTGCCCCTACCAGGGGGGCACAGATTTGCCCTTGTGCATCAGTAGAAGTAGAAGTCTGCTTTTTGCATTTGATACTTTATAACAGTTATTCAATCACTTAACTTATTAATTACATTATGTTCCAGATTCATAGATATCACAGAAACGATATAGGCCTACTTTCTACTCTTGCTATAAACTCAGCTGACGAACTAGTCAGAAGAACCAAAATAGTGATGGGCCTACCAATTCTCTTTTTGTTTTTTGCAGAAGTGATAAAAATTTGGATTTTGAGTGGTTGGGCCTATACATATTACTATAGTTTGTATTTAATGAAGAATATTTCAAAGGTTGAGAGGACCAGTTTAAAACCACCAGTTGCCTTTTGTGGGTGACTGCCTGTCTCAAGTCAGGAGTGAGATTTGTTTGTTCACATTGGTATTGGAAGATGAATGTTGATGTTTTGGTAACACTGGAATCTCTTTGCTGTCATTGTTGGGTTTGATACTTATGAATATGGGTCATGTTTTTCTGCATAAGTTAAACATACTAGAGAAGTCTGTCCGACATTAAAATTGTCAGATTTGTATCATGCATATCTTCAAAAGCATTTGAGGTACAACCATGAAACTTTGTGGAAATATCTATCAATACATGAAGGCATGCACCTGAGGTTTTGTTTGTCTCTTGGGTTGATTACAGAGTCTTAATTAATCATTCTTTAACTTAGGGAAAATGTTGATTCACAGTTAGACTTGTCACATTTGTGTCGCATGTATCTCAAAAAGTATTTGAGGTTCAACCATGACACTTTGGAGAAACATCTATCAATATATGAAAGTGTGCACCTGGGGTTTTGTTTCTCCCTTGGATTAATTATCTTGTGTTAATTATTCATTAATTAACTTAGGGAAAATGTTGATTCAACATTAGACTTGTCACATTTGTGTTGCATGTATCTCAAAAAGTATTTGAGGTCTTACACCAGTTACATGCCATATTCTTTCCAATACTGATGGGGGCAATGACAGGTGGGGGCGTCCGTCTCCTTTGGACACTTTTTTAGTTTTACAAAGTCTCCCACTCTCACGATATATATAAAATGTCTTCTGCTTTTTGTAAAATTTGAAAAAGCATTAAGTATTGCATCAATGGCAGTACAGTTGTACTGTTTTACCATGTTTTTCTACTATATGCATGGAATATGTCTCTGATGCTTCCTAAAATGGTTCAAAATGCAGGAAATGAAGGTGCAAATTTCAAAATTTTCCTGGGGGAGCATGTCCAAAGACCCCCCCCCCCCCCCCCCGCTATGCTTCATGCCTTTGCCGCCCACCCTGCCATTTTTCAGTACCTGCTGGAGTGAGATCTCCCACTTTTAACATAGGCTCGAGCTTGGAGGCTCTGTTACAGAAAAGTACCAAAGCAGTGACATGTTAAAGACAACCCAGATACAAGACTATATGGTATACAGCAGGGATTTCAGAGAAATGGATGCATCTTTTGGGTCACCAAGTAAAAATGTGCTGCGACCTATGAACAGAAACTGTCAGCTTGGAAGCAGCATGTTTAAAATACGTGATCAGTGAAACCTGTTTCAAGAGACCACTGTGATGAAAGACTACCTGCCTTTTCAGGCCATGTTTACCATGTCCCTTTTGCCATCTTTCCCGTTATTATACAAAAGATATTATAGTAAAACATACAGTAGTTTACTGTCATACATGTATATTACTATAGAAAAAAAATTATAATAACATACTGTAATTTACTGTCCATTGTTAACAAATTATCCTCAAATCTTTTTTACTATAGTATAGTAAAACATCAAATGAAAGTATATTGTCATATACTATAGAAAAAATATTATAGTAAAACATACAATAGTTTACTATAATTTATTCGATTACAATGTATCACAATATTCATCTGGAATGTATCATAATACATTATAGAAAAATATTATAGTCATAGTATATATGGATATTTTTATAATATATTGTGACATTTTTATAGTATATTATAGTCTTTTTTTTTGTTTTTTGTTTTTTGGGAGGAATGGAATTGCCTCTCTTTGCACCAGCCTTATGTAACCACTTTTTGGCCTGCCCTAGGGGCGGTCTCTCAAAACCAGTGTGACCCATGCTATTGTTCTTATATTTATATTTATCAAATTTTACAAGTTTCAATGGCATGTATTTTTCAAGTGCATCTTTAATTTCTTCATTCAACAAGTTATAATTATCATTTGGATTGCTATTTATATCAAGATTATATTTTCCCAGCCATGTTGTGTGTGTAAACTTTAATATATCTTAAAGTTTATTTTGACATTTACTGTTTAAGTAACTGCCATCCACATGTACATTATTTCATTTGTTTAAGGCTTAAAGGTGGCTCCTATGAGAGTGACATGTATTTGTCTTAATAGGAGTCCCCCTAGCCACATCAAATTATATCATTATGTACATGTATCTTCATATTGAAAACATCATTGTATTGATTGGCTAAAATAAACGAGTTTTGAGTTTGAGTTTGGAGTGGAAACAGATTTTATTGTCCATTGGAGTGAGTGAACATCCATGCATTCATAGTGGTCTTGTGGTACAGGAGTTGTTGCATAGAGGACATGAGGCAAGGAGACATGCTGAGCCTTGAATGTATGGCAGATAAATCTACTTGCAATTTCTGAGCATTGGTCTGAAGAAAAAATTATACGTATTTCAACTTTTTGCATGATATTTGCAAAGGTAATAACTAAACTATAACAAATGCATTGACCTAATTAGGAAGCAGGGAAAAAAAGTTACATTCCCAGTTTCAAGATCGTATTACCTGCATAGGCCACCCACACTGTTGTAAATGAAAATGTAAAATCTGTTGTCAGGATATTAGACAAGGATCCATGCTGAGACCTATTACTTGACACACAGGGAACATTACAGGAATTAGTATTGTGAACTGGAGCCACTGTATATGTGGAGGTACCCTGCAGTCAGCGGCTTGTCACACACTGCACGTTATGTGCACTGGAGGAATTTAGCAGACGATTGATGATATTTTTCAAAACTGTTTCAGTGTAGCAGAAAATTATCATTTACAGCCAACTTAAGCCCTTAATTTAATTGGACTATCTGGACACGTTTCAGCGTGAATGTAGCTCTATGTTTCTGACAATGCATTGATTTGTAGTCATGCAGAAGTATAATAAGGTTCCACTTTTTTGTGAGAAAAAAACAGTGGGAAAAAGTCATATGTTGAATGGGAATTTTCAGACATTCTGGAGATGGGGATTTCAGCAATTACTGTATAATCCCCTTGGGCAGCTCTGGCCCGTTATGATTCAGAAAATGCCAAAGCAGTGTAAATATTCTAACGTTTTAACCATTTATCACTGAGAACTAGTGATAGTATTCAATACATAGGTTGGAACGATGCATGATGACGTATATACAGTTAGGCCTGCGTTAAACTTAACAGTCACTAAACGCATCAACCTTTTGCAACCTTTTTCCAACCATTAGAGTGAAAGGCAAACCTTTTTCAAACACTTTCCAAACCATTTCCTCTTATTGCATTAAAACGCTTTTAAACACTTTCAAACCTTTCTGCATTGGTTAACGACCATTTCACACACTTTCTCAACCATATTGATGAAAATGTTGAAATGGTTTGAAATGGTTTGCAACCGTTTCAACCATTTGAACCCCTTTGTCAACCTTTTGTAAACCTTTTACAAATTTTACAAATCCCAGTACAACACTTTGCAACACAAAAATGCATTTGGCTGTTAAGGTTTAGACGGGCTTAACTGTATATTTTCCCCGTACATGCCTCTTTTTGAGGGAAAACATGTCAATATAATTACATGCACATATATGTATGCATGTATGCACTTACATATGTATGTGTATGTATGTATGTATGCAGCTATGTTTATGATAAATATGAAGTTCATCACTACGTATATTTATCCAAAAGATATCTGTTTGTCAGATTCAGAACCAGAACCAGAACCAATTTATAACTACCCTACCACGAGGCCAGAACAGTATATGCAGGTTTGTGTAGATTCATCATGGTACAGTGAAATCTCATTATAGTGACACTGAGGTATTCCACATATTCACTTTATAATACCAGTTTTGAGGGATTTAAGTCAAACTCCTTTGCTATTTGAGTCTCTTATCTGGGATATTCAGACATCAGACACCTTTGCACAGAACAGATGCTGTCATTAGAATGAGTGAAAAAATTAGGTAAGGGTTAATGAGTGTGAAAATATTAAGTCTTAGGGCCTAGCTTACAGCGATATAACAGGGTTTTACTGTACGTGTACATGCAGGTCATGTAGTCATGTGAAAACTCATCAAATGATCCATGGGTATAGTTCCTTAAAAGTGCATCTACCCAATATATCCTACCGTATTCAACTTACCCAGTGCACTATGAGAAAATTTCATGCACAAAAGCTGAAAAAATGTAGATCCTAAGAGTAATAATGAATTCTACCACTCATTTGAAATCTATGGGATATTTTGGGGGTTCTTTCTTTGAAAAAAAAAAGGAGAGGTGTGTGCTTATTAGGAAGTACATGTATGTGCTTATTAAGATGAATATGGTATAGCTACCTAATATTACACACCTCTACCCATATTACACATATCTACCCTATAATAATGTGTCTGTGTACCCAATATTACCTACAGTATATTCACCCAATATCATGTATATCTAGCCAAGATTACATGTTCTCTGACACATCCTGAAGGTCATATTTTCCAAAAGCATTTTTAAATACACAGATTGATATTTACTGAATATATCATGAATGATCATATAAAATCCTGAAGCTTTTCTCACACTCATTTGGGTATTACTTTTTGCTCAGATTAAGGCTGGAAAACTCATATTGAATGTGGCATAAGTAAGGCATCCATGCATTAAGCTTTGATTGAAAGCACAATAAATCCCGATCCAACAAATAGACCACAGCACAATTATATACAAAATAAGAATTCCTCCCCGACGCGTTTTGGGATGAGGTGTCCCTTCTTCAGGGAGCAGAGGAATTTATTATTAATTTATTAATGTGTTATATGGTTAAGTACCCTAAAGAGGAGGCAACTATAGATCAAAAGAGGATACAACGTTCTTCATTGACTGTCTCGATCAGATTATTGCATGCAAAGTATTATGACGTCACTCGTTACATTGTATCAATGTGGTTTGCCGCCTTTAATATGGAGGTGAACACAAATGGTAATATTGATATTTTGAAAAGATTACATAGTGACCAGTACCAAATCCATTAATTTTCATGAGAGATCCATGGTGGATACTGGTAAAGAGTGCGTAGCATACACAGGGACTCCAAAGTTGAACTGATCTTTCTCCGTTGATTTTAAAGCAATTTACGCACTCTTTATTGGAATTCCTATTTTATATATAATTGTGCTGTGGTCTATTTGTTGGGTTGGGATTTATTGTGCTTTTTAAACTGTTTTCTTCCTGACTCCCCTGCATCCTCTTAGGAACCAAATAGGTACACACTACTTAGGCCCACTCACCCGACGTGCTGTCCACGCTAATACCTTGCTGTTTAATTGAAAGGTGGAAAATCAAACTGTCCGAAATACCTTTACCTAAACTGTATCTCTGCATGGTGCATCCAATATATTCTTGAGTATGGGTGCACTATTTTTGATAACTATGGCACTGGCTTGTGAAGAGCCCTCGAAGCAGTTCAATTTGAAGCAGCCAGAATATATGCTCTGGTGCCCTGTACCACATGTTCCGGGACAAAACTCTGTCCAAACTCCAGGGATGGCCTAAATTGAGTAGCAGATGCCAATACTTTAAACTTGTTATGATCTACAAAATGTTTCATAGCTTATGACCTCCCTATATCTTTTGGGTCTTGTTCCAGCTGCCTCGAGAATCTGGTACATTCAAAGTAATTCAAACTTAAGGCAAGCCAGATGTCAAACAAATCAGTTTAATACTTCTTTCACTCCTTCTACCCTTCATCTCTGGGATAATTTATCTCCAGACATACATAACTATGCCAATTTCCAAGTTTAAATTGCATTTGAAACAAACTGTACTAGCAACCAATATGGTACCACTCTACTATTTGTCACTCTCACTTTGTCTTATACTGCCCCTAATTCCATACCCATAGACATACTTTGCTGACTACCATCAGAGATCTAATAGACTCAACCCTTTGTTTTTTGGATACATCTGACTCCTAGACCCCAAACAGATATTTTATTGTGTGGGTGAACTGATTCAGCCAGATAGTATAAATGAAAGTATGTGTATATTTATGCTGGGGCAAACTTACATTATTGAAATGAAGAGATTTGTATATCGTACTCATTTTAATAGTAACACATGCCCTGATAGAAGCATGCCCCCCACTTTCAATCCAAGTGGTCAGGATTCAAAATCAAGATTTTTTCTGTTATTTAGCAAAGATGATACTTCCAAATGAAAAATTAAATGTCACTGCAGTATATTAATGTTTATTTAACACCTAAATGAACTGTACAGCCTTCAAAACCTTCAATCAAGAAAAGTACTTATTACTGTAATTTAGCAAAGATGATACTTCCAAATGAAAAATTAAAGGTTACTGCAGTATATTAATGTTTATTTAACACCTAAATGAACTGTACAGCCTTCAAAACCTTCAATCAAGAAAAGTACTAGATCCATAGTCCCGTGAAAACACTGCAAGATCTGGCAAATCTTTGCATTGGCACAGTGTGCTACTTTTAGGATGAATATCGTATTAGAACCTGTTTCCACTGTTTATGTATATTTTGTGTGTCCTGTGTGTATTAATATTGTATATATTATAATGTGTGTCTTTTGTCTGGAAAATCACTCGATTAGCACGTTATATGTACTATTTTAGTGATCCAGGTTAAATAAATACATTGAAACTTAAATCCACAGTGAAATCATCTACTTCCATATCTGATTACAGAGGTGTCCATGATGGATGGGAAAGCTATTTGTTCCTATTAAAATGTTAGACAGAAAGCTTATACATGGTAAATCCTCTTCAGTCAAAAAATCAAACTATCAGTGCTGTAACAATGAAGAATTATCCAAAGCTTTAAACTGTTATAATGAGGGCAAATTATGCTTGTATATTGCAATTAGATATTGAATAAATTTGCAGCATACTGTGGAAACGAGGCAACAGAGTATGTGCATGTACATGTACATGCTGTAGGTTAAGAATATTAGTGTAGTCAGTCAAGCTATTTTAAAAATTAAGCCTGAAATTACATTTGACGTTGCTTTTGCAGTTGAAGATGAGCACTATACATGCTGGTGACATCCCTTTTAAACTAGATCAAGAGCTGTTAATACCCACAATGTATAATTCCCTGTAGGACCCCTGTATCACTGATTAACTGTAAAACTAACGAGGCACACAATGACTAGAATGAGACCAA
Organism: Hermodice carunculata; assembly: GCA_964020975.1. Lineage (NCBI taxonomy): Eukaryota > Metazoa > Annelida > Polychaeta > Eunicida > Amphinomidae > Hermodice > Hermodice carunculata. The sequence goes on along the minus strand of CAXHWN010000194.1, from coordinate 163,837 downwards.
AAGGTGCACTTCAGTTGTACACTTGGTGTGGCACAGCAACTAGGAGGTACCTAACTGGGAATAAGGCTGTCATTATCAGGTTACATATATTTGGATAAGTTAAATGAAGGGTGAAAGGATGTTATCTAGCACAGCTGGTCTTTAAAGTACTCAGATTAACCCTTCAAGTGATATTCATGGCTTCAGTCGTTTCTTCATTGCTGTTGAATATATAATGGCTAAAAGATTCAAATTCTTCATGAAGATACCTTTCATTCAAATACCAGCAAGCCTAGTCTAAAATAAAAAGTAGTCTTAGCCAACAGCTTTTCTCAAGACACTTTGCTTTTATTTCAAATCAGTCTTAAATCAGCTGTTGACTGGGTCGTAAATCAGCTCCTTAAGGGTTAAGATTTGTACAATATTTAAGCATGATGAAACTGTCATGTCCATGACGTATTTTTGTTCATTCATTTTGCAGCATACTCATCATGAACTAGCACATTTTTATTTTAGATTTGTAATAAAACTGGATTATGTGTGGTTTCAGATGCTGATTCATCATGGAACTTGCACATATTTATTTGCAGAGTTGCTGTGCAATATTGCACTTGATATGTTTATCAGTTATGGTAAAGATGATAAAATTAGCACATTTTTACCTCCTGATTCCAATTGTTCATTTTTGGTACTTGTCATTCAATTTTATGCTTACTTTGCTATTGATAACTACAAGTACACGTATATACGTCAGTTGCCACTTTGAAACTAATTTGCATTTTTTGGTCAGAAAAAAATCACTGTTTAGCTCAATGAGGACTTACCTTAAAAAATTTGGTAATAAAATGTAGGTTAGCTGAGCCTGTTCACAGAGCCCTCCAGTTATATTCACTTTTGTCATAAAATAGCATGCTTTTACTGTGGTTCCCCATGTGCAAGGCCCCCTAACGAGGGGCACCACCCCCTCTACAGTGGCCACTTCTCCATGCATGCATCAAGTGGGGCATTTTCATTGTACTTCCCCCCTCAGGAAGAGGCACTCCTCTAGTAAGGCCACATTTCTGGTGCACTTGAGGTGGCCTCACAGGAGCAGGACCACTGTATTTGCAGATTTTTCATAAAGCCAGCACACCGTTACTTGCGTCACTTGCAATTTTTTAAATATAATCCCCATTAACGTAATGACAGCAGTGTAATTGGACCACAATTGATAACCGTCTGGTCCTTCATGTACATAAATCAGTCATGGCTCTAGATCTCCCTCTTTCTCCACACAGTTACATGCACATTACACATCCTTGTAAATTGTGTTAGAGTCTGTGTCAAAGGTAGCAATTTATTTACTATAAATTATTGTACATATGTCCAAGTTGTTGACATTTAGCTCATAGCTGTGCGCTAAATCAATCATTATTACAATAGATTAAGGATATATGTTATCGGTGATCTCAGCTGACTGATTCTTTCCTATATAGATCAGTGTAAATTTTCTTAAAAAGTGCACTGAAGTGTACATTTTTAGAAAGCATACAAACTTAAGCTTATTGCCGTGGAACTTTGGTAATGTATCTCAGAAGTGTTTGCACAGCAATTGTAAAAGTGCAAATAAGTGATTGTCATTCTTTGATATAAACTTTTAATTCAGCTTGTGCATTTCCATGTGTTTCTGCATCTGATTTATGGCAAAATATAGAACACATTATAGGTGGAAAAAGCATGTCCCAAATTTTAAATACTCAGTGTTGTTCCTGAGGTACAGAAGTTTGAAATAAGAAAGATGACATTTCAATGGAAAGCTATGCTTTAACTGACTCTCGTGACAAAACTGCACCAAATTTTAAATATTTGATACAAACTTTTTTATTCCTATTGGAGCCTGCGTCTTGCAGATGTAACATTTGGTCCACGAACTTTCTGCCACTGATAGAGAGTCCATTGTCGACAACACATGGACTCTCTTCAGTGCAAAATATACTGCTCCTACACATGGAGGAGTGAAATGCAGGATGGTGATCCCAATACGCCATCTTGTGGTGGTTGGCGTCCTTACAGACATCCAACTCTACATCCATATGATGAGATAGGACCAGGTTCCCAGAAAATTCATCAACTACCTCACAACGGAAAAAAGAAGCCACAAGAGTACTGCAAGGTACATGTATGAAAAAAGTGGGAGCTTGCAACAATAAGTGTCCATCAACGCTGGACGCCAGAGTAGGAAACTGATTTGCACATGCTTGCTAGGATGCATTTATACTAGCTGCCATCAGGAGTTCTGGGCCGGCCACGCCACAGGGCCTTGACGTTGGTGAGTGCAGCAGCATGGACTAACACTGGACCCACAGAATTTTTATGGGAGCTCTGGCAAAGCACCTTAAGTGCGTGGAGACCAGCTTAAGTGACCTCTGGTGTTGTAATGCGTCCTCAATATAACATGTAGCATGTAGCATTATTCAAATTATCAGCAACATTGTGGAAAGACGATGTCCATTGTCATAACCCTGGTGGACCTCTGTTATTACATTCATGTCTGGCCCCTTCAACAACTATTGATAATGACAAAGTGCACTAGTGAGACCTCATAAATGCCCATAGACGCCTCTGATTAGCGTCCATCCTCAGTAATCCCACCTTAAGTCTGTGTGTCACAGCCTGCATTAACCACAGTCACTTGTCAGTGCACATATTGTGTCCTTTTCATGTTGAGCTGTGTACATGAGGTTAATGGTAATAAAGTATAGCTTTGGATTGTATGATGCAAAGATGCTATCAGAACAGTGCCTGAAGCTTGCCTTCAAGTTGATGCCTATCAGTCAGTTCTCTATTATTAACCCCTCTCGGGCTTAAAATGGATTTCAAGATTTTTTATGTCCTAAATTTATGGCATAAGGGAATCAGAAGTATTATGACTGCTTGTATTTATGATTTAAAGGCATGAGTTTAAAACGCTATTAAGCAGTACTGCTCTCAAAATAATTTTCTTGCTCTTTTTCTGCAAGATATGAACTTTTCAGCACGATGTTTTAGAAAGATATTTTTACAAGGAAGAATTATGTCACTGAGTCTACTATCAAGGTGACTTAAATTTACTTGATTATGCGACAAGAAAATATCAAAAATTTTAATTTCTTTTTTTTGTGCTTTTATGTAAATGTAATTTCCAAATATGATGCTCCAAATAAACCCAAAAGGATTTAATACACTTTACATGTGTAGGTACAATGTTTGAATTAGAGAACAGGAACACGATTCAATTGCCAGTTAATTTGGTCTTTTGCTTTTGAGAACATTTATCTTTGTGAAAAGATCAGTCAGTTGATCCCCAGTCAGCCTGACATTTTAAATGTAGGATACTCAGGTCATCCTTATTCCTTGCAATAATGATAATAGCTTGCGACAGACTACACGCAGTATTGATTGGAAGTATCAGTAAAAATCTGATGTCTTAATTTATCTTGCTGGACATCATTAATAAAACTTTGATTTTCATCATACAAGTACATAGATAAATCAATGATGGTGAACATTTAAAATGCCATCCATATACACCAGGGGGAGATGCACATGATCGAGCCATGCCTGGGGATTGCTAGAAATGCCTGGCTGTTGAAAATATGGTCTAAAATTTCCATGATCACTTTTAGATATGATTTTACGATACATTATTGCCAGAAAAGCTTGCACCCATTTTCAAGTGATGAACTTGGAGTGCGGTCACAGAAAATGCTTGTGTGGGCCATATACCCTAAACCATAATGCTTACGGCTACAGAATTAGGTTGTGGATTGGTATAAACATATTTATTGGCTAAACTTCCATACATATTAATTTTGTGGATTACTTCTTGGGACAGCAGTGTGTCTCATATCAGTATTATGTAGGTCACTGTAACATTCATCCTTGACCTTGGATCCTATCATAAAAAATGCTGTTGCAGCCATATTTCTGATACCATAATGCCTAGAGATATCAAACTTAGTGTGTAATCGTACTCCTTGGAGTAGGGGTGTATCGTACATTTCATAATTAGGTCACTGTGACTGACCTTAAAATGCTTGTGTGGGCCATATTTCTTACATGTAGGCCATATGACACTTAGAAATACTAAACTTGGTGTGTGACCTTTGACCTTTGACCCCATCACTTTGATTGATTATCTTTACAGACTTGAAAGTAAATTGTTTCCCTGTCCTTCCACACAACTTTAACATCTATTCTCCAGTTGGGGGCTAGGAATTGTTATGCAATACTTCATCTTGATTTTAGAAAGTTCTCAAGGCACTCCAAGCCTTTGCTGGTAAGATCTTTTATTTTCAATTCTTTTCACTGTTACAACATCAGGGCAAAAACATCAGAGGGAGACGAGTCACCTAGGGTCTTTCAGGTAGATCGAGTGTAAAGAGAACATGCAGTATACTGAAGAGGCATCCTGAGGGCTAATGGATTCTATTTTTTTTTCTTGCTGTTAGAGCTATCAACACACAAGGCCACTGGCAGAATCATTGTGGAGACCATATCGTACATTTCCTCGGTGATTTCATTTGTCTCTTTATGTGAAGAAAGATTGCAGACACTCCATGTGTTTGACCAGTGGCCTAATGAAGCCATAACCTCACACGAGCTATCAACAGCATTCGAGACTAACCCCTCCCATACCATTCTGCGATTTTTACTCGAACAAGATTTAAAATAGATGGCATCGCATACTTTTCATGAAAGTAGACCTTTCATTCAGCTATCTGGCAGTGCATGTTTAGTATAAAGCAAGTGGTTTTTGCATTGCCTCACAAAGCATGCAGCAGCTGGTCTGGCCACAGCTGCAGCATGACTTACCGGCAATGCAAAAACCACTGACACCTTTTTCATAGTATCGAATGAGTTAAAGACTCAGGTAGTTTGTTCTTCATGTGCCAAGACTTAAATTTCACGGCCATAAAATATTGTAAATTTGCTCACGCTCAGATCATACTGAGCCTGGGCTTTCAAGTCACAATATTGTTCCGCCTCTACCTAATTACACACCGTTTGTATGTATAGCCTCTCCTGCTTTACCTTTGATATAGTTGAGATAGCTGGGTAAGCTTCCTGCCGAGTATGATTAACTCATTCCACCCTGATAGAAGACTGAGTCAACAGCTTTCCTTGGTGCGCTCTGGGCGCATTGCGCCCAGAGCGCGCCAAGGAAAGCTGTTGACCATGGGCATATAATTTGGAATGATCTTCCATGCAAGTTTCATCCAAAATATTGAAAAATAATCCCTAAATTAGTAAAATACAATTAGCAGACGACATTTAGATATTAGCGGGAAAAAGCGTCATCAGGGTGGAATGAGTTAAGCATTTGATATCTTTGGGACTGGGATGTACAGTGATGTAAGAGCTTGCATTAACTTGCATGCAAACAAAAGCATTGACTCATTTTGATGGAACCCTACTGTAGAAAATGATAGGAATACATGTTCAGCAGGAGCAGCTCGTTAGGTTCTCTGATTTAAAAAAAAAAAGAAAAATTCCTTACGTAAAAACTTGAAATTTAGTGTCACTTGTAAAAGGCTCCTTTACCATAGTCAATGATTTGAATCAGTTCTTGTAATGATTACCTAAAATTGGCATTGCCTGGAGAATATCTGATCAGGTTTAGACTGCAGACATCATTTACTTAATCAGGCATATAACTGCTTAGGATTTCTGTAAGCCATATTTATGCTCCTTAATCAAGCCATCAAAGTGTCATTCCAAATATCAGTCTGACTCTGTATATTCTTCACAGCATGACAAAGGGCGTGTTTGTACATATAAATATAGACTTTTTCAAGTTAAAACAGATAAAGAGTTGATATTGGGTTAATTCGTTTCTATTTCAGCATGGATTATCAAAACATCTGCTCTTATTATATGATATAGTTTGTTCCCACAAAGCTGAGAATTACTGATTTTTTGCCAGGATTGATAAATAGCTTGAAGACTCAGATACAGTGAATTCTGTTGTTCCTGTTTCAGATAGTCAGGTTTGAGGCTACAGATACAATAATCCCTCTTGTATAAGGCCATCCCATATGTAACCCAAAGGTGGCACTTTAAGAGGGGTCGCCTCTGCAGAGGGGGACATAATAAACATGCCACAGTTTGTGCATAGGAATGGTGGAATTTCAAGAGAGATGGGCTCTGGTGAGCGGGGCCTTACAGGAGAGGGACCACTATAGTGGTATGAATCAGCGCTTTGCCACAGTTTAGTATTGGATTCCTGTCACCATTGGGTATAGCTGTCAGACATTTTGTATGCAGCGGCAGCTTAAGGGACCAGTGTGCATATCAGAGTTGCAAAAATCAAAGTTATACTTACAGATATGTCCTCTGGTGTACTCAGTGTGACATAGGGAAGCTGGAATTAAAAAATTATGAAAGTTTTGTCAATTGGCAGACGATGTCTTTTTGAACAGCGTGCTGCTATAAATAATGAATAACATTGATCCAAATGTAGCTTTAGTTTATAGTTCATGGCCAACTTGCATGTCAGTGTTTGATATAAAAGTTTTTCAGCAAGAAGCACAACCAGCATTTTTACTTTATACTGTTACTTGATCACTGCATGTAAATGTACGTTTGTCCTTTATCAATTTTTTGTAGGGCAAAGACACTTGAGTCCACTATAAGTGTTTATGGCTTGATATTTACATATGTAGGCCTTTTCTGTTGCCCCAGGGCAACTAAATTTGGAGTCAGTGCAACCCCAAATTATGAACTGTATGGAAGCTGAATGTGCAGCTTGCCCAAATATTTTTATTGAAATGACCTCATGGCAACCCTCCAAGTTTCCTAATAGCATGCTTTACAATATGCCTTGTAATGAGAATTCGTAATATTTGAAGTTGTGCCATAACTTTTTTTGCCGTACCCTACTGCCACTGGACTCTGTACTGAAGTTCCTTTTTAAAAAACCACCCCAGTGGCAGGCCCTAAAGTGCTTAACTGGTCACATGCATAAGGCAGACAGTCTCTTAATGAAGGGCAAATGATATGTAGCAGATATCACTAGCAAGTTGACAGACGTGGTCTCAAAAGGCAGGTGGTCTCAAAGAAACCAGCATCTGACAGCGTAATGACACTTTACTACTGCCATAGTGAAAATTGTTATAGATTTAGGCAGCAGAAGAAAGTGGGCTGTACTGCCACACTGCTTGTGGCAATAGACATTGGCAGCATAAAGACAATTGGCGGACTATACTACCTCACAACATATGGCAATAGAGAATGGCAGCATAAGGCCAATTGATGGACTATGACGGACTATACTACCTCACAACATACGGCAATAGAGAATGGCAGCATAAGGACAATTGACGGACTATACTACCTCACAACATAAGGCAATAGAGAATGGCAGCATAAAGACAATTGACGGACTATACTACCTCACAACATACGACAATAGAGAATGGCAGCATAAGGACAATTGACGGACTATGACGGACTATACTACTTCACAACATAAGGCAATAGAGAATGGCAGCATAAGGACAAATGACGGACTATACTACCTCACAACATAAGGCCATAGAGAATGGCAGCATGAGGACAATTGACGGACTATGACGGACTATACTACCTCACAACATACGGCAATAGAGAATGGCAGCATAAGGACAATTGACGGACTATACTACCTCACGACATAAGGCAATAGAGAATGGCAGCATAAAGACAATTGACGGACTATACTACCTCACAACATACGACCATAGAGAATGGCAGCATAAGGACAATTGACGGACTATGACGGACTATACTACTTCACAACATAAGGCAATAGAGAATGGCAGCATAAGGACAAATGACGGACTATACTACCTCACAACATAAGGCCATAGAGAATGGCAGCATAAGGACAATTGACGGACTATGATGGACTATACTACTTCACAACATAAGGCAATAGAGAATGGCTGCATAAGGATCGACAATTGACGGACTATGACAGACTATACTACCTCACAACATACGGCAATAGCGATTGGCAGCATAAAGACAGCATACTATACATGTATATGCTACCACACTACATATGGTAATAGAGATTGGCTGTATAAAGCTAAGGCAGCATACTATCCATGTAGTAGTACCTCACAGCATATGACAACCGAGATTGACAGCATTTAAGACAGCAGACTGCAGTACCATACTACATGATGGTAATGGAGATTGACAGCATATTAAGACAGTAGACTATATACTACCACAATACATGCATGTATGGCAATAGATTGGCAGCATAAAGATAGCAGGCTGTTGTTTCACACTGCATTTTAAACCTTCAATATTCTGAAAAGTAGAGGGAAAGATACCAGTCCAACTTCCACATGTACAATGTATATGTTCTGAACCATTGCATGTCAAATTGATACCGAAAAAGGTCCGCATTTTGAATTATGCTATAGTTAGGGGCATTTGTAATCTTGTGTCTGCAAAAATATAACATATTTTTGATACATGTATAGTTGCTATTGTAACTCCTGTCCATATGTTATGGACCTCTCAGTATATAGTGACCGAATTTGCAGTGTTCTAAATTATAGTAATTAGAGGGATTTTGAATTTTTAATCTTCAAAACCATTAAAACTTTGTAAGCAGAAATACCATTCTAAATGTAACGTATTTGTTAAATGTCATTGCTTCTCTAATAGATATTGAACAAAAGTTGTTTGTATTTTAACCTACCCATATGTAACTGGTCCAGAGCATTTCAAATTATGAAATCTTGAAGGTCCTCAAACATGTAGTAGATGCAGAAGTCAGTCTTACGTACACCTGGTTGCAGCTTGCAAGCATGCATGCTGGCAAACGTGCAGGTAAAGCTAATATCCTTTTGTAGATTCTATCTATACTTGTGACTAGTGAGATGTACTTTGATGTACTTTACATGTATAGCTTCAATCAGGAAGTGTGTGCTTTTTGGATTTACCTGAGCAGGTTGCGAATAGTTCAAAAATATATGTAAACACTGTTCAGCTTTAGAGGTATAACGTGTTCCTGACGACACGTACATGTAAGGTGACCACAGATCTGTGAACAAAGAGACGTAAATTGAGATGCTGTGTATGTCTATTCTTCCTCTTTAACTCTTTCACTGCCAAATGTTGGAATGAGACAACAGCTTTCCTTGGTGCACTATGTGCAAAGCATGCTGAGGAAAGCTGTTGACCTGGACTATTATATTCTATGTAATTGTAGGCATGCTGCCATATTTTTAGTGAAAGGTCTTTGTACAAGAAAGATGAATCTAGGGTTTATTATGATTCAGTTTTTTTTTTATTAGTTCAATTTTAGTCACATTTGGCACTGAAAGAGTTAGAAATTATACACTTTGCAATTGTTGTATGATGTAGTTATTAAATAATGCATGTATTGGTATACAGTAAGCGGTACATGTATTTTTGTATGAGTGTATGGCAGCTAGGCTAAAGTATATAAAGACTCATTGTGGCTTCTATTTGAACATGTTTAAGGCACAATATACATCTCATTAACTGTGGTTTAATATATGGAGCATGTTTGCACAGGGTTCATTTGATTAATATGATCAGTGATGATAGTGATGATGTGCTACAGATAACAGAGCTAGGGGCTAAATGTGCATGTATGCAGGGGTAGAAATTAACTTCTTTTTTTTTTTTAAGTTGCCTCAGGGCAACTACAGCATTTTTACAAGTTGCCCGAGCCTCCAGAAAGTTGCCCAGTTTCCCACCACAAGAGAATTGTAGTTAGCTTGTTAAAAGATACAGACAATTACAATGTTGCAATTATAAGTGAACAATAAAGACTTGTGCACAAGAGCTATAGTTGTCACTGCTGTGAAAGTGGCGTTGCCGCACAAAGAAGAAGATTCAAGGAACTGTATTTAATTTTGCCACAGTTGTTAGAAATGACATGTTCTGCTGAAGATAGAAAGTTGGCCAATTGGAAACCAGCTAAGGAAATAAAGTTGCCCGACACGGATGAAAGTTGTCCGGGGCACCTAGACACCTGCTAATTTCCTACCCTGTGTATGCATCTATGTTGATGATGAATATATACCAGTGTAAAAGTAAGTGATGCTTCTCCAGGTTGTACAAGCCCAGGACATCACTGTTGCACTGATGCATGTACATTAAGCTGCCAGATCATACTGTCCTCAGACTTCCTATTAATACTTTAATGCCAGGTCACTCTGCCATTATACTGCCACGACACATTGCCACCATACTTCCAGGTTATGCTGCTGTACTGTCAGGCCACATGGCAAATTGATGTCCTGTCAGGCCACACTGCAACCATACCATCACACCATACTGCCACCATATGGTCAAACCATGCTGCCTCTCCACTGTCATGCTATACTGCCACTAGACTGCCAGGCCATTCCGCTACTATAATGCCAGGCCATACTTTTACAATGCTGCCATTATACCATCAGGCCAACTGCTATTATAAGCTGTCTTGTCAGGCCATAATGTACATGTATGTATACGTATATGTATGTATGTATGTATGTATGTATGTATGTATGTATGTATGTATGTATGTATGTATGTATGTGTGTATGTATGTATATTTATATTCGTACTTGTTGCAGGACTGGAGACTGATGTGGTGTACCCCCAGGGTTTGTCATGTACCCTACCCCCTGATTTACAACAGCAGCTGGTCAACTGTATGCCTGGCCTGGAGCGGACTCAGGTAGTCAAACCAGGTCAGTATGAGGACTCTACCATGCTAGTTATGTCATCCTGCTCGGGCTATTTAGAAATACATACATGTTTACATTATTTTTTGCAACATTTTTGCAAATTTTTCAGTGATGGAAAAGATGTTGTGGTATACTTGTAGTTCAGACCCTGAAGGACTGTGTACCCAGAGTCCTACATGTATGTATAGATTCATGTCTTTTAGGGATACTGCTATTGCACAACTAAACAAACTCTACTTTCAGTGTTTCTGATTGTAACAGTCTCTTCACTTCATGGGGAAAGTGCTAGCTTGGGCAGCAGAAGGTCTGCTCTGCAGACAAGGGATTCTAAACTCAGACCCCAGAATGGATATTATTTGACATAGAACACATAAAAATACATAACATAATGTTACAATCACTTTGGTACAAAATATTTCACAGTATAAAGTAACCTAACAAATTTTGTGTTAAAAAGTCAGGATGACCACAGTTAAGGATATAATATCCACTGAGACCATTTAAATATTTAATATTATAGGTGGCAACATCAATGTATGGAAATCATAGGACATGAATAAAAAAGAGAGATTAAATGAACAATTGCATTATTGGGAAAGGGAAAAAAGGGAGATAGTTAATTGCTGCAAATGTAACAGTTGGTAAGTGTTTGAGTAATTGTTGATAATGTTTGATTTGACATACATCAAGAAACCATTTAAGGAATATTTTATTTTTGACACATGGAGGTGTCCTATTGAGTACAGATGACATTAAATGTCTAATGGAGTTATTTGTTGTTCTTTGCCTGGGAATTGTATTGTGGGGAATGTGTCTAGTAACTGGCTCAGAGCCCTTAAATACATGAAAAGACAACTCAACAAACCAAAAAAAATAATAATAACTTTATTGTTTGTCCAACTTCATGCCATCTTCATCTTGGCTCAATAGTGTCTTGACAACATAAATAAAATAAATCAAGGGAAAAACAAAAAAAGCAAAAAAGAAAAGAAAAAAGAAAAGAAAAAAAGAAGAAAAAGTCAAGCACTCACCCATGTTCTCTTTCACAACAGAAAAAAAGAAGACCTGAAAGGAAAGGGAAGGGAGGGTGGGAAAAGAAAAATTAATGTCAGAATGCGAGCACACTCCACAGACAGGTGAACGCAGGTAAAAATCTGATGAACAATGAAAAGTGGTGGGAACCAAAAACAAAGAAAGGAAAGAGAATACGTGAGAGTCCTGACCTAATCAAATAGTCCAAGGACACAAAAGGAAAAAACAGTCCATGACTCTATTAAACAGCCTGTAAATTAAATGGCTCAAATCTAATTAAGTTTTTTAATAAAATAAAAAATACATATGGTGTAGATGTTTATGAAGTGTTCAGTCAGCAGCATATTTAAAGTAAAATGACAAAGCTTTGAGGAAAAACATATATGGAGCTTTTAGGACTTTTTAAGTATCCTGACGACACATCACAACAGTAACACATGCCCCTGGTCATGTTTGCCCCACATGTGGGAACACAGCAGGTCCAACTTAGCCTGGTTCCTTTAATAGGAGGTGTGTATCTACAGAGATACTGGCAACTTCTTCCAGTGGGTCATGCACAAGTTTACACATCCAACATGTCCAAGGTAAACAGGGGTTGCTAGCAAGATGAACAAGATGAAAACCAGGATGGAGCCATGTGCAATGAGTTCTGAGTGATATGTACATGTATACTGTCTTGACAGCTAGGTTTGAGCATCTACAAGACATGCATGCAAAGAATTAAACTTTCAAGCATTAAGTCTGGAGAATGATGATAATCATTGTGTTACAGCAAGAAAATGGACCATGGCATATTTGACACTTATAATTCTGCAGCCCTACTCTGATCTGCATTGAAAAGCAGACTATAATAGAAATACAGAAGTGTTATATTGTATCTCCTGAGTAGTTTCATATGATATTAATATGGGACTTTAGTATATTATGTCTCCAGAATAGGTTTCTATAACTCGACTTTTGCCTGGTGCACTGAATTTCCATGTGCAGATTGGACAAAAATGGCACATTCAACAACAAGTATACGTAATCTTTAACCCATATTGCATGGCTGATTGGTCACAGCACTTCAGTTATGAGCTTCAGCTGGAGAGGCTGCCTCTTGTTACCTATAATGTGGTGGAATACCTCAGACTGTGCAGGAATTCAGTGTAGTGGAATACCTCAGACTGTGCAGGACTTCAGTGTAGTGGAATACCTCAGACTGCACAGGACTTCAGTGTAGTGGAATACCTCAGACTGTGCAGGACTTCAGTTAAGTGGAATACCTCAGACTGTGCAGGACTTCAGTTTAGTGGAATACCTCAGACTGTGCAGGACTTCAGTTTAGTGGAATACCTCAGACTGTGCAGGACATCAGTGTCGTGGAACACCTCAGACTGTGCAGGACATCAGTGTAGTGGAATACCTCAGATTGTTCGGGACTTCTAGTGGTAACTTCCTTGTGATATATACCATAAAGTAGATGTTTGTACATTCATGGACATCTTTGCTACAAGTAACCATTAAAAAACAAAACATAACTTTAGTACCCAGGACAAAAAATATACCGGGAAGTATGTGGACAGCAAAGGTTATCAGTTCATCAGTACACTGTATGTACAGATGCTGGAGTATCCTTTAGCCTACCCCTTTGATCTAAATTATCGGCCCTTGGGTACATGACTGCTTCAGGTTATTATTAAATGTCTTGTGTTGTCTTTTAGCTGACCACGTTATTGTAGATATTGGATCTAGCTTCTACCAAAATTTATAAGCAGGTGTAAATAGATGACCTTACGACATCATAGATGACCTTACTACATCATAGATGACCTATTACATCATCAAAAATGAACAGAGACTTGGCACACCAGGGGATCGATTATGCAGGAAAATCGTGGCAGCTGCCAATGGATAAAGGGCAGGAAACTTAAATTAAGCACACTTATGTTGGCAAAATGCTCGCCTGTGAAGATGGCAATGAAAATTTTATGCTCTACTGGATATGCTGTGTTTATTGAGTCTTGAACTACATCGTAAGTGCGATGTTTTTGCAGCAGTATGTACATGTATGTCAAAGCCATTATTTGAAGGCGCAAACGTCTATCTCAAGGAATAAATTAAACTTAAAGTCTCATGGGTATTATCACCAAAAGTCCAGCAGACTTCAAAATACAGTTGTCTGATAAAAAAAAAAATGATAAATTTTAAGCATGCCTTTCAATCTGTCATAGCATGGGTTGTATGGTGATGAATCACCAAGGAAGTCTGCACCATAAAGCGAGCCACGCATTCAGTTGAAGGATATATGCAGTCCTGATCACATGCTGGTGACACCCCCTTAAAATTCAGAACAAGAACTCTGTATTTCATGTGCATGTATAATATTTGATTCCCTGTGGGGATCCTCCTGCCATTGATAAACTGATGAGGCTTGTGATGAGAAGAGTACAATGGAGCAATGCATTTCAATCCAATATCAGATATGTCACAGCAAACATGAGGCTCCCAACCAAGAAAATAACTCAGCTGTTCTTATCGTATTAATTAACATATGCAAAGGCAGGGTACTAGGACAGAGATGTTATGTGCAATCTGGTTAGTGTTAGAAGTATTTGGGATAAGATTTGCATGATTTTTAAGCATGCTGAAGTCATCATGAAGGCAATGGACCCTGATAGGTCTTCATGAAGGAACATACTCTGTACAGATACATTGTAGTCGGCAGGAGAGTGGCAAGGGTGCCGTTGTTAACAGCCCTGTTGGTACCCTACTCCTTCTTCTCTAGTAGTATGCGGGGAATGTGGATCCTTTGGATGTTCTACATGATACCTCCAAATACATGCAGTTGGAAGGAGAATACAAGTGAACTCCATCATAAGGCCAGACCCATTCAGAGTCCTGTCTTGCAAGCAATCACAGATTCCAGGCATTTGACATGTGGGCTTCCATGTGAACTTGTGCAAGGAATTGCACGTGCCTATGCCAGATAGCTTGCCTGCATAGCGAACTTCTCACTGGATCTGACCCAAGTAAAGTGTAGAAGTCAGTAGCCTGGCCTCTCACTGTGTCTGACCTCAAGTAAAGTGTAGAAGTCAATAGCCTGGCCTCTCACTGCGTCTGACCTCAAGTAAAGTGTAGAAGTCAATAGCCTGGCCTCTCACTGGGTCTGACCTCAAGTAAAGTGTAGAAGTCAATAGCCTGGCCTCTCACTGTGTCTGACCTCAAGTAAAGTGCTGAAGTCAATAGCCTGGCCTCTCACTGCGTCTGACCTCAAGTAAAGTGTAGAAGTCAATAGCCTAGCCTCTCACTGGGTCTGACCTCAAGTAAAGTGCTGAAGTCAATAGCATGGCCTCTCACTGTGTCTGACCTCAAGTAAAGTGTAGAAGTCAATAGCCTGGCCTCTCACTGCGTCTGACCTCAAGTAAAGTGTAGAAGTCAATAGCCTAGCCTCTCACTGGGTCTGACTTCAAGTAAAGTGTAGAAGTCAATAGCCTGGCCTCTCACTGTGTCTGACCTCAAGTAAAGTGTAGAAGTCAATAGCCTAGCCTCTCACTGTGTCTGACCTCAAGTAAAGTGCTGAAGTCAATAGCATGGCCTCTCACTGGGTCTGACCTCAAGTAAAGTGTAGAAGTCAATAGCATGGCCTCTCACTGGGTCTGACCTCCAATAAAGTGTAGAAGTCAATAGCCTAGCCTCTCACTGGGTCTGACCTCAAGTAAAGTGCTGAAGTCAATAGCATGGCCTCTCACTGGGTCTGACCTCAAGTAAAGTGTAGAAGTCAATAGCATGGCCTCTCACTGGGTCTGACCTCCAATAAAGTGTAGAAGTCAATAGCCTAGCCTCTCACTGGGTCTGACCTCAAGTAAAGTGTAGAAGTCAATAGCCTGGCCTCTCACTGGGTCTGACCTCAAGTAAAGTGTAGAAGTCAATAGCCTAGCCTCTCACTGGGTCTGACCTCAAGTAAAGCGTAGAAGTCAATAGCCTAGTCTCTCACTGTGTCTGACCTCAAGTAAAGTGCTGAAGTCAATAGCCTGGCCTCTCACTGGGTCTGACCTCAAGTAAAGTGTAGAAGTCAATAGCCTGGCCTCTCACTGGGTCTGACCTCAAGTAAAGTGTAGAAGTCAATAGCCTGGCATCTCACTGGGTCTGACCTCAAGTAAAGTGTAGAAGTCAATAGCCTGGCCTCTCACTGGGTCTGACCTCAAGTAAAGTGTAGAAGTCAATAGCCTGGCTTCTCACTGGGTCTGACCTCAAGTAAAGTGTAGAAGTCAATAGGCTGGCCTCTCACTGGGTCTGACCTCAAGTAAAGTGTAGAAGTCAATAGCCTGGCCTCTCACTGGGTCTGACCTCAAGTAAAGTGTAGAAGTCAATAGCCTGGCCTCTCACTGGGTCTGACCCAAGTAAAGTGTAGAAGTCAATAGCCTGGCCTCTCACTGGGTCTGACCTCAAGTAAAGTGTAGAAGTCAATAGCCTGGCCTCTCACTGGGTCTGGCCACACAAGTGACAAGATAACCACCTTATGCTGCAGAACAAGGCTGGCTTTATCTGGGGACTTCTTGGAACCGTATGGAGACTTCTTGGAACGGTATGGCAAAGGCCATACATTCCTACATGTATTGTCTGCAGCATGCCTCAACAGACACGTCCCTGAATGCACAGAACACGAGAGCAGTTTAACTGTACAGGAAGAATACAATGAAGAAGATCACTGTCCCTATAGTAACTGGTTTCTGGTTATACTGAAGAGTCATTAATTAAGATACAAACAATATGTGTTGCTGAAATTTTATTACAGTACGTACTGCAAATTTGTACATCGAGACTTATCAGTTGAAATTAGTAGTACATGTATATCACTTCTTCTTATAATGTCATTTTAAAATTCATCACTTTTGGGCCAACATTCTAAGTTTTCAAATTATAAAAAACAAATGTGAATCTGTCAGAAATTAATGTGTCATGGGCAAAAGCATGTAATTTTATCAAAACCACAAACATTTTGATCAAAATCATGTGCTCAAATAATTACCTGTAAACCCGAGCTTCCTTTGATGGCTATTTTGGTTGCCAACTTGAATTTCAAGAGCATTTTGGTGCCTGAAAAGTTACATAAAAGTGCTTCATGAGTGGAAACATGTTCTTTTGTACATGCATTTTACTAACATCTATCATAAGTGTCAGCCCAGATACAAATACTTCCAACTTTGTTTATTTCAATAACTACCTTCGATGCCATCTCAGATTTAAAAGCATTCTGGCCACTTGCAAGGAACATTAGATCTTTATGACCAAATGCAAAATTATTGTGCATTTTATGTACATTTACATCACCATATCTTTGTAAATATGGGTCATTCCTTTACCCTTTCTTCCCTTAAATTGACTGCAAGCAGCTGGTGGTAACGTCTTCGATCTGCTTCAGTGTTTTGGACTAATTTCTACAGTACTGAAAATAAATTTGGATGAAAATTGGAGATGAGACCTATCAGAGTAACATGCCCCAGGTCAACAGCTTTCCTTGGCATAGGTTGGACTCCTGGTACCCGACGAGCGCCCACATAAGAAAGCAACAGCGAGTCTGGGGGATGCTTAGGAGGCTAGATTCAAGGGGGAAAGGAGTAAATCACCAGTTGTAGCTTATTTTAAATTTGCTGCCATCTTGCATTTCTCATGGACAGACACCATTTTACCTCATTAAGTTGCTACATGTAGCACTGGCTTCTTGACTAAATATGGCACAATCCCACATTTAGACCTCTTCAGTAGTGCGAACATCTCATAAGAAAAACCATACTTGTGGTTACCTCTTATTTTCCTTCTTGTTATGTAGCAACATTTTCATAATTTAAGACCAGCTCCAATAAAGACTACTTTTAGCTATATGTGGTCCTATATACTGAGGTTCCAGTGTATTTGAATGTCTGGTTGCACCCAGATGCAAAAAAGAGGGTGTGGCTTGTATGTGAGGTCGGCAATTGTCCTGATGGCAGATGCCCTCATTATCTGCCCAGTCAAGTTGCCCGTCTAAAATGTAAACTGAAATTTAGGCTACACGAAAGTTATACAGATCCTCCACAAGCAATTGGACTAAAATGTTGACTATAGTTTTGGGTTTTATTAAGGCCAACAAGTAATCATACTTTCCTTATCACATTGTGGACACTTTGTTGCTTAGTGTACCAGTACAGGTTGTTGTATGGGACTGCACGGGGTTAACATATTATAAATCACACACACAGTGGCTAACACTGACAGGGAGGCATACTGTAAATTGCTAAATTTTTGCGTGTTTAAATTTTCACGGTTTTAGTATTTTTGACATTTCACTGTAGTTTAAATTTCATTGTTTTGGAAATAATTCCCATTCTAACAATGTTAAAATACTATTTCACTGTGTTTTTATTTTCACGGTTTTGTGCCATCAGCGAAATAAGCGAAAATAAGAATACAGTGAAATTAAAGCAATTTACAGTATGTCCTGTCATGGTTTTTTTTGTGGGCAAATGACAGTTAAATGACAGTTTTGCTGTACTTTATCACACTGCCATCTGATGGAGATTTTCTGAATTAAATGGCAATTCTTGAAAATTATTGCAGACAATTATGATATTTACATGACTGTACTAGCCTCATTAGTTCAGTGTGTGAACTGCATGTATGAGCAACTAAAATTGTGTTAAATATTGTACAGGTGCTGGCGTGAACTGGATTAAAATTTGAAGAAACAACCTTTCTATCATCTACATGTATCTGCACATTGAGCAATACGCTGTACTGCATAACAATGCCTTTTGCGGGATGTGGACTGTTTTACTTTTTAATTTTGCTACTTACAATGAACTGAAAATAGATACAAGCATAAGCATGCAAGCTCAAGGGGTCATATCACTTTGTTTGTTCACATCAAACCAAGGGTGTGGACCAAGCAAATGATTGGGTTTGCATCACAGAGAGTTCCCAAAAGTTGATTCCCCCAGAATAGCCTTTTGTTTGAGTGACAGGGATCCACTCACTCGGCCTCACTTCCTGGTCCAGGTTAATGTATGCCACACTTGAGTGCCTTTACAAGGGAACTCCAGCACAGAAATTTGTTTGCCTGGCTTGGCCTGAAGTCACTCACACATGTCAAAGATAAGACAACCCATATAAACAATCAGAAAAAAACCTATAAAAATAATGAATTTAAATTTCAGGTTATGGAGTGGAGTATGACTTTATAGACCCCAGGCAGATCAAGGTGTCCTTGGAGACGTACCGCATTCAGAATCTCTTCTTTGCTGGCCAGATTAACGGAACCACTGGATATGAGGAGGCAGCTGCTCAGGTACACATGAAATGACTACTTGTCACCCCTCTGGTCACTCATGGGCTCTTCCAAGTCATAGCCAATTTTTGGTTCCAAGCTGAAGTTCTTTGAATGTGAGAACAATCAGGAACCAATACTGTTCATACTGTTTATGAACAGTGACATGGATAAAGAATCATTGAGATAATTGACTTGAAATATTTAACTGGTTATAAGTCTGAGCCTGATTCCTCTGGCACATCTTTCTTTCTTTCTTTCTTTCTTTCTTTCTTTCTTTCTTTCTTTCTTTCTTTCTTTCTTTCTTTCTTTCTTTCTTTCTTTCTTTCTTTCTTTCTTTCTTTCTTTCTTTGTGTCATTATTTCTCTCTCTCTCTGTCTCTTTCTCTTTCTTTTCTTCTTTCTTTTTATTGCCAAATGCAATAATATGACTATAGTTACTTTATTTGAGTGGGAATTGGCTAAACATTTATAACATAGGTTAAAACATGTATTTTGACACAGGTTTCAAGCTAGGAAATACTTTGCAATATTGCCAATAGCATATAAAAGAATCCAGGCAGGCTGACTTGACACCAAGAACAAGAAAAATGGGAGGCTTTATTGTTGTTATAAAACACATATTGCCACAAAAAAAGTTTAAGGGGTTTTAAAATAGCTTGTTTTTATTATTCAGGGGATCCTTGCTGGTATCAACGCGTCACTCAAAGTGAGACAACAGCCCCCCTTCACAATTGACAGAACTGAAGGGTACATTGGAGTATTGGTGGATGATCTGACCACTCAGGGAACCAATGAACCTTATAGAATGTTCACCAGTCGTGCAGAGTTTAGGCTTCATTTAAGACCAGATAATGCAGATTTGAGACTGACACTCAAAGGTAAAAATCATTAGAACAAGTTAAACTACAAAGCTTTGAACCACAGAGGGCAGCAAAGGTCCAGGAGATCACCTGATAACACTTGGTATGTCTGATTGGCTAGACAATTTGTCAGGTGGTCCTGCTTGACTTGTAATGCCCTTTAGTGTGATTCCATTGTTCTCAAAACTTAAGTTGGAAACTGAATTGCAAGATCTGTAGATTACAGTAATAATACTGGATGTTTCAACTGCTAAAAGAACATAGTCAGAAGACAAGGGAAGTGAAGTATTAGCAGCCTGGTATATATGCTTGTAAGTGCAATCAGGCTAGCAAATCTGTAATTATGTTAATGATAAAACAATATGCATCCAGGGTGTTTGTTAACTAGGCTGTCTGTTTGCTTCAGGTCATATGTGAACTACGCCTTATTGTGGAACTGCTAGTCTTGCTGAAATTATAAAGTTTAAAGAGTAAAGGGTTGCAGATAATGATGTAGTGGCTGGTCAACAGACAAAAGTGCAATGAATTAACAGCTTCCCAGAGTAACTTTGACTATGTCAATCTTAATAATAATTATGTGTCATGCTGATCTGTTCTATAATGATACCAGATTTACATTTCTCCTTTAAAAACAAACTAAAAGTGATAAAAAAAGTTTCATTCAAGCGCCACGATGCCTGTTTCATATTAGCCCCCCACCCCTAAAAGAGGTCACGCACTTCTCCATGCAGCAAGTGTGATATTTTGTTGTTTCTCCCTCGATAGAAGCCTCCATCTTAAAAGGACACATTTTGCATACCCTTGGGATGACCTTACAAGATGGGGACCCCTGTGTTTCCAATTAACTCTTTTTAAGTGCCAAACTTTGGACTGAGTCAACAGTGCCCAATGCACGCCAGCACCCAATGCGCACCAAGAAAAGCTGTTGACCTTGGGTATTCTCTCTGGAACTATAGGCATACGGGTACTTGAATGAAAGTTAATTTTACAAGGAATATGAATCTGGGATCCTAATGAAAATTCAGACTAGTTTGACTTTAGTAGATCAACTTTAGACGTGATTGGCACTGAAAGAGTTCAAAATTGCTGTAAATCAACAGCAGCTTCCTGGGCACACTTCCCGTTGATTACTCTGAGAGTATATGCTAAAGACAGCCTCAGGCTTGGCCCAAGTCAACAGCTTTCCCTGACAGACTGCGGATGTGTTTCACTGAGAGTACATGCTGAAGAAAGGTGTTGATTCAAGTCTGTTGTATAACGTGACAGCTTTGATCAGAATATGGAGTTATCACAGAATATATTATTTCCATTATTTCTTGCCATGGCACTAGTATACTGATGAACAGATGGCATATATTTGTCCATGTGTACCCAGGAAAATGGGAAAAAGTTTCTGTTTTGTAATGCAGGTTTCAGTAAGTATATGAGCCATGCAGCACACTATGGATAAACTAGTTTGACCCTTCCTGACAGATATATCTTAATGTGTCCATTGCGGTAGACAGACCACCCACAACAGACAAGATACTGTCATATCGGATGACACTAGTTGTTTCCACAGTTCCATGTATGTTTTGGCTGTAGGTCACCAGGTGGGGTGTGTAAGCACACACAGGTACCAGCGGGCAGCCCAGATGAAAGGTGAGCTGGCAGGAGCCATACAACACCTGGGTGACTTTACCAAAACACAAGCACAATGGAGATGGTACCTCAACCGACCTGTGGTTGCCAAGCAGAGAACTCAGTCAAAAAGGTCAGAGGCCATTTCTTCAAACGTTCATTCAAGTTTGTGCAGTTGTGCAGCATTGGCAGGAATCTGAACACATCAGTGTCATGACCTCAGCTGGTTTTCATATAAAAAGATTGATGTCTTCTGTTTCAAAAATAATCTGTTAGAAAGGTATAATTCTTCACTGATATCTGGCCGAGAATGTTATTCATTGCTCTCTTCTGTACACATACTAGCAGACCGATATCATAGCTAAAGCAACATCTCTTTGAATGGTTACATGGCAGTGTTCTGTACGCTTGTACCTGCAGGAAGCATTCTGTCAGCATTATTATTATTACTTTTTTGGTACTTTGTAATAATTAATGATATCAGATTGCAATTATCTATAATTATATATATACATGTACATATATACTGCATCAGACCATGCGTTTTAACATGGGAAACCTTTACAAAAAGAGATCTATTGTAAAATGTGACATCAATGATAAAAACACTGCAAATACATGATGCAGTGTATACGTAGGACTACACA
The DNA here is from genome assembly GCA_964020975.1 of Hermodice carunculata. NCBI lineage: Eukaryota > Metazoa > Annelida > Polychaeta > Eunicida > Amphinomidae > Hermodice > Hermodice carunculata. Next base: position 141,688 of record CAXHWN010000194.1, on the reverse strand, counting down.
TTTTAAGAGAGAAGCTTGATGGGGTGGGCATCATCATATCTTTTTGCCTTCTAAAATGTAATCGGTGATGATCGATATGTGTTTGTCTATGCACGTTTGCAAAATATGGCAGGATTCACACGGAGCACAGCCCTGTTTACCAAATGTTTCTGGAATTAAAATAAGTTAAGACCCCAGATGTAAGGATGCAGCAGTTAATGATGCATGGAGTATGTTTTTATGAGTCTGATTTGATCCATTCCAACATATAATTTAGATTTGATGTATTCAGAAACAGAATTACAAGCACAACTTGGTAATTAAAGTTTTTACAGAAATTCTTAGTTTACAGTGATATTTGTGTGCATTCATACATGCATGTACATGAATTCCTTCACTGACATGAAACCTTAGCCTTTACATAAAACTAGTGGATGAGAATGAATAATAACCAAAGTACACTACACGTATTTATTTTGGCTGCAAAATTGATTTCTTATGTTGGCACCAACTCTCAGCAGGAGGGTTGTATGAACAGTCTGACGTAGTGTCCTCAGCTGACCTTGACACTCTGAACCCGAAGTAAGTGCCACACTGTTCCAAGAAGAACCAGCAGTATTTTTGTGCAATGTCAAACCCATTGGCCCAGTGGCTTTATAGAATGAAAAAAAAAAAAATCATGAAAATCCAAATATCACTGGAGTATTACCACATGATGACAATGGAGACTCACCCAATGTGCATCTCCACCAAGTTTGAAATTAATACAATTCACAATTTCGGAAAAAAACTACATGCCTGTGCTGTGGTTCCCTATAGTGACCATGCAAACATGTACTTTTGCTTTATTGTTTAGTAATTTCAACAATTGGTAAAAAATCAGCAAATCATAATATTCCAACAAAGCTGAACATATTTAGTGGAGATTGGGCTATGCTTCTATCAAGTTTGAAAATAGTTCAGCTTCTGAAAGAGGATCTCTTTAAAAAATTGAAAAAACAAAACAAAACCAAAAAAAAAAAAAAAAACAGTTTGTATAAAAATATATGAAAAAAAGCACAGTGCCACCTCTTGAACAAACATAGTCTAGGGGTTCCCAGATGGGTCCCTGTCCAGTTCTGAAGCAATTGGTCAACTGGTTTTGGGGAAGATTTTTTTTACAATTTAACCAAAAAATCAACAACATATATCAGTTGACTGATGCGTAACATGATATAATAACATGATGTACCACCACCTTGTGCATTACATCATAAGAAAAGTGGCTGGTTGTATGTGAGATGATGTTACCTGACCTCAGTGTGACTCTCCCATGTCCACAGTGCACTTCAGCTGCTGGCTGGACCACATTATCCTGTGGAACTATTGGTGGAGGCTTTCCCTGAGGACTTCAGCTACCTTCTGGACAACCCATCTTTGGCAGCCAGAGTCAAAATAGAAGGTAACATAGACACTTCTGTTTAGCGTTTTATCAAGTTTTTTTCTACTCATTTCCAGTATAATCGTGCATTTGTACTAAAGATTGAGCGACATGGTTGCGAGTTATGTCAGTTTTTGCTGAACATTTTGACTTTCATTCTACAACCTTAATCAGAGCACATTGTTGTGGTCTTGACATCATAAAGTAGTTCAAATTTGAAGAAAAGTCAAATAGGTTTGTCCAGATTTTCATTCTACCACCCTAATCAGAGCATAGTGTTCTGGTCTTGACATCATAAAGTAGTTCAAATTTGAAGAAAAGTTAAATAGGTATGTCCATTTTTGAGGTAGCAATGTAGAATGATACTCTCAAAACTCAACTGCTCCTCATGTATTGTTCATGCTGACAATGGACTCCTTTATGTAACACAGTGACCAACTTCTGACTTCTCAAACTCATTTTGTATCAGTGACATACTCCTTTGCTAAAGGCATGTTTGAATGGATTTTGGTTCAAGGTTATGGCAAGAAAATTGGAGTTATGCAGTGCCCTGTTTTCCTCTGAAAAGCTAAGTTGAAAATGATTTACATAGCTGTCCAGTATTTCCCCTTTTTGTAGTCTTGCACTTTTTTGTCTTACTTTTGGCCTTTTTAGCAAAAAAAAAATCCCTATTTTAAGCAAGCCTCACCAAAAATTCATTTATTACATCTTTATTTAATATTAGAAATAAAATCACCCCACTGGAGCCAAAGACTGAATCCTATTTTGCTGCAAAAAAGCACTATATCTATTTGTACTACATGTACGAAATTTTTGCCTTGGTATATTCATAGGCAACAATTATTAAATCTTTTGACTTTTGGGGGGTGGGGGGGGGGGGGGGTGAATCCTGCCAGGTTGTGAGTCCCCATGAATTTGAGGAGATAGTACTACTCACTGATCCCCATGACACAGAGATCCAAAGAGCTGTGGAGACAGCATCCTCTATGTTTTTGGAACTTAATCAGGATTTTGTTTTGTTTTGTTTTGTTTTTTTGCTGCTTTGGGTAGCACGTTACCTATGCAACCCATTGGGAAACTGCACACATTTACCCACACTGTGATCATACACAGTCCTAAGCTCCTGTGTTCAGGGCTTTGTGGTATGGTAGTACCACCACCCAGAAGTCTGATTAATCACACTTGCTGACCCCCAGCATTGTTTCTACGGCAGTCCTTATTTTACAAGCCTGCTGCGATTCAAATTCTTTTGAATCCAATTTACCTTGACAATAACGTCTTGGTGGAACCAAGATTCTGTGTTTCGTAATCACGATCAAGTGTTTTACGTAACAACAGAAAGTTACCCCTCGGTATACATATCAGATGTAACGTCGGTTAGCCCACAGTTCCTGACGAGTTGTGAAACACAACGAAACTGGTCGAACTTTTCAACTTCTAGCTATTGTGACCCTTGCTCGGTCCTCATAAATATAGTTAATCAGGAATCTGCAGTGCAGTAAATAGTTCACTGGTTCAGTTCCCTCTACCAACACACTTGCTTGAACTCCCTATAGAGAGAAGCAGCAGTTCTTACTCGCTATACTGTTTGGATGCAATTGAGCCACAGTTTCCCATGTTTTACACAAGACACATCCATCCTGCTTGTGTACTGTGAATGTAAAAGTAGCTGATTTGCCATCTGAAGTATCATTAAGCATGCATACTACATGTACATGTATACTCCAACTTAAATACTGCTAGTGGAAGTCTGTGAATGAAGACGTTAAGCTGGCAATTTTGAGTAATTACAAGAAAAGGACTCCAAGTCAGATTTTGGTTGTGTTATCTTTGAATATTTAAAAAGGACCGTCGATGTAATTTCTCCCAACAATTCTAGAAAAAAAATGGTGTCACGTACATGTAAATCTGCACCAACTTTGCTACATTATCATGTCTGATGCACTGACATGTTTGACCTATTGCAATCTGGAAACGATGTTTGAGACATAGCCTACTTTATTGTGTCTCCTGGTGGAAGCCGGGGGACATATTGGTTTAGTGCCCGTTTCTTCCGCTTGTTGTTGTTGTTGTTGTTGTTGTTGTTCAGGTTCTTCAACACTTAGTTTCCATGCGATAAGTCATGAAGGACTTGACAGAATTTGATGAAACTTGGTAGGATTATGTATCTAGGCAAGACCTAGGTTGGGATTATATTTGGGTGACCTTGACGTAATTTTCAAGGTCACAGGGTCACTTCTGTGAAATTGGTTTCTGTTCGATAAGTCTTGAAGAACTTGATGGAATTTGACGAAACTGGGTAGGAGTATGTATCTAGGCAAGACCTAGGTTGGGATTGTAGTTGGGTGACCTTGACCTAATTTGCAAGGTCACAGGGTCACTTATGTGAAATTGGTTTCCGTGCGATAAGTCATGAAGAACAGGATGGAATTTGATGAAACTTGGTAGGATTATGTATCTAGGCAAGACCTAGGTTGGGATTGTATATGGATGACCTTGAGCGAATTCTCAAGGTCACAGGGTCACTTATGTGAAATTGGTTTCCGTTCGATAAGTCATGAAGAACAGGATGGAATTTGATGAAGCATGGTAGGATTATGTATCTTGGCAAGACCTAGGTTGGGCTTGTATTTGGATGACCTTGAGCAAATTCTCAAGGTCACAGGGTCACTTATGTAAAATTGGTTTCTGTGCAATAAGTCTTGAAGAACTTGATGAAATTTGAGGAAACTTGGTAGGATTATGTATCTAGGCAAGACCTAGGTTGGGATTGTATTTGGATGACCTTGAGCGAATTCTCAAGGTCACAGGGTCACTTATGTGAAATTGGTTTCCATTCGATAAGTCATGAAGAACAGGATGGAATTTGATGAAACTTGGTAGGATTATGTATCAAAGTAAGACCAAGGTTGGGATTGTATTTGGGTGACCTTGACATAGTTTTCAAGGTCAAAGGGTCACTTATGTGAAATTGATTTCTCTGCAATAAGTCTTGAAGAACTTGATGAAAATTGCTAGAGTAATGTATCTAGGTGAGAGCTAAAATAGGATTGTAATTTTCAAGCAAGCTTGGTCATTTGTAAATGTTTTCACCTGTAGCTCATTCAGAGACGTAAGTGTTCCACCGGGAGACATTTGATTTTCTGTTGGAAAATCAGTCTGTTCTAGGTAAGAAACTTGTGACAGTTGATGAGGTTTTTACTTCAAAGAATCTTGCATTTCATGCAAACGGAATTCGATTCCATGATTGCTTGGGCAAGGATTCTGTTCAAAACAAATGCGTAGGCCAAAGCCGATAATGTCATGTGGAAATTGGGATGACAAAACAAGGCAACAAGCACCACAGCGCCACCCCCTCTGCTGTATGTGACTACATCTGGACTGGCCTGGTTCACGACCATGGAGGACTGTTCTCTACAAAAAGTCAAGCCCCTGAGGTCTCTATTGTATAGAGGAGTTCTTAACATTTGCATGTGGTGCATACATGCATGAGGGTTTTTCATCATCCTTAATGCAGATATGCTGAATTTACTTGTTCTGTTCTATTACATATACATCTACCAGTCCATATTACTGTAAGCAAAAACACCCTGTCACTTCAATTCTTTTTTCAATTTGTTTTTCAGAAAAAAAAAAAAAAAGATCACTTACAATGGAACACTTCACTTGTACTGTGTAGGTGGCTCTACAGGTAACTTCCCAGGGGGGTAAAAAATCTGCTAAAGTCATTGGTTGAAAATGTCATGTGACACAGACAGCAGGTGCTGCCACCATGTAGAATAGCATGTCTGAGATGCCATATTTTGATAGTACCGGATGAGTAGCAAAAGCAGATTAAGAGTAAGATTTTCTCGTGTTTGTTTTGTGGTAGCAATGTACCGTAGTGCTCTGGAGGAGCAGGAGGAAGAGATCAATGAGATCAGAAGAGACGAGGGCCTTGTACTGCCAGACGATCTCGACTACAACAGGTATGTGGCTTTTCTAGGCAGCAGCAAATTAAACAAAAGTTTATCAGCCTCCTTGTGAAGGTCTGGTAGGCTGTTTGCTACTGGATGGTAGCTGGCAACATTCACAGCACAGCTTTAATTTGATCGGAAATACTCCATCAGGAAACTGTGTAGGAACTGTGTTTTGCAGAATTTTTTTTTTTTTTTTAAAGAAAGGAAAAGAAGCAAAATGTAGTTCTTGTCAGTTGCTTAAAATTAAGGCACATTTTTAGGATTTCAAGTTACAGCAAATCATAATGAGTTCTGAATAGTTTACCAGCTTGGATATCTGAGTGTAATATTGATACAATGTATATGGAAGGGAACAGTTTACAATGAAGATCAACAGTGGAAAGCAATAAAAGAGATATTTATTATGGGTCCATCCCAAGGGGCGATCCATAATGTTCTGGTATTGTTTGTCCATGGTTCTGTCCTTGTACCATTTCTTTCTAAACACATAACCTCAAGACTTACAAGTCAACTGAAATTCAAATTGACCACATTTATGCTTTGACACCATTTCCTTACTAGATGACATTTTGGTGGCCTTGACCTCATTTTCAAGGTCAAAGGAGCCATGTATGTGTAAATTAAAAATTACACCTGTCATTCAATGCTTCACATCTAAGTGGCTGTAGTTGTTTTCAGGGCCAGAATTTTGGCGAGAATCCGAGAATCCATTCTCGTAAAGATTCTCCTAAACTTGTCTTTCTTTAAAAAAAAAACTAATTAACAAAAATCCTTACACAGATTCTCGCAAAATTTTTCGAAATTCTGGCCCTGGTTTTGAGCTCCATCCGACCTTTGTCAATGTAATGGTGTGCATGTGTATGCACATGAAGAAAAATAGAAACTAAGACTGCAGTCATAATAGGGAGAGAGATAAGGGATCTCGCTACCTTGACTGAGTGCTGCTTCTGTAGAAATAGTCCTGAGCGCTTTCGCTTACTTAGGTGTAGATTCTTCAGAGGACAGTAAAAAACTGGGCAACTTGCAGTGTGTGGGCCTTTATATACTTTTTGAGGCTGTTCAAAAAGCCTTCCTATTGGTTGTTCTGGGCTGACATTGTGACATCATTTGTGTTATCTTGGCTGAGATTGGTCTAAAAAGTAACAGGGAATCAAATTGGTTAAGAAACCTAAGCACCTATTGACCCTGGGGGTCAGTTATTTGGTGTTTTGGGTTCAAAACAGGGAGTGAACCTGTTATTTAGAAGCAAGTGAACCGTTTTGTTCTGATGGAATCTATCTGAACTGTCTGGTGCTCAAAGGGGATTCATTTAGGAGGTTCAGGTGAACCATTTTCTTGGTGAACCTTTGGCTGAACCATATATAGTGAACCGTTTGGTGTTCAAGGAGGGTTTGTTTACGAGGTTCAGGTGAACCGTTTTCCAGGTGAACCTTTTCTCTACTGGTGAACCATTATCTTGGTGAACCTTTGGCTGAACCATATATGGTAAACCATTTGGTGTTCAAGGAGGGTTCTTTTCGGAGGTTCAAGTGAACCGTTTTACAGGTGAACCCTCTGTTGTGAACCGTCACAGTAGTGAACCGTTTATCTGAACCTTGGGTGAAACTTTGCGAGGTTCAGTGAACCGTTACAGTGAACCGTTTATCTGAACCTTGGGTGAACCGTTTGGGAGGTTCACTGAACCTTTTAGAGTGAACCGTTTGGTGTTCAAATAGGATCCATGTGGGTGATTCTCTCTCCTCTCATCTGAGACTGCAGTCAGTTTGTGAACATTTTTGAGTATTCAGGCCATGCAACTTTTTAGCTGTGTGGACCAAAGGTCACAAAGCTCATGTGATCACCCATGTCTGTCCATTCTTCTGTCCGTCTGTCCACCATTCCATCCATACATCCGTAAACTTTTGCTTGTGAATATTTTACAGTCCGCAGTTTTTGAAATAGCCCAATGTAACTTTCAGGATTTATCAACTGTATAAACATCTAGGTCAGGTTTGGCATTGGTGACACCGCCTACAGTACTACATGTATGCATGTAATATATGGTCAAAATGTGAAAATCTTGTGAGTGCTCTAGCATCCTTGATGCTTGGTAGATGTTCATGAAATTTAGTGGGATTGTGGACAAGGTGAAAATCTCATTTGCTTACAATACTAGTGGTACCAGCGATAGCTTGATGGAAATCATAAGCCAAAATGTGGTGAAAGATATAAAGTTCCATATCTAAAAAAATAATTGAATTAAAAATGCCAAATGTATAGGACATACAGATCATGTCATAGATTCGATCCAGTGCTAATATGTTATATAGTATCAGTGAACGTAACATATTTTTGTTAGGTCACCAGTCCTGTAAATTTGAAAGAGGTGATTTTGTAATGGCAGGGAGTTAGCTTGAACCCTGATGGCTAAGAGAATTGAGCCTTCAGATCAAAATTGCACTTGGGTACATTTTACATAAAACTCAACTCTGTGACCCATGTTTTGGATCACCTTGAGCCAAAGATTATGCAGTTTGGCACTTGTCCAAGTTTATTGTTTTCCTTCAATAAATTAAAAACGTTGTTCCACAATTTGAACAAACAGACCATGAATGGAAAGCTGGAAGTGGATGCAAATTTTGAACAGTAAGGTCAAGGTGAAATGGCCATTTGAAATATAGTGGTTATCTTGTGAATGGCCCCACAGTTTTTGAGTTACGCCCATATAACTTTTAGTACTTATAATCTACATGGACTTTAATTTTGGTGGCGCCATCTATGTTATTACATAACATATGGGTCTAAATGGGAAAATCTTGTCAGCAGTCCAGCATCCTTAATTTTGTACGGATCTTTAGGAAATTTAGTGGGACTTTGGAGCAGGTCAAAATCTTGGTTGCATATATGATAAATGACGCCACTTATGCTTTGATAGAAATTATGTTTTAAAGTGTTTTGAAAGATATAGAACTTCATATCTTGAAAAATAATTGAATTAGGTACAGTGTATGCCAAATTTATAGGATATATAGATCATATTCATTGCTAAGACGCTATGTAATATCAGCAATCTTGACCGATTTTTCCGTAAGTCACCAGGCCTGTAAAGTTGAAAGAGGTCAGACTTTGTAAGAGCAGGGTGTAGCTTGGACAGCAATGGCAAAGAAAATATTTTGGTGATGGTCATAAGATTATATGTCACCAGAGCATCAGGCTCATGAGCCTCTTGTGTCAGTTATGCAGTAACTTTTCTCTTTATCATAGGAAATTGCATGCATTATATCTAACTAAGACGTCATTGGCATTGAACTTTGATATAGTACTGATTGTCATTTTATGTATTGTGTATTTGCAGCCTTGAATCTTTGTCCTTGGAAGCCAAAGATAAACTGGGTCAAGCGAGACCACAAACGGTATGTGTGCATGTGTGTTTATGTAAAAAATGCCTTGCTTTGTATACATGTATATCATATTCAATCAGTTTCCCACTGTGTGACTCTGAGGAAAAGGTAGTAGAAGTTAAATGTATATACAGAACATATGTGCAAACCCCTGTGAACACGATAATTAGAAATTATAATGTATAATGTGTAATTGTACATGCATTTCAGTTTTAAAAAACTTGTACATACAGAAAAAACATCACATGAACTTCATTTTTTAAGCTCTCTGTCATTGAAAAAGTATACTACTAAAGTTTATATATGCGTAGAATGGGAAAAAAGTATTGCATTTTAACATGTTTAAGTGTTGATACATGTATGTGGCAAAAACAGACTTGTCACAGTTAATTCCTGTGCAAGAGTACAAAAGCCAAAAAAAAAAAATTAAAAAATAACATTTTGAGAATGTTGCATCACCTGATTTTAATCCTTTAGCTTGTAATGATGATGAAGCTATGCATTTAACCTTTTCCCCCTTGAATTAAGACTGAGTCAACAGCTTTCCTTGGCATGGGTTGGGCACTAAGTGCCCAACCCATGCCAAGGAAAGCTGTTGACCTGGGGCATGTGATCTTGATAAGTCTCAAGTACATTTCTCAGTAAAATTGTTTTTCATAACTGTTGAAATTAGTTAAAAACACTGAAGCAGACGACATTTGACCACCAGCCAGTTTTGGCCGGTTTAAGGGGGAAAGGGTTAATGGTTTGATTTAGTCACCAGCCTGACAGTGTGGGTACACAGGAAGTGACAAATGGCAGTGGGAACTCAGCCACATAGCTTACATACCACACATTCCTGGCCAGCTGCTTGAGATGCCACACATTCTGGACAGGGTGCACATGCTGTAACATACGTGCTGCCTCGGACAACACTTTGTTGGTGGCAGTAAATAGATAAACCCTTACAACTACACTGCAAGAACTAGATATCTTAAGTCAGCAATCTTTTCATATGGTGAAAAATACACCCTACCCCACCCCACCCCAACCCACCCTATACCCACCTCCCAAAAAAAGGAAAGATAAAAATCCAATGAAACAGGAAGGCACATGTAGCTGTATATAAATAAATGAGCTAAAGATACCGGGCGAAGGTCGCAACGGCTAGTGGAGGTGGGTCCGACCGGTTTCATTTCGACTGAAACTCATCAGGGACTGAGGGGAAAATGACGTGACGTCTGTTTATATACCAGAGTACAACTTTTCAGTTGCTACGCAAAACACGGGCTTGTGATTACGTAACACGGAGCTCCGGACTTCGTGTGACAGTGGTTGTCAACGCAAAGTTGAATCCAAATGAAAATTTGAATTACAGTGGACTCAAAAGATTGAGGTTACTGTTGGTGCACTTCAGGGGTCGTTGAGTGCATAAACAGGAATAGTTCGTGGAAAAACAAAGTTCCACTGAAGCCCTGCTGAAGGAGCTTCTGGCTGTGTGACTACACAGTAAACGGATAGTTGTGCATCTTCCCATAGGTAAATGCATTAAATATGTCTACCTAGCAGAAAAACATAGGTAAATGAGCTCTGGAACAAAAATTTAGCATAAGACTGAGCAAGGGAGCTCATTTACCCATGATGTTGAGACCGAAGGGCTCTAGTGAGCGCAGTTGGTGCATCCAATGTCTCTCCCTGTCTAGTCGCCACTGTCTAGTGCGTTCTAGACGAGGGGGAGTATAGATGTATTCCAGTATGTGAACTTTCAAATTCAGTTCAGAATGGTCTAGTTGGGCAAAATGTCTGCCCAACGGTTGGTCGAGTACTTTGTTATTGATATAACGAAAGTGCTCGCGGAGTCTGTCCTTCAGTGGACGGAGCGTTTGACCAACATATTGTTTGTGACAAGTTCCGCAGGTGAGGAGGTAAACTAGATTGGAGCTTTCACAGCAACCCCCTTTGGGGACACGGTATGTTCGCCCTGTTTGTGTGCTTTTGGCATTGCCTGAAGTGTCCAGGCAAGCACAATACTTGCAACTGGTTTTGTTGCATTCATTAGAATGTTTCTTTCCAGAAACTGCAGGGTTGGATTGAGATTCTGGATGATATCGGATCCGGGAACGGACCAATACATCAGAGAGACTCTGTGCTTTCTTGAAACCAATGATCACTTCCTTGTCCATTAGGACTTCAGCGTTTGGTGAAGCTTCTAAGATCCTCCAATTGTTTTGGATGATATCTTTGACAGGAGGAAGTGATGGATTGAACGTCATGGTCAAGAAGAAATTTTCTTGGTCTGTTGTGTTGGCTGGTTTGGGTGCCAGAAGAGATCCTCTGCTGGCCCGGTCCATAATATATGCCTGTATATAAATAAAGGCTGATCATTCCGAGGGTATATACATGTGATGTTTTGTTTAAGTCTGATACAGTTTAGCCCCTCCTGTGAGAGACCACCCAGTAGCAGCTTGTGAAGGCTAATAGGTTAGGTGTACCCATGTATGGCAATGTGAGCATTGAACTAACATACACTTGGGAGTTGGAGGGAACTGGGTCCTCTGTGACTAGACCGGTAAGGCCTTTAACCCTTTCCCCCTTATATTAAGACTGAGTCAACAGCTTTCCTTGGCATGGGTTGGGCACTTAGTGCCCAACCCATGCCGAGGAAAGCTGTTGACCTGGGTCATGTCTTGACAGGTCTCATCTTCAATTCTCAGTCAAATTGTTTTCTCATTGCTGTTGAAATCAGTTGAAAATGCTGAAGCAGACGACATTTGATCACCAGCCGGTTTTGGCCAGTTTAAGGGGGAAAGGGTTAATTAGCAGATCTGCTGGTGTGTGGGCAGATGTGGGTGTGCAATAACATTTAGGATACTGGGACTTAAGGGACTTTACAGGTGTGGTCTGTCAATCCAGGTTGTCTTAAATCAGAGGATTATGTCAAAAGGGTTTCAACTTTACCTTGCTTACTGTGCAAGTCATTGGGCATTCTAATGCATTCGAATGGTAATTCACAGTTTGGACTTCTCTGAAGAAACTGTCTGTAAGATTCACTTCAAACTTGGTGGCAATGTACTTTGGGTGGGTCTCTACCAAGCTTGTTCAAATGGTCCTGCTGCAGTGATTTTCTTGATTTTTTATGATTTTTTGCGAAAATCTTTAAAAAAGTTTAAGAAAGTTTAACATGGGAATTTCTTGTAATGGTTATAATTGAAATAATTTTGGCCAGATTTGTACCAAACTTTGTAGGGATGTACCTTTTATAAGTGTCTACCTATTTGGTGCAAACGGTCATGCTCCAGTGATGTTTGGACCGTGACCTCATTCCCAAGGTCACAGGACAACTGACATGAAATTTACTATTCACTTGATAACTTGAGATCTGTTTTGAGTTGTGACCTTGATGTTGCACATGTTAATGTTTCTCTATGAAGGTCATGCTTGAGAGCTACTTGAACTGGGACCTTGATCTTGCACATGTTGGTGTTCTTTTATACAGGTCAGACTTACTCAATACATGAGTGACCTTGATCCTATCCCAAGTTCACAGAGCTGCAAGTGTGATGAATGTTTAGGTCAGATGAGCATGGGCTGGTCACACAGCCCTCTTATTTTAAGTCTTTTCATAGATCATTTTGTAGTCTGTCGACAGATATCGCTCTGCCTAGTATCTGGTTTTCTCAAGTTTTCTGATGGTCTGTTGTCCAAGGAGCCTGTCAGATTTTAGCATGTTTTCTAACAGACTGCTTTGGCAGTTTTTCAGGTTTCATCATGTTTTCTAACAAAGAGCTACATTGTATAGCAGGCTGTCAGGTTTTGTTATATTTTTTTTATGACAAGACTGCCACATCAGTACGTATGACATGTACTGGGTTAGTGGTACAGGTACAATGAAAAACACAAACCTCTAGGATCTTGAAATGCTACACTCTAAGTCGTGCAGTTCTTGATAAATGGTGTTATTAGCAATTAGCACTGCAGATGGGTGTGGTAGATTGTAGCTATAGGTGGTAAATTAAAAGTAAGAAATATTGTAATCAGCAGCCTGCCATGGCTCAAGTCATGTCCCAATACAAATTCAAAGGCAGTGAATTACACAAATTTGACCATGCTGCACAAACAAATTGACCTATATGTGCATGTGTTGGTACATGTACTTAATGTGAAATTGACAGAAAAAGCTATACTTTGTATCTTTCTTCACCTTTTGTAGCACATTTCTCTTCAGATTTAGAGAAAAAACAAGAAACTTATTGCACATTATTGGAATCATGTTGATTACAAAACATTGTGAATTTTTTTCTATATTATATGTTTATTTCACCTAGAGAGTTGCTTTATTCAAAATTAAGATTGATGAATTTGTTCAATACATGCTGGAGACAACTGTTTAGAGGCAGAAGAGCTCCGTACCTTCAGTAGATGAAAAGCTGACTCAGGTATAATGGGGGGGGGGGGGGGGGCGCTGTCCTGACTAAGATTTTTTCCATTCCATGATGTGTGTATTGTGTACATGTTACGCTGATAAGAACAGAAGGGTGCCCACTCTACCCACTGACCACATGACGGACAAAGGAAAAAAGTGAACAGCCCCTGTTATCTGGTACCCTGGTCACTAATTAAATGCCCCTCCATTTAGGTGTTTATCAGCAATAAAGAGGGCTGCATGATGTGCATAAACCTACAACTTTTTGTTCCCAGTTTTAAAAGAATGTTTCCACAGCATGCAAATTTGCTTCTAATTAATTAATTATACCATAGCCATACCATATTATGTACCATCTGTATCTTCTATGATAAAAAATGCAGCACGTATACACTTTTATTGACCAATACATTAAGTTTATAATTTCTAGAACATAATTATTGTCAGTTCAAGTTTGGGCGAATGGATATGCCCCTTTGACTTGTATAGTGTATTTACTACATTGTATCTGACTGGCTTCTCCTTGAACCCTTTCGTCAGCTTTCCTAGAGGTGTGTTGGGTCATTAAAACACCCACAATCCATCAGTGATAAAGGTACAGATCCAGAACATGCTGTTCATCAACTGTTCTTATTCAATATTTTTCATTAAAATTAAGAGAAAAAAAGAAAATCATTGAAACACACAACATTTGAGCACCAGCCAGTCTTGTCTGGTTTTAGAGGGAAGGGGCCTATTGATTGGTTTTGTTATCATGCAGAAAATTTAGCACTCTTTGTGATGAGTTTCTTATTCTTGCAAGCCAAGCCAAAATTACTAGTGTTTATCATCATATGATAAACACTTCATGGCTCTATTTTTTTCTTTTAAAGTAAGCATGCAAAATACACAGCCTTGTTTTGACACCTGGGTGTTCCTACCTGTAATATATTGTGATAGGATGTTGGGAAATAGATGGAATAATATTAAGAAAGCACATTTTTGCCGCATGTAACAGCTGACAAATAGCATCAGAAACCTCAGACTTTGCGGTGTGCACCCAAGCTCTCGCCAGCTGACTAGATTATACATCATCACACTGTAAACTCCGATTGTATTTGTCGGGTTGAGTATAGTTGATACGGTGAACAGAGTAAAAGTTGCAGGTATACATTTATCACAGGTATTTCAAGCACACAGTTACATCTATTACCAGTGTTGCAAGGTCGTACTAATGTTAGCAAATTGTTGAAGTAGCAAATAATATATATATATGCTAACCCTTTCCCCCTTGAATTAAGACTGAGTGAACAGCTTACCTTGGCATAAGTTGGGCATTAAGTGCCCTATCAATGCCCAGGAAAGCTCCTTGGTCACAGTTCACTGTTAATTCCAAACCCTTTTCCATTGATTGTGGGTAATAAAGAAACAGGTATTTGCCCTTGGGTAAATGAAAATGCCTGTTGTTCCGGAAATGCAGGCTGATTCTTGAAGGAAAAAGACCTTCTGCTAGGACTCTGAATGTGAAATCATAGGTTATCAGGCCAACTTTTGTTGTGATCGGTACATGTAGTAGAGGAGTAAATCGGTCGTCCTTTTGACAAGACAAGCATCTGGAAGGAATTTCCATGGCATTGGTATCTACTCTACCTCAGACATGTTATGATATGTATATATTCCAATACCTGTGAGGGCAAGGCACGAATGATTGAGGTTGCAGTAAAAATGAACACGATACCTTACTGCAGAAGCCTCAAAGGGAATCGCTAGTCGTTCATTCATGAAGACACCGGCAGGGACCTGGCGGGTGTTCCACTATAATATCACTTGTATACATGTATTTTTCAACTGCAACATTTGGAAGTCTAGATCATCTGACATTGATGTGTTTTCTGCTTACAAACTTTCTGTGTTGATTGATGAGAGAGCGTATAAGATTTCCAGGGTTTCATACATGTATTTGTGTCAGGATCTAGTTTAAAAAAGGTTTCAATACATGTATTTGTGTCAGGTATAGTTTAAGAAAAACAACCTTCGATACATGCACACCAGAGTTTTACCATTTCCAGGATATTTTTCACAATGTAGCTCAAGTTATAAAATTTTGAAGCTACTGTACAGTTCTCTGGTTGCATGAGGAAAAAAAAAAAGTGCAGGATCAACCAGTATATAAGTGTGAAAACTTTTGTGACATGAAATTATCTTAGCTGTGCCAAAAATAGTGTTTACTTGTATGTTCAACATGGTCATCAAGAGTTCATGTATGTGTAGGTTGCAATTTTTTGGGGTCCAAATGACCAAAAAAATATACGGATATCATTTTGGTCATCATGTTCTGAGCCCAACAACACTTGCCTTATGTTGAGTTATTTATAAACTAGTTAATGCTAACTGACAGAAACCATCATGAATCAAAAGAAAAAAACCTCGTCAT
Source organism: Hermodice carunculata (assembly GCA_964020975.1). NCBI lineage: Eukaryota > Metazoa > Annelida > Polychaeta > Eunicida > Amphinomidae > Hermodice > Hermodice carunculata. The sequence continues at coordinate 126,135 of CAXHWN010000194.1, read as the reverse complement.
AATGGATTGTTTTTATGTCAGTTTGGATCCATTTCTAGCAGTGTATGTGATTTTTTACTTCCCAGTAGTCACAAAAACTGTTTAACACTTCTGTGGCTGGCATTCAAGAGGAAGATAGGATGACCATGTGGGTGTTGTGGTGGGATTGGATTCTGCTGAAACCAATTTTAAACAGCCATCATTGGTTCAGTTACTGTCAGAGTTAGTTACAGAAAAGCACACTAAGGGCTTAAATCATGTACAGTGGTCCCCCTCTTATAAGGCAACCCTAAATGCAGACAAAAAGTAGCCTTATAAGAGGGGTGGCCACTTTTTGAGGGAGATATAATGGAAAAACCATACTTTCTGCACAAGAATGCTGGCCTTTAAAGAGGGTTGCCCTCTACTGAGAGGGGCCTCATAAGACGGGGATCACTGTACACAATTCAGCAGTGAATGGCGTGACTGGCAGCTATTGAGGTCTGTCTACACTTACAACTCAGTCGTGTCTACATGTACAGTAGTCCCTCTTTTGAGAGACCACTCCTTTGGGAGACCACCTCCTTTGAGAGACCACAATTGTCAGGTCTCTCTGTAGTACTTTTCATGTTATTTATACCTCTTTTGAGAGACCACCTGCTTTATATGACCACCTTTGGGGTGGCACCAGGGGCGGTCTCTCAAAGGAGGGACTACTGTATATGCTACGACTCTCACATGTCAGGGCTTTGAGTAGCAGTGATGTGATGACATATAATCATAAATGACCCATTCAGTGTTGTATAGACTCTTTGCTTATTTAATTGATAGGGCCTACAATATGGTAAGTGATATCGTCAGCTCTGTTTTTCTTAGGACTCCTAAGAAAAGTTCTTAGGTCGCCAAACGATTTAGTGATATTGCCAAATAGGGCCAAATGTCAAAACAGCTTGCTGCACTTCTAGTTCTTGTGCTGTGTGCATTCCACTGAAAGTAGGCCTTTTCATTTTCACAGGCAAAAATATTGCCAAAGTATCGTGAAAATAGGAATGTCAAAACTAAAGGAAATACAGTAGTCCCTGTCACGAGAGACCCCTGTCGTGAGAGACCACCCTCTTATGACAGACCACTTTTTTGTCACTGTGGGGGTGGTCTCTGGTGACAGGGACCACTGTATATGGAAGTGCCGGGATGCTTATATTTGAGATACGTCGATTCCAAACACAGAGTTAGAAACATTAGATTACACATTCAACACCTGATGTTGAAAACCTGGTTGTTTCATGGTCAAAACTTTTAAAAATACATTAATAAATTTTCTATTTTTGTAAATTAAATTAAATTCACCCACCCCATAGTACAGAGTTTCAGAAAATTGAAGGTAAAAGTTATGTGTATTGACAGTGGATGTTTTTTAAGCTGTTCTTGTGCTTATATTTGAGATACGTTGATTCCAAACACAGAGTTAGAAACATTAGATTACACATTCAACACCTGATGTTGAAAACCTGGTTGTTTCATGGTCAAAACTTTTAAAAATATATTAGTAAATTTTCTATTTCAGAAAATTGAAGGTAAAAGTTATGTGTATTGACAGTGGATGTTTTTTAAGCTGTTCTTGTTCCAAGTTTGCAAAGGGATGTTACCAGCATGTTTCATGCTGCTGTTTACAGAGTGTCAGCAACAAACCTGGTACTTGCAATTAATTTTTAAATTTTTTTTTTCATTTATTTATTTATTTTATTATTTTTTTTAGTGCAGCAATAGTGGCATTTCTGTAATATAGTAACTGTTGTGTCTCCTTTGAGAGACCACTACTAGGTTAGGCCCAGAAGTGGCACATAAAGCAGCTACACTGTAATCTCTTAACGAAGGTCAAATAACAATTAATGTAAGAAAAGATACATGTACATGTAGCACAAAGGATGTGAGGAGTGTGGTCTTTAAAGGCAGGTGGTCTCTCATTGGAATGATCTCTGAAAGCAGGGATAACTTTAATTGACAGAAGTCCACTGTGCATATAACTGCGTCACTGACATGTTTATTTGCAATGAGTTAAGTCAGTGATGTATTGAAATCTGACAGTAGTACCCATAGTGGTATAATTTTCTGCCAAGTGCAAAACTGGTCTCAGAGACTGGTGGATAATGTCTGAGTGAGAAATGTATTTATGTCTTTTTGTCCAGAGCCACTTCCTAGTAGTCATTACCCTATTCCGCAGTCTGAACTCTTTACTCTCCATAAGCTAACCTGTCCCTGTCTAACCTATATACATGTGGAATTACTATTGTCCATATTGCACACGTTCCTCTGTAAAATTTTGACATACATGTAGGCTGTATCAGCCCAAATAAAGTAAGTTCAATAGGACATGTCAAATAGACCTTTCTTCTTGCATGGTGGCAGCCCCTGTTTGCTGTGTCACATGACATTTTTGACCAATGAATCAAGCAGGTTTTGCTTATCCCCAATATGTCTCCACCTGCAACTGGTGGACACCAGGAAAAAGTTACACACTAAGCCAGCTATTCTACATGTGCCACAGTCCACTGGGATACAAAGATTATAGACTCTTGTAGGACGGACCATTTGATATCCATGTATGTTTTGAAGTTTCAGACTAACTGCAGTGAAACAATTTGTATGAAGAATACCATGGTGCTTGTGTGCAGATTAAAGATACAGGTAGCATGACCGTCATCAAGGAGGAAACTAAGCAAAATGTTTGTCCACATCATGTGTTAGTATCTTTCATCTGTCTGCTATGTGTCACTGAAAACACGATTGACATCTATGATTTAGTATCCTCAGCCTAGCAAGCTGATCTGTACAGTTAGCTTAATGTGAAGACGCTTTGGATCATGAAATAGAATCTTGACAAATGTCTGACAATATTTCTTCATTCACCTGGTGCCGTCATTTGCACTTACATCTAAAGTTCAACAAACTTCCAGGAAAGTATTCTGCAAAACCTATGGAAAGAGTTGCACTCATTTTTGATTGGCCCCCTGGTGGCATACATGAGTAATGTTGCTAGAGAGACTCCCATAAGGGTAAGACCCCCACCGCCACCTCCTGGGCTAAAATTTGATTGTAGCATGGAGGAATAAACTAGTTCCTCCATAATTGTAACTATACTGTCAGCAGTGGTACTAGTGTGTGGCCTCACTGTGTGGAGTATAATGCATTCCAGCAGTGTTGTAGCTTAACTGCTACACAGTCATACAAGAGCTGACTACAAATATCCAGTCCAAGGTTTCCCAGTCTGGGCTCATGCCCGCCATTTGCCAAAGAAAATTCTGCATAATAGATTTTCTGTTTTTCTTCTGAAATCTCCCTGCAGGAAAAGGAACTTGCCTCATCAAAATAGTGAAAAGAAAACTTTATTGAACTTCAAATGGAGTTCAGCAGTAGGTCACCTATTTTAAACACATAAATTGTTGTGTTTCTTTCCTAAGTTCAGTCATAAATGGCTCTTTTTTCTTCCCTACCAATGTCACAAAGGCAATCAGCCTGAGTCCTGACCAAAAAAATACATACTTGCTTTGAGATCCCACTCTTACTTTAAACTTCCAATTTTGGTCCTCCTGATAGCCTAAGTTTGTTGTCACAGTGCTGTGTCTATCCATTAAGGTTCAAAGGCAGGATTTTTATGAAACATTTATGCCCTAGAGGGTCAAAATTAATGAAATATATGAGTAAAAAAATTAACATGCTCTCAGCGGCCATGTTGAATGCACTGTCATCTAGTGGCCAAAAATGGAAATGCATGTAGATACTTGTTTTCTTCAAGCAGTGAAGAAGCATTTTTTTAAAATTAAAACTTCGATAATGAAAATCTATTTTTATTCATGCTGATTGAAACAAACAGTAAATTTTATACAGCTGAGATTTTAAATGCTATAATGCACATCACATTACATACAATAATGTATATTTGTCCAAGCTATCATTCTACCGGAATCAACATTGCACTGATTTTTTTGCTTCCACAGTCTGGGTCCATTTACTTTCAATCTGAGTTAAATGTATGCTTGTACTTTTTTTCAAAACTAAAATTCTCAAATAATTGTATTTTTTCCAAATGGAGATAACCAAGATTACCTTCAAATGAAATATTCAGGTTCGATATTTTCTTCTGAATTTAACCTCTTCATACAAGCAGCCATTTGAAAATCGATCATTAATTGTATTTAGCGATTGATGGAACTAAAATATCATTATCATGGTCATAAAGAAGATACAATAAGCTCATACTCAAGTGTAAAACCTTAAAAAACCATAAAAGGCACCATTACATATATAATGATATTGAATTCTGGTAGATGTCTTGGACACTGACCTTATGTCCAAGTTTCATCAATTGAAAACTTGAAAAATAATTGTGTGATGTAATTTTTTGAGGGAGGTCTATTTTCAAGTATTATCTTACCTTTGATGATGATGATGATGATGATGATGATGATGATGATGATGATAATAATAATAATAATTAAAAAAAACAAAACATGCATATACATGTAATTACTGAACAGGCCCCATCAATTACTTGTAGGCCTTCATGGAGTTGAGCTGGGATGCACGGGGTCTTTTTCCTGGAAAGGGGGTGGGGGTGGAAAATGACTATACATGTCAGATTAATGAGAGTACAGTTTGGCTAAAGAAAATAAAATTTGGCAAAAAAATGTTTTGCAGCTTTTTCCAAATTGGCTAAGATGTAAAAATTTTTAGCACCAGCTGAGCAAGTGTAAATATTAGCCATAAGGTAAATACTTGTACATGTACATGCATTGTTTTCATTGTTCAATGTAAGTACATGGAGAATATTGCCTCATGTTTTAGGACTCTATATAAAGAACTTTTGACTTGTAATTATTGTCTTTATAATTAAAATGCAGATCTAGGACCACAGTGAAACCTCTCTTAAAAGACCATGCATAATGATGACCACTTCGTGGTCTCTCAAGACAGGTGGTTTTTCATAGAAGGCATATAAGTAACAAGAAAATTCATAAGCAAAGTATCCTGGAAAAGGTGGTCTTTAAGTTAAGCAGGTGGTCTTTCATGGGAGTGGTCTCTCAAGACAGGGACCACAGTATATATATATATGTGTGTGTTCCTACTGTCGTCAGAACTGTAAAAACAGGTGTATTATTGCTCCCAGTACAAGTTTTGGCACATCATTGATCGTGTATGTTACTGTTGTGTTGTGTCAAGAAACAATATTTAAAATCAATCTGTAGTTTTTTTATCATTGTGAAATCCAACAGGTTGCACAGTAGGTGAAAAGAAAGTTTTTATTGAACTGTTTACATGGTATTTTTTGAAAACCACTCTTTATACGTTTATCTGTTTGATGTTTCTACTCCCCTATATCAATGATAGGAATTAACACTCGTTTTTACAGGGTGGAGATTAAGACTTGAGGCAGATGTAAAACTTGCAATGCAGGTTTTGGCATGTCAGTGATTGTGTATTTTAGCATTATGTTATTGCAAGAAATATTATTCAAAATTTCTGTCTGACTATCTGAATTGTGCAGTAAAATCCAAATCTGACAGTTTGTAGCTTCAAAATAGGCACATACATGTCAAAAAAACAATCCATGAGAGGAATTGATAGAGGCACGGTGCCTGTTTTCCAATGGTTTTTTTAAATAAATATGTTTAAACCAAACAATCAGTATTTTTTACTTTATCATTCTGAAATCCAACAGGGTGCACAGTATTTGAAAAGGAGTTTCTTCTGAATAGTGCACATGGTATTTTGGCAGCCATTCACATATGCTTTTATCTGTTTGTTTTTTTATACTGCCGTATATCGATAATAGGAACACTCATTTTACAGGGTGGAGATTAAGATGTAAAACATGGATAAAAGGCCTTTTACCAAGAATGAACTATTCAATACACTTTTTGGTACCAAAATTTTACTGAGTACATATTAGGTAAAATGAAAAAATGATTAATTTGGTTCAGGTTAATAAGATGTTCTATGAATGTATGACCATGGTTTTCTAAGCCTATTGGTAACCGGAAATCATGGATACCACTTAGTACAATGCACATGTAGCACATGCCTTCCTGCCAATAATATTGTATCAGAAAGTACATGTCACACATTGTCTCAGACTCCCTGCCAGCACCATTGTACCACAGTGTACAAATGTATGCTTTACCAGTATTGATGCAAGCTGTACATAGGTAGATAGCACACAAACTCAGCAATCACCGATTAGTTTATAATTATTATATGTTAACAAGATGTCATGGAAAGTTCAGTGTATATTTAGAATGAGCAAGATTTTACAGGCACTGTCATGATGAATATGGTGTTTGTGTGTTACAGATAGCAGCAGCCAGTCGAATTCAAGGGATTACACCAGCAGCCATCACCGTGCTTCTCAAGCATGTGAAGAGGAGGGGGTCATCAGCAAAACAGAATATTACGAAAAATGATCCGTGAAAAATTATTAACCATAGATTAATAGGCATTTGATTTAAATCTTATGTACAGAATGGTAATTTAATTATTGCATAACACATTTGTTCTCAGGTTTTAATTTATGTGATGTTATACTGATGCAAATTTTTAGAGTACACTATAATATACATTCATGAATATATTTTCTGCAGATACTTGTATTAGAGTTCAATAATATAATATATGCTGTAGCTAATGGGAATCAAGTGAATAACAGTTAGTGATAGTTTAAGAATAAGATAAAAGCCAGATCTAGCTAACCCAGTACATGTAAATAGTAGAATTTCCGCAGTTTGTTAGAATGAACAAAGTTTTAAGATCTTAGTAAACATTTTTTGTATATGTGAATACGTGGACAAATATTAATTGCGTACCCACAATAGTTGTATTATTTTTAACCAAACAAAATCATCCTCATTCGTTTGTTCACTAACACGTGCAGATCTCAGTGAAAGTGCGAATAAAACTTTGCTTTCAGCAGCAAATCTATCTTACTACCATACCACAGTTCTCATGTGATAATAATTTTGTTAATTTATGCACATTTGTTTTTATATGGATCAACAAATTAGTGCTGGATGCATTTCTGATTGCATCCAAAATGAAATGGTATCATTTAACTCTTCCAGCCCCAATCATGAATAAAGTCCATCTATTTAAGTCCAACTAGTCTGAATTATCATTATGATCCCAGATTCGCAATCCTCATAAAAAGACCTTTCATTCAAGTACCATATGCATTATATGCCTATAGTTCCAGAGAGAATATCCCAGGTCAACAGCTTTTCTCGGCATGCATTGGGTGCAATGCGTGCTGAATAAAGCTGTTGACTCAGTCCAAAATTTGGCACTGAACGAATAAACAGGTTGGCATTCAGGACAAAAGTAGAAGTATGACGCTAGGTGTTCAATAAATATACATGTAGGTAGGTCACATTTGTATTAGTTTTAATGGTACTTGCTGAGGCAGTAAAATAAAAAGTTCTGTAGAATATATCTCTATGTGTGTTTAAAACAAGTGATCCCACAGACAGTGTGGTCAGAGACTTCCAATGGACTACATCCTTCTGGAACATTTGGTTCGAGTTGCTCGTGGGCCTGTCATGATGGGACAAGTGCCAGAATGTTGGTGGGAAGACGGTAGTGCTTTAGCTAATCAAACCTTCATGTACCTGGCAAAATCAGCCATCTAGGTTTAAGGACATTGAGCTAAAGCTGGGAAGACTTTTGAAAGAAAAAAGTGGTTGTAGTTTGGTCTGTGTCAATGTACAAATCACACTATATCTTAACCCAGGATCCTCAATTAATCTTATTTGAAAATTCGCGCATAGCTCAGAGGTCAGAGTATTGGGCTTTACATTTGGCTGGTTACTAGAACCAAAGGTCCAGGGTTTGAATCCCATAGTAGACAAAAGATTTGTGGTATTTTTCATTATTGGGTAAAAGGAACAAATAAGAGACAAGGCACCTACATCTCTATTAGAGACTTCCTAACCAGGAAAGAATGTGAATCCCTTTCAATGGAAGACATTGAACAAGGACAACAAAAGTTCCTTCCAGCTACCTTGGCAAGATCTACATGGCTTAACAAAATCTGTAATGGCATTCAATTGAAGATATTGAACAAGGACAATGATGGTTCATTGCAGCTACCTTGGTAAGATCTACATGGCTCAACAATCTGTAATGGCTTTCAATGGAGCATATTGAACAAGGACAACAAGGGTTCATTGCGGCTACCTTGGCAAGATCTACTGGGCTCTAATGTGTAATGGCTTCTCAGTGACTAAACATGTGCTTGTTGACTTTTACAAGTATTGCTCTTTCATTACAGATTAAAAAAAACTATATTATTATGCAAAACGAACTGGAGTTATGTACTGCTGTTCAGAGACTGTTGTCAAAAGTCCCACAAAAATTCAGATGAGCTTTTATCTATTGATTCAGATATTATTGGAGAACAGAGTGGTAGAGCATGTGAGAGTTCCTGTGTCTCCATATTTCTGCATGACTTTCAATTTGGTTGGGTCCAGGACAAATCCTGTCCCTCTGACGACTGGTTGGAAAAACTTCAGAACCTGACAGAAAAAATTGCGAGATTGACACAAGCTACAGCTCCAGGATGGCCCTTCCTGCTGGGAGGATGTCCTCCATACATGAGATGTTTCAGTGGGCATGACATCACCATAAGATGAAATGAGGGGGGGGGAGGTAGAATCAACCTTCTATTCTGTTCTTGGAATTTTATAGAAGCATATCAGAGCCACAGTAATGTTTCTGTAGTCTATGGGACAAGAAGTAAGGACAATAAGTCACCTACTGTTGTAAACCTCTGAGTAGACAGATCAGCAAATTATCTTGTTACATTTGTCATGAAGGAGGACCATTCATAGTTGCCTGTCTGAGTGGCAGGTGGTCCTCATGGATCCTTGTCGGCCCCTGGTGCTTGGCCATTGTCTCCATGCAAGGCTCTTCAATTTCATCTGGTTAAGAGTTGAAACTGTCAGACTGGCGCTGTCCTGCTTTGCAGAACATTTATAGGACCAAGGTGCTGGCCATGTCTAACAACAGAGTAGTGGTTGTGTAGATAAATTGGTCAACAGCACCTACATGTACATGTGCTGCCATGTACATGTATGCCTGCACTGTGTTTGATGGGGCAACCTGTTATTGGTCCTTGCTTGCGTAAATCCTGTCTTTCAGGGATCAACACAAAGTTGACTTAAACTTACTCTCCCAAGAGGCTGCGTTCCTGTTTTGTCTGGCCTGGGATGCCAGATGACGGGACACTAAATTTGGTGAATCGTATCAATATGACCTGCACTGAGCAAGGAACCTAGGTATTTCTTAGACCAGACTAGACTAGAGTTAGGGTTTGCTGCCAAAAAAAATGCATTGTGAGATTACTGGCTTGTACCATTCAAGTTTTAATTTTCAAGCTGAGCATGCTGTGGATGCATCAATCTCCCACCAAAGTTTTTGCCATCTCAGAGCATTCACATTCTTCTTGGATAGAAGGGCACTTCTTGAACAGAAAACAACTTTTCATACCTATGAAAAACATAGTCGGGGCTGATCAGTATGAACACTGTTTTCAGGTTGATCTTCACAGCTGAAGATCAGGGGAACAAAGCTTTGGGCAAAGTGGAAGAATTTTAACAATTGCACTCTAGAAGAACGAACGAGGAGTTTTTCAGCACTTCATCCTCTTAAAATGACATAAAGTGAATATCTCTGAGAAACCTCACTTGCTGTGGGTTTTTAGGTCTCCCAGCAGGTTTTCTCGATTTATTTTCATGACCTAGCTGATTTTGAATTTGGATTGATGGCAGAGAAGAATGGTTCTCCCAAGTTCTTTGGTTTTATCCACCTCAGAAATAGCTAGGGAAGTATATGGAGAATGAATAATATAGGCTTGGCCTGCTTTGCCATTCATGAAAAACACGAATCTATACATTTTCTGTATATATCTGTAAGACTGGAAACACAAGACTAAAAATCATGTTGATGACCCTTTAGAATTCAGAACAAGAACCTTTTATCTTATATATTCTGTGTAAGTCCTTGTGGGACCCAACCACTACTAAAAATTAAATTATTTTGACCAGGTTTAAACTTCAGCATGCTTTTAAATTGCACCATCTGCAAGGCAGTGAAGGAGGTGGTGGGGAATTACAGTATGATGGAAGAGGTAATAATTTTGCTATAGTGCAAGGTATGGGAAATCAGGAAATTTAGAAATGATGATTGCTATGAAGTAAAGAATATCAAAGGCTTCCAGCATGTAAGTATGGTAAATAAAAATGTCCAATAAGCCAGTACAGAAAACCCCTTTACACCCGCCCCCCCCCCCCCGACACATTGTTCAAGAGGGCTGTGATTGGGTTAAAGACCCTTTCCTTCTCAGATTAGGTAATACCTGTAAATAAAAGTGAATGAATCAAAATGTTGTAAGCACCTTATTAAGCCTTTGATGTACCATGGATAAGACATGTTCCATATCTGAAAATGTGGAAACCAGCATGGAGATCAAATATGGGTTATCTCTGATGTCCTGTTCAGAGTGCACTAGGTAGCATCTACATGTCTGCTTGTAGATCAATCGGTACCTTGATTTTCATAGAATTCCTGGGACAGGAACTGCCAAAATGTGACACCATAGGCAAATAATTCTACTGAATAAGTAAACAAAGGTATTTGGCAAATTTATCATTCATTATCTTTTGCTTCGTAAAGCAATGACCTTAGCCTTCATGAATAGACACAACATGAAAGCAACTTCTATTTCAGAACACATTGACTGCAACAGAAATATTGTTCAATTATTACAGGTAATTTATCAAGAAAGTGATAACATTTGCTTACAACTGCATAGAGTAACAGCTTATCAGTTTTCAAACCTATTTTTTTTTTATAACTCTCATGTTGAAAAAAATTGCATGTACTTTTTAAAGGTACCGTAGCGTGATGACTGAAAATCACGCTCCTTCTTTTATGTTTCTGCCAGAATGTTCTTATACTATTAAGATATTTTGAGCATTTGCGAATCAAAGTGGAGTTAATGCAAAATCAGTTTCACAGTGTCTCATATTTCAATAATGTTTCACTGAACGATCAAAGGTAAGCAACGTGTTTCAATATAATCATGTTTTTATGTGTGTGTGTTTTTTTCTCTTCGGATATTATCTTCTTACTGGGTTTGAGTTATTTAAACGTTTGCGGTGCAGAGAAAGAGGATGGGATTTGTTTTTAGTTTTTTCTCAATTTTCCTTTTGTTTGTTTGTTTTTTGAGACAAAGAAATGCTTGTACTTGAATGAATGGTCTTTTGCGAGGAATATTATTCTGACATCATCATCATAATTCAATTCAACCTGACTTCGGTTGTGATTAGTACTAAAATGGGTAAAAAGCATCCTGAGCCGAGGCATATGTGTTTGGACTACTGAAGCAACGCGTGATGTATGGCCGAGTTGCGCAAAGGTAAAGGGTTATACTGGATACGAGTGATCCGCTGACCAGGAGCTCAAAAACATTTGGTTGGTAGAGCAACTAAAATAATTTTCATTATGCGCCGAATTAACCAAGAAGTGGTGATATCACAAGATTTATTGCTTATTGTATCTGACAATATCATGGCAATGTGGCATTGCAGAGTAGCCTGTAGTGTAGGCTCATGGTGGGCTGTGCAACATGCCGGACGATCACATTTTGGTACACCAGAAAGCACGTAGAATCGTGTTATCATTTCATCTTGCCCCATTATACCCGACGGGATTTACGGCACATACGTACACTGTTCGAACACCCAGGTACTTTTTTCTGCCGTCACTTAACTGATCTGCAGCACCATGACTACTGACCTTGTACACCAGCCATTTTATTTGCATTGTATTTTAGATACGTAGAAATTACATGAAAATTTCAGTCATAAGTTTCAAGATTTTCAGGTCGAGCAGATCAAATTGGCACGTACACGCACACACATTCAGGCCTGATTGTAATTTGTGTGCTTAAATCATGTGGAGTTTGATATTTTAGGACTAACATGTTCACACCATCGTTACTGCAGATGCCGACAGAAATCTGTCCCCTGAGAATTACGCCTCAAGCAATACACTTTTTGGTTGGCGTCACATGGTAGAGATGTCAACTTGAATGGGTCACCGCCCGTATCATGTCAGATCGGACAATATCACGCCCTATAAATGTGGCGCGAAACAGTTCAAATGCAATAGGCACAAAACTGGTGCAGCAGGCTTACTCAACCAATATGCATAGGCGGGTGGTAATGTCTGCTTGAAGTGGTCATTTTTGAAGCATGGGACCACTAGCCCCAAGGGACAACAAGCATGCTACTGTATGCAACATGGGTCTTTCGATAAAGCCACATAATTTTCGTCCGCTACCTTTCAAATGCGTCCATACATTTATTTTCGTGCGGCCTGTAATTGCTAGGTAGGAATGTTTCATTAGTTTTAGATAGTGCAGGTTTTTAAAGGCTAGGTGCAAGTGGTCCAGTGAAGTCTATGCATTTTATAGAGATTGACATAATGTACAACAAAGAAATCGGAACCCAATTGAAAAATGCCAGACCGGTGGCAAAGTGATACAAAAACAACATATAGGCCTACTTCGGCACCTATCGTGTGGCCAAAAATGTGAAACGTACATATAATAAAAATGATGATGATGATGATGATGATGATAATATACATGTCATAGTGGAATCTGCAACTCGACTTAGAGGTATCATTTGCATAAAGTTTTCCTTTTGCATAGTATGAGCTTCAGAGGGCCCTCTTGGTATGTAAATGAGCAACTCCTATACATATAACACCGGCAAGTGTTGCCCTTTGGGTCCCTGAAGAGGTCCGTGGTATTCAAATATGGTAACAGAATTAGCAGTAGCTGGTTTTACATTTTGGCTTTGGGGTTTTGTGAGTTTTATGTCATTGAGGTACAACATACTGCAATGAAAAAGTACTGCACACGATACATACTAGACTTCAAAACATTTTGACAAAGATTAGACAATATGCATATTTTCGATACTGTGTTCCCATGGTCATCATCATGGTGCAGAGCAAGCTGCTTTAGGCATGAGATTACTCAGATGTGAGGTGGAGTAAGAAAATGGTTAGGTTTGAAGAATTTTGGGTTCATGTATATAGGGTTCATGTGTTGATAAATATCACTATACGCGATAATCTCATTGGTGGGGGGAGACTGGGGAAAGTTGGCACATGGGGTAAGATGAAACTTTAATGATAACTGCTCCCCAAAAACGTATTTCCAATTTTTGCACCTGTGGGTAACCCCTTTGGTTCTTAGGCCACTTTACCATGTAAAGCTAAGTTTCGGTATCAAATTATGTGTTTGATTGGGAACACTATGCTTGTATTTCTCCCTCTCCAGTAAATATTTCTTTTCAAACTTTTTGGTCACATTGTTTTAAGAAATGAGGGTCGATTTTGTGTGTGTTATGGCATAATGACGGGCGTGATTGAAGCTGACATCGTGGGCGTGGTGCACGCCAGTGTGCCTCGCCCGATGCCAGCTTCAATCACCCGCGTCATTATGCCATAACACACACAAAAGCAACCCTCATTGCTTATATTTACATTTCCCTCTTAATTTTTCTGCTCTATTACACGGAATTTACAAATGTAATACATAAAATTAAGAGAAACGTCCCGAAACTGATTTACCCAGCATGTTCAAGTGTTAAGTTCGGGAAACCCAGGTGGGCGTGGCTTATTGGAATATGGGCGGGACACTTGTGTTATGGTCCCATAACACATGGCTACTGTGTTATAGTCTCATAACACACCAGGCTCTCTCCTATACTTGCAATGTTAAAAGTTAGATTGAATGTAAATATTATACAATAGAATATTAAGCTAAGTTACCCATTGGTATAAAACCTCCAGGTGGCAGAGAGTTAGCACCATGAAGTGTGACAAATTAGTTGACGTGTTTCCTACAGTATGGATGATTATGAATTGACAGTCAAAGAGGTGAGTTGAAACATAGTGCAAGGGGAGTGTTGAAACATGTTTCAACTCTGCCTCCCTTTTAGCTTGGCCTAGGGTAATATGGAACATGTGTCCACTTGCCCTAAAGGTAAGATGAAGCAGTTTCACCCTGCACGTGGGGTTTGGTGGAACAGGTTCAAGCTGTCCCTGGGGTTAGAAGAAACAGTTTCAACCTACCCCTACAGTCTGATGGAACATTTACCGGAACATTTACCGGTGGGTAATTATATAACTTTTCTTTGTGTCAACATATGCATACATATTTATACACACATGCTTCCAGTAATACACAAACATACAATAAATATTGCCAAACATATAAACATTCATATTTCAAGAATGAAGAAAATTAACACTAGGAGAGACTGGTGAGAGTTGGGACATGTAAGAGACCAGGTCTTGTATCATCAAATATGTCCTGTAACATATTCTATTGTTACATATTCGAGTCCCGCTCGTTCCAAACATAAAATATATAAATGGCAGATTGGTCTGGCTAAACTGAACATTAATTGACTTGTTCAGGTAAGCTAATCATATTTCATTTTATTGAGAATGTTTTAACTTACCCCTTGTATGGGGCGATATGATAGATTTGACTTGCCGATAGTTTTCTATATATACATCTTGATAATGCTCCATAATATATGAACAAAACAATACCCATTTTTGAAGGACCCTTTTGTCGTTTAAATGTTGTCTTAAAATAACCCAGTAATTAAATACTTCTGAAGATACATGGCCTTGACTGAAGTGTTCCAACTCCCCAGTCTCCGCTATTCAATATGTTGTCACTGCATATGAGGAGATTTCAACCCGTGTGGCTTTGTAAACGAATGCATATTTGTGAAACTGGATTTCGAATTTTAGGCCTGCAGATATAGGCGGCACCACTAGTTCACATGCATACTCGCGAAAAATATTTGAGTGCACATTTTGGCCACAATTTCAATTGACTCATAGTAATACCACCTTCCTTAAATATAAAAAAGCTCCTTTCCATTTTCCCAACGGATGTGCTTAAATACCCAGTAAAATAATTGCTCGTGGCTTCCCTGAGGCCTCGCCCCCTTCCTTTTTGCTTCCTGCTACAGCGCTCGCACATCTGGTGAAGACTGACGCCCTTCCCACGCCTGGCCACGTCTCCTAGAAACGCAAAAGTTCTTTTTGATTCCTTTTTAAAGGTAATAAAAGTTCTAAATCAAAATCACGAAATATACCACATGCCCTTCAATTTACTACTAATTTTCTTGTAAATTTGTAAATTAAAATTGTCTGTCCTTATAAGTTGAAGGAGATAATGTAGATTTGTATGTACGACACAAAGTGCCTTTCTCACTTGCATCTAACGGGATCATGATCAGTAGGGATAAATAATTGTCTGTTAACGAAGCAAGGGTATTTACAGGGGGGCCGGGAGTTGAAGGGGGTAATGTACATTTTTATGTATAACACAAAGCGCCTTTCTCATTTGCATTTAAGGGGATCGGGATCAGTAGGGATAAATACTTGTCTGTTTAGGAAGTAAGGATATTTACAGGGGGCCTTTACGTTGAAGGGACTAATGTGAATTTGTATGTACGACACAAAGCGTCTTTCTCATTTGCCTTTACCGGGATCATGATGAGTAGGGATAAATACCACGCTTCTTTAGGTCGTTTCTAAAAAAATATGATCTTGTTAAGTCCCTGTAAGGTTCGTTCAGTTGGTGACGCAACGAAACAAACGGATTATATAATATCTAGTTTCCTAAGGCATAGCATTAGCAATAAAATAACGGTTCCTGTGAAGCCTATATCCCGCGAGAGCGATCTAGCAGTGAAGGTTTAGAATAAAACAGGCGAATGACCCTTAAGACCCCTTGACCGTCTCGTCTTGACTCCTTGGTGACCCTGAAAATATGTAAAGTTCGCTGAATATCAAACTTTACCGAGCTTTTCATGTATCGATATGCTTCCACAGTGTAGGCTTCATGGTGGTAATTTATTTGTTCAAAAGTTATGGCTTAATTATAATGCCAGTTAAGATACCCAGCAAAAGTAGTTTGATTTTGCTGCAGGCCAGCATTAAGATGTTTGATGACACAAGTATAGAAACAAGGCCATCAACCTAAAAGCCGGGGCTTTCTTACTTATTTGTTAAATATTTGGTTTGCACATGGAGCTACTATAGTAGCTCCATGGTTTGCACAATCGATGACGGGAGTTTTCTGGATAAGTGGGTTTCTGCCTAATCATTCAGACAGGCCGTAAACAGCACTCTATAGATTGGTTTGGCTGTTGGTAGTATCAGACGTCAAGGCTCGGACCCGAAGCTTTGGAGTATTGGGGAAGAAGTATAGAATTCCTCATGGCCGTGTCATGGGGAATGGATTTAGACTGTACGAGATTTAAAACCGTTCACTGCGAGCCTTTGGCGACTAGTGAACGGTTTGAAGCGAATGCTGTCTAATCCATTCCCCATGACACGGCCATGTGGATTTTTTCTCCCATATAGCGTTAAATCTCATGTTTTTGTGAAAAACCTACTTGGTTTAGCGTGCTTGCAGCAGCCGTTTCGACTCCCATTTTGTTCACTTTTAATATTGCGTTGCTAAGGTACGTCATTAAAAAAAAAACCTTCAGTTACTCTTTTCTACCTTACTTAATATGATTGGCTTACAAATAAAACAACAGCCAATTGGAATCTCTCTTTTATTTCATTTCAGTCGTAAAATCGTTCCACACATTGTTGGGAACGACTGTGTTTGCACATGGGTAACTATGGGAGAACTGCAAATCCGCCATATTTGATGACCAAACCACAAAAATGTTGTGTGTATGGGAATAAGGACTATTTCTTGAACAGTTTTATAAACCCGGTCTTTAAGAGTTGAAACAATGCATTTTGAAAGTAGTTGTAATGTGGTGTCCTAGTACGTGAGGAACACATTTCGGTTTGAATCGTCGGTAGTTAATGATAAACCAAAGAGTGGAGAAGTCTGCATGATGTTAATAAGCTTGATCAGTGTTTAGCCGTTTATCCAGGGGGTATAGTATTAATCTTCATAAATCTTCATAACTCTGGTATGCAGAAACGTAAAGATGCAAAGTTTTCAAAGGGACGGGAGGGGGGGGGGCTTCAATGAGTCCAGATACGTGTCTTTTTTTGCCAATGACAAACTTCAGCCGACTCATACTGGCATTGATTCCACACTCTTAATATTGAACAGCCATCAGATTGCATTGGGGCATTATACAATGCTCACAAAACTTCTCGCGCACCGTACACATGATGGAATCTTTTGTTTGGTAAAGTACCAGCTTTGCCCTGCATGACTAAACAACCTCTGATTTTCCAACATAAAATGCACTGTGATCAAACCTTCCCTCTCAGAAAAATCATATTTGGTGAATAAAATCTGATGCCAATTACTTCCAACATTTAGGATTTATTGAGTGAGTTTTTCCCCCAAACTGCATGGAATACTGCAGTCAACCAATATGCATTTCTAAAGCGAAATTGCATACAAAACTGATCAGAAGTGGACGGTAATGGGGTGTCATAATTCCACTTTAATTCTTTGCAGAGGTGAAAGTGATCTGTACTGACAGAGATGTTGCTTTTAATGTCACACACATTGCTCTTATGAAGTTTCCTACTATTTACAAGTCAATGTGCGCAGCATGGCAGAGTGGTTAGGTCACAAGTATTATAACAGCATTAGCAGATATGGGTGGACATAATCATTGACAGCTTTACTTTTTTTAGTTTGGCCGAAGTAGGAAAGGATATTTCTGTTTGAAACTAATGCAGTATTTTAGACGATTGTGACTACCACAAGTAGTATACGGCATTGCAAGCAAAACAACGAGGATTCAGCTTTTGAAATTAGGCTATGCGCTACAACATGGTTTCATCTGGCTGGTTGAACATGTTGAAATAAACAAAGACACAGCTGAGGCAACTTCTGTCTGGGTTTGAAGTGGACCTGGTCAATAACTGTGGTCAAAGCCATATATACATGTACACGCATACACACTGATAACCATATGCATATTGTAATCATGCTACTATGTACTCTTACTGATTGTTACAACAGGGCTGTATGATTCTTTCAAAAATAGCATTCACAGAACAGAATACCTGCAGCTGCTTGCGGTCTTTTTTCCTGCATACGGGGTGCTAAGTGTTGCATCCTTGATTCGGTGAACGCAATTGTTAAATTTATCAGTTTCGTGTACAAAATCGTAAATGAACACAAAAATTGCAAGTAAATATTATAACACATAAATGAAGTCAGAACAGGATTTGAAACACTCTTACAATTCTGTGGATGAAGTTATAAAACAAAACCAGAAATTGTACGGAATTGCAAGAGATAATTGATCTTGTGCAAAAATTATAAAAGAGTATTAAATAGCCACGAAATCGTAAAAATCCTTACAATTTCTTTGACAAAATCTTATAAATATATCATTTTTGCTCCCAGAATTGTGCAAGGTCCACTAAACCCTATAAACCTCGCAATGTTGTCCACGAAATTGTATAAACTTAACAAAATTCTAAGTTTCTCAATTTTGTCCATCGATTGTTAAGTTTACACAATTTTGGGGACAAAATTGAGAAACGTAGGATTTCATGGACAGAATGGTTAAGTTTATACAATTTCGTCCACGAAATCCTATGAGCTTAAGTTTCTCGATTTTGTCCCCGAAATTGTATTTAACTTCATAATTATGTCCACGAAATGGCAAGAAGTGACATATGGCACCATGGCATGTTAAGTGTAGTACGTGTTGCGATTTCGTTACGTCTCTGTTTCCGTAGAAGTAATCCACAATGGGGCGTGGGTGAGCCTGCCCTGGCGATGGTTCCCCTTGAGATTATACTATATGGTGGCCAGCACCCACCCAGTTCCCCAATGGCCTCACCGTATGCGGGGCGTGGTGGGGACTGAGCTCCAGGCTACAGCTGATCTTGAGATGGCTGGTGAGGGGCCCTATAATGATACTGACTGCCGGGTCTACTGTGTCATGGCTTGAAGGTTGAAGCCTATTGCAAACGTCATCGGCTACTCCTCTTGAATCACAACAAGGGGTCTTTTATATGCACTCTCTCACAAACAAGGTAGCACATAACACAGCCTTACATAAACCAGTTTTGGACCACTGGTAGTTCAGAGCTAGAGACAAAAAGTCCCTTGCTTCCGACTGGGAGTCGAATCCAGACCATCCACACAAAAAGCGGGAGTTGTCTGTTTCAAGATGATGGCGAAGGTAGAGGTATCTATTCATAATGTCAGCACTGAAAATTGCTTATTACTAGGTGAACTTAACTTGAGAAGCATTGAAAGGGACTCAGAAACAGGTATCCGACATGCTCGAAAAAGACTTTCTTAGCATGATAAACAACAAACTCCTCACGCAAATGGTTAGAGAGCCAACTAGGGGTAACAACATACTTGATTTAGCGCTAACAGGAGATCCCTTTGCAGTCATCAAGTGTACAGTAGAAGAAGCTTTCTCCAACAGCGACCATAAGACAATTCACCTTGTCAATTGCCCAATTCCCGGAATCAGTCGTGCACCTGGGAAAGTTTATCTTGAGAGCAAGGGCTATTTCGACGACCTAAACAAGAGTCTTAGGGACACAAATTGGGATTTCATTGATAACTCTCACAATATTCAGATTGTATGGGCCAAGTGGACATCAATTTACAGTGAACAAATTTATGAATATATTCCGTACAAGTTGGTCAAACCAGGTGAACATAACAGACCTCCATGGACAAGATTCAAATCTATTAGTAGGGCCAAATAAGAGAAAAGAAGATTATGTGTCAAACAGAGGGCCACTAATCTGACAGCAGATAAACTACTCTATAAAGAGGAGAAGAAGTCATACTTTAATACCATCCAAATGCTAAAGCTCACTATTAAGATACTTAGTAAAACAAATTGGTAATAATCCAAAACTCTTTAAATTTGGAATTATTCCAGACATTTCACTGCCATAGTGCCACCGTCGATTCCATTCTTCATAACAGCAAGCTTTACACTGAGGACAAGTACGAGGACAAGTACAAAAGCCAAAATTTTGAATAAATGCTTCACCGCATCTTTAGTCCAAGAACCTCCAACACATTTCACCCGTCCAGAATTACTAAATGTGGAGTATATATTGAGGGAAATCAACATCAGACTGATCACTGGCAAGACTTTTCAATAAATCTCACCAACGTGGAGCCATGCCTAAGGAATGGAGGGACGTTAATGTTACACCACTTTTTAAAAAGGGCATTCGAACCTTAGCAGCTTACTACAGACCTATCTACCTAGGCAAGTAATTAAGATCCTCGACAGAACACTTAGAGAGGACACGGATTTTAAAAGTAATTTTCCTGCATAACCCAGCTAATAGAATGGCTTAACGACTGGACGGAAAACTTTCATAAACACCATCAAACAGATGTATACATTTCCTAGATTTTTCCAAAGCCTTCGATACAGTCCACCATAAGTGCCTCCTTCACAAACGCAGACAAGCTGGAATCAGAGGGAAAGGTCTTAGCTGGATTGAAGCCTTTCTGCATAATTGGAAACAAAGAGTACTTCTCAGGGATGGCGTCTCCAGTTGGCAGCGCGTATCCAGCAGCGTCCCAAATGGTACTATGATTGGTCCGATTCTTTTTCTTTTGTATGTTAACAATATTTTCAGTATGGTTCAGACTACAGCTAAACTGTTCGCTGATGACTCTAAAATCTACAATAAAGTGACCACAAACCAAGACTGTGGAGACTTGCAACAGGACTTAAATTCTCTGTCAGCTTGGTCTCGACAGTGGCTCCTGTAATTTAGCACCACCAAGTGTTTGGTTCTCAGGATACAGGAGTCACTACAGTGTGTGTACACCTTAAATAACAAAGTGTTACAGAGAGCAAAGCACCAAAAATATTTAGGAGTTCCCATTTTCCATGATTTAAATTCCAGTGAACATATAAATAGCATAATAAAGAAAGCGAACATGAGGATTGGCATAACTAAACGCTGATTTACCAACCTAACAGAAACCAAGATCAGCACATTATATAAGTCATGAGTGAGACCTGTACTCGAATAGGGGGCTCCTGTATGAAGTCCTTGGCAAAAGGATTAGGAGCTGTACAGAGTAGATGCTTGAGGCTCTGTAACACACAACTACACAATATATTAGTCGCTTAAATATCGTAGAAGGTATATAGATATGTGCGAAACATACAAATTCACCCACCATTTCGATCAGACAAACCCAGACACCATCATAGAGAAGCTCTCCATAATGTTTCACACCGGTAATTCCACCTGTGAAAACATACACAAATTATTTAATAAATAAGATTACAAACATATATGTACATTGATGTATTATACATCAAAATGTTCGTAACAATTTTACATCAAATAAACACAAGAAAATATGGGCATGAATTGGAAATTTTTGCGCGAATGGCCATGGCAACCAGCTCTGCGTAGTACTACTTGCAATATCATTGAGCACACACGGTGTTGACTCCAGCTGAATCACTGTGTATACTGGTGCCAGAGTGCATAATATATTGATAATATTTTGAGCTGAAAGCGTACACTGTTCTCCACTATCAAGCCAAAATCTGCTTATCTGGTGGCAACATTTTTGAAAATACAGCCCCTTGCATTCCTGGGTGTCATATTATATTGGCAATCTCCATGTTACCTCAGTACAGGCATGATTACTCACGTGGAACCATAAGGGAGCAAATTTCAGAGCTCTATACGCTGGTTTGGTCAGCCTAAAAACACAACAGATAGGCTGCAGCCTTGCCCAGCTGAGCCAACAGACGAGTAGGACGGACACGCGCCACCAGTAAGTGTTGCATCTGGCGTCATCATGTTGGATTTCGGAACAGGTGACCTGAATACAAGAACACACATACAAAGCCATCTATTGGTGAATAGTGTTATTTACGAAATTGATAATATCAACGTCGTGACAGTTACAACTTCTCGAATTGATTTGGTGAATTTTTACGATTTGGTGCACAGAATTATTACTCGTCCAATTCCGTGACATTGGATTCAGTTGTGTGCACGAAATCAAGTTAGCGTACTAGGTTTTGCAACTTTGTGTGTGTGTGTGTGTGTGTGTGTGTGTGTGTGTGTGTGTGTGTGTGTGTGATTTGGTCCTCATAATTGTAAGAGTTACAATGTCGTTGACAATTTCTGATTCCGTGGTAAACGTTATAATTTTGTGAATTATTTTGTCAGTTTTGTCCAAAATCTGGGGTTTAGCATATGACGCATTTTTACAATTTTGTGGACGAAATTGATAAATCATTTGATAATTTTGCGAACTCAGAACTTGAAGTCACTTTTGGAATTGGTAGAGGTTATATGATTTTGTCGACAGAATTGTAGGTTTCCTACACTTTTGTGGACAAATATGATCAGTTTTTACAATTTTGTAAAAACTTATCATATTTGATCACATGACAACCACCAGCATTGTGCTTCGGCCTCTGTTGTCAGTTAGTTCATTCATAGTAGCAGTATTTGAACTTCACTTAAAAATACCCATCTTAATCGATGTTTGCAAACATGAGCCCAACATTTTGGGCTTGAGTTGCAAATATTTCCTCCTAAATACACCCATGCTCATCTGAATCATCGGTTCAAAACTCAACCTGAAACATTATGTTTCAACTTGAGCCCAACGTTTTCGGCTCAAGTTCCAAATATTACCCACTATTTTGTCTGCCATCTTTGTTTGTCCTTCGGACGCAAGTCTAGCCCTCTTATGTTCATAACTTGCATTAAAGCGTCGAATCCAATCTGCTGTGCTGAATGCTTGATAGAATGGTTTTCTTTCATATCGGCATAATCAAGACCGAGTCAAGAGCTTCGTTATGCCAAGTAAAACTACTGACCTAGCGTATATGGTTCCGGAGAATCAGGTCTTACAAATTATTGAATGCCGCTTTCCACTTGTAAACACTTCACCACTATGAAACAAATCTATACATGTTACTGGAAAAAGTCTAAGGAATCTGCTGCATGTTCTGTCACTGAGTAATGTAGTGTGCAATATAACACTACTATTACCTTTGGATCGAAAAAGTTAATATACTGCATCAGTGTTTAGAGACAATTGGAGTGAATGTGTGTATATGTGTGATCAATTTCTAAAAGGAGACAAAACAAATGTTTGTTTGGGCATCTTGGTTTATTTCTACATTCATATGACTGATATGAAAATTTCTAATCGAGTCCAATATTTTTCAGATAAGAGGCATATATGATTACAATGACGACAGATGTGAGCACCGTAGGTCCTCTAACTGGCTCAGTCACAAGAGATCCGTCGTTTCAGCAAAATGGAACAACATTTATACCAACAACAACAGCGTTTCACTACTACAAGTATGTCAGTGGTGAATTTATCAAGTATATTCACCCAGTGATACTCAGAGTAGGACTTATTGGGAATTGCCTCAGCGTTCTCATCATGTCAAGGAGGAAACTGCGCGGGATACCTCTATCAGTTTACTCTCGCTTTCGCGGATTACGCGTTTTTCATCCTAGATTTTTTCAATTTTTGGATAGAGTCAGTATTTTAGGTAAAACTACTCAACCATACCCATGGGTTCTATATCTTCCACAAGTATATTTTTAATGTTTGTTACACATACGCTGGTTGGCTTATAGTGGCTGTAACTATTGACAGATTCATAACGTTTTTTTTTTTCAATGAAAGCCAAGACATGGTGTACGCTTCAAAGGGCTGTTTTTGCAGTTATGGCGATGTTATTTATTTTGTGCATCGTTTATATTAATAACCCTTGGGGATGGCACATCAACAATTAATGAATAGCAAGTGTGACATGCACCCGGGCCAAAGACATCATCTTTTATTGGTCCGTGGATCAGTGGCGCCATCTATTGCTATGTCCCGGTACTCCTGTTGATCATTTTCAACGTTGCTATCATCAAAGACTTGTTTATAAACAAAGAAAGTTCACGCACTGTGAAAAGTCTTCAATACCGCGAGAAGCAAGGCGATTTACAGTCATGGCAATTCTCATCTGCATAACCTATATGTTGCTAACTATACGATGTATTCATATCTAAATGCGGTCCTACTCTAACACCCATTGAGCAAAAGAGGGAGCCACCTGCATCAGGGCAGATCCATGTATTTAGCATGGTCAAAAGTATTTTTTCATCAAAATGAACAACACAAACACACAATAATCTTAAGAGAATGTATTAACATATATTTGAAACATAAAGGATGCCTAAAATTATTAGAAATGGGCTCTCTTTTGGTCGAAAAGGTGTTATTTATGGATGTTTGTGCAGTATATAATACAAATCTGCACTGATCATGGTGGAAGCATCAATCTGTTGCCCCGGCAACACAGGAAGTGAGCAGGGTTGCAGTTAAATGTGAATGTCTCCCATTCCTGTTGTGACATTTTACCTGCTGGTGTTTTCGGCGGGCTTGTTTCATACCGCGGGACCAGAACTAAGTTTGATCGAAGCTATCGTCATTACCCTCGGGCTCTGCAACCACGCGAATAATTTCTTCTTGTATTGTATGACGTCTGACGATTTCCGCTCCGAGCTGAAGGCTGTGTGCTCGTACACGGGAGGCACCAGAGGTGTCAATATGTCGAATGCCACCAAGAATACATGTGCTACTGAAAGTTGTACCCCAGGGGCGACTACTAACTTGTGAGCAACATTTACGATAAGATATAGGCCCACTGCACCTGTATTTAGGCCATTTAGGCGGAGTTACTGAAATTAACAAAGCCCGTACATTAGAAAGTATAATTCAAACGTGGATAATAGTTTTAAAAGGACATAATATCAAGACTCCAAGTCACGGGTTTGATCACATTCTGAAAACAAAATCACAGAAATGATGCACACCTAAGTGGCGAAGACACGGCAAAGGAATATTTTATTTCTTTTTTTTTCTTCAAATAAAGCCTTGCAAACTTGAAGCCCCCATCAGGGTAAATAGTATCATCATGTTTTTTCTTTTTGCAATTCCAAACCAAACCGAGATGAAATCACTGGGACTTCTATTTTAGCCACATAGGTACAATTAATTTTCGAATTTGATGAAACCTTTGAAAAGCTTTATATCCATATTTTGTAGAGGAACTGGACAGTTTATACATGTACACCCGAAAGCTTTGAAAACAAATATAAAGTTGATATTTCCGTCTGACTTGAAAACCTTTGCCTATTATCCTTTGAAAACATGTACGTTATAAATATTTGCTTTATTACATTTCAATCTATGGGACTTGTTAGTAGGTGCTGATTACACATAGAATAATGTTGGTAAAATAGACAATATCTAAGTTTTTAAATGTTGGGGTTATCCTCTAATTGCAGGTCAGATTTTGATTGGGTTAACATAACCACATTTGCATACACTAAAGTTTAAGCTGAAAGCAAGAACCGAGCATCTCGTGTGTCATACATTTTTAGTGATCCCCTCAATGTATTTTTTCTTGAACAGTGTGCTGGCGGTCTATGTTCCTGTCAGCCAAAATTACATGTGCTAAGTACATTTACGGGTACAATATTGATAAACGCTGTAGTCTTTGATCACGGACACGGCTCGCTTGCAAAGCACGGCAAGAGCTGTGGTCTACCCAGGGGGTCAAGGCTCCCCACATGACACGTAAACCGTAATTTGAATCAAAAGTATATCAGGACTTTAACCCTATAAAATGTATAAAATGAAGTACCGTGCTTGTTAACAAGTAGTATCTGGCATGACGTCTTAAAATTATAACCTTTATTTCAAGTCGAGTACAAATAAAACAAAAGAACATCAGCGCCGAAGCAGCTATTACTCGACAGTTATATAAATTGAAGGGGTGGAAGATGATGAATATACACTGAAAACAGATGAATATATACTTTCAAAGCTATGAGTTCAGGAAATTAAGTCTAAATTATGAGCATGAAAAGACAGTGTATTATCGTCACCATAATTATAAAGGTCGCATTGGGTTTTTGTATATACATGTAGTAAAAAAATCGTTCATAAAAATATTGAACAGAAGGGACCCTAGTACACTTCCTTGAGGGACCCCTCGTAGAACTTCGGTCGACTCACTAGTTGTGCCTGCATATTTCACTCTTTGTTTCATATTTCACTCTTTGTTTCCTTTTGTGTAGATAGATAGGAAGTAATTAACATGCCGCTTTAGACATACCATATGCTTCCAGCTTTTGAACAAGAAACTTATGGGGGATGCAGTCAAATGCCTTCGACAAGTCCATAAGGATAACCCCAACATATTCATGGTTTTCGAGGGCTCTTTTGCAGTCTTCAGTAATTTTGACGAGTAATATTTGACAACTATACTTTTTCCGAAAGGCACATAGTAACTTTGACAGGATATCATTTTAAAAATCTATCATCGGTACCCTTAGTAGACCTTCAAAAACTTCAGAAATGCATGATAGGACACTGGTAGATTGACCTGCTTAGGGGAACAGATTTCTTAAAGACAGGAGAAACATCAGCTTTTTTCATATCAGATGGATATGTACTTGTGTGAATTGGGTTATTTATGTGAGTGGTTAAGGATGGACAGGGGGCATCTGCTCTAGCTCATAGCAGCTTAGGTGGAAAACCATAAGGACCTGTGGCTTTTTTGGGATCAATCTTCTTGTCAGAAGCAACACCCTTTTGTTCAGAAACTGTCTGAAAACCAAAATGGTTCATCTACTCATCTATCAGATTGCTTTTAATAAGTTTGATGCTGAAATGCTCATCGTGGTTTTGGTTACCTTTAGACGCAGAGGGTACATCACTACAAATGTTCGTGAGATAGTCATTAAAGATTTCACATACATCACTTGCATCGTGAAACAGTTTTACCTAATGTAGGAGTATGATGGAACTTTTATTATTACTTTTCGAGTTATCCGTTGAAAAAGTGCATTTAATTTTCCAGAGGGAAGATTTTGAATTTGACGAGCCACATCGGTCTTTAAAATACTTCTTTATTGATGATCTACACAGGGAAGTTACTTTGTTTCGTTGAACACGGTATACTTCCCATGTTCCGTTATACTTTTTAGCGTGTTTACGTAATGTTCTTTTAACATTGATAGCTTTACGAAGTTCACCCTTCATAAACGGTGCTTTGTTTGAACGCTCTTTTCTGCTTTTGAGTGGAGCGTGATGGTCAGTGATTTGGGTGGCCCATCTGCCTGTATTTGGGCACGGCCTGTCCACCAAGGCAGGGCGGTGGTCTTTCTAAGGAGAACCAAATTTCTTCATGCAAATTTCTGTTTTTTGCATCAATATATGTTGTTTAGGGAACTTATCATATTTTTTTGGTGGTTATTAAATGTGTATGCAGTTCTGAATTGCCATCCTCAGTACAGTTTGCTGAATTTGACCAGTTTACGACAGCCTTGTGATTCGTCATGCAGGAAACATTCTTCAGATGGTATTTCACAAGCCATACATAAACTCTCTCTCTCTCTCTCTTTCTCTCTCTCTCCTCTCTCTCTCTCTCTCTCTCTCTCTCTCTCTCTCTCTCTCTCTCTCTCTCTCTCTCTCTCTCTCTCTCCAAAATCAGAGCAAAAGAAATAAACTAGAAAGAAGAGTTGCTTCCCAGGAAATTGTCTATGCTACAAAAAGTTCGAGTTTGATTTTTTGACACAATACTTGAGAATGTCCAAGTTATGCATGGATATATGCCATCATTAAGAAACCCAAGAAGTTGAAAATTTACTTACTGCCTTTTTATTCTAGGTGGCAGCACCTCCTGATACTCCTTCTTACTCATCAGATAGCCCACCCTCACAACCCCATAGCTAGCATTTAGAATAATGTCTCTATCTATATCAGTTTTGAACATATTAAAGATCTAAATTTTTAAATGTCCCTAATTTGCATAATTTCAATTGCTACAAATCTGAAGACTTCTCTATCAGATAGCCCACCGTCACAAACCTATAGCTGGCATTTAATATCGTGTCTTTATCAACAAAAGAATTGAAGAAATGAAATATTTATTTTTTTCAATACCCCTAATCTGCATAATGTGGAATATCTTGACTACATAATACAATATGCACAGTTTCACTGCTAGGTCAATTATCATGACAAATTTGGCATTTTTTAGGTATCGCGTTGTCCGAGAAAAGATCCGAACAAAATCAGGGGGAAATAAACAAACCAGAGAAGATTTGCCGCAGTGCAAATCTGTCTAGTTTGCCTTCAAAATGAGGACAGTTTGAAATGCTATACTTTGCCGTAGTTCAACATTATCTAAATTTTGGGTATTAGCCTAATTTGCATAAATTAAAGCTTTGGTTCATGGTTCATTGGATGTGGCCATGTCACGAACCTATAAACTGAAGTTTGAATGACACCACTATCTATAAAAGTTTTGAAGCTATTCAAAATACTAATTTTGTGTATTTGCATAAATTCAAATAATTACAACTTTGGTTCATTGTTCATCAGATGCGGCTATGTCACAAACCTACAAATTACATTCGGAATGGTAGCTCTGTATGATAGTTTTCACGTTATTTTAGGTTTAAATTTTGTGCATTCACCTAATTTGCGTAAATTACAATTTTGGTTCATTGGATGCGGCTATGTCACAAACCTACAAATTGAAGCTTGAATGACACTTTTATCTATAATAGTATTGAAACTATTCAAGATTTAAATGTTGCATATTCACCTTGTTTGCATAGGTTAAAATTCTACAACTTTGGTTCATTGGATGCGTCTATGTCATAAACTCATAAATTGAAATTGGATTGGTTTTAAGGTTGGGTTGCAAACATCTATATTATATGATGCTGAATAATATCACCACAAGGACTGTGTGATACATGTACAGAACCAGATAATAAGA
This sequence comes from Hermodice carunculata, assembly GCA_964020975.1. Classification (NCBI taxonomy): domain Eukaryota; kingdom Metazoa; phylum Annelida; class Polychaeta; order Eunicida; family Amphinomidae; genus Hermodice; species Hermodice carunculata. The sequence goes on along the minus strand of CAXHWN010000194.1, from coordinate 97,243 downwards.
AAACAATGTGCCAGGTTTCTTTGGTTTTTATCACATCGTAGCAGCCAGTGCTGGCCCCTTGTGGTCACAACAGACACTTGCATATTCTTCCTAATACACCTGTGTGCTAACCCAGACTTGATTGATTGATTGATTTTATTTTATTTATTTATTTACTTGCTTGCTTACTTTATTGATTGATTTATTTATTTGTTTATTTATTTATTTATTTATTCATTCATTCATTCATTCATTCATTCATTCATTTATTTATTTATTTATTTATTTATTTATTTAGTTAGTTAGTTAGTTATTTTATTGGTCTCGGACACTACTGTTTTGAAAAGTGCAAATTTTGGCATGGTGATTGACCTGTTAGTGAAATGAGTCCACTTGTTTGTAAAAGTCAACATGTTGAAAATTATGAAAATTAGAGCCATTTGAAATTTAAGTGCTTCATATCTTCAAAAATATTTACGGTACGGGTATTTTTCAAACTTAAATTCGTGGGTTGGTGCTATAGGCACATCGCAAAACACACACACACACACACACACACACACACACACACACACACACACACACACAAACACACACACACACAAACTAAATCAAAAGTTTAAGAATCATTATATTGAGTATCTTCAAAACTATTCAAGTTAGAGGCACTGTCCAACTTTAATTTATAGGTTTGTGATGTAGGGGCATCCAATGGACCATAAACAGAAGTTGTAGAATAGTAATTAATGCTAATTAGGGACAGTTGAACAAGTTAAATGAGATAGAGGTGTCTGTAATTCCTTAAATTCTTAGGTTTGTGCTACAATAGCATCCAATTAAGCTTTGACAGCACACAGACAGATTTGCTTTTGAAGCATATCTTTTTCCCCAGTTAATGGAAAGTCTCTCCATGAGAGGTTTACATATTTATTTTCCTGGCAATCGCGTAGGAAATGAATGTGCTCCCACTTCCCTGACCAGCCGATTTGTGTGGGGCCCTGTTAGGGTTTTAGGATTATTGGGCTTGTGGCCCTTTTTAAAGGGGTTATTGGATTATTTGTACTTAAAAAATGTGGACTGTTGGATTTTTCTTCTATTTTAGGATTAAAAGATTACTGAAATTTTGAAATATTTTAGGATTTCTTGCAATTCTTTTTAGGATTTTTGGATTATTGGAATCAAAACTTCTGGATTATTGGATTTTCTGGACCCCTTCCTGACAGGGCCCATGTATGTATGTATATATGTATGTATGTATGCATGTATGTATGTATGTATGTATGTATGTATCTATCTATCTATCTATCTATCTATCTATCTATCTATCTATCTATCTATCTATCTATCTATCTATCTATCTATCTATCTATCTATCTATGTGTCTGTCTGTCTGTCTGTCTATTTGTCTGTGTCTTTCTATCCATCCCACTTTCCGTGCAACCATTCATAAATAAGTGAAACACAGATCTTCATATCACCTGAAATCTTTAGATCATCACATATCATGACAATCATTCTGATCCAAAAAAAAATCTTGCTACCGCTATGTCATGGGCTCATCCTAATTAAAAATCTTGATCAAGTCAAGGTATAATCAGTTGAACAATTTGGACCTTACATTTTGTCTCCTTGTCTTGGTCACTGCACGGTAATTTTTTGTGTTTCTGGTAAAATGTTTTACATTAATTCCATATTTCCAAATCATTTTTTAAAAATTTCCTTCATGTGTATTCTTACATCTGCGTTTACTGCGGCATGAATTTCGCGGCCTGTGAAATAAGTTACTATATGGTAGCCCCCCCCCCCTCTTCCTTACCCCCTTGTAGAGTAGATTATACCCGAGTTCAGGCGATGCCAAGAGTCAAATAGAAAAACTTAAAACAGCAGGGTTGCCAAACGGCGCAGTCGAAGCTAGGTGAACAATAACAACTCCCACAATCTCATGTAAAAGCGCAGAGACTTACTTGATCGACGCACACGCTAGTTATGACGATCTTGCAAAGCAGTTTATACATGTGAAATATTTCAATTGCTGTCCAGCATTGTTCGAGAGAACAACGCGTCATGAAAAGACACAAGAAGCTAAGCAAACGTCTATCAATTATTTAGTGTAAGTAGCACATATTTCTTAAAATGCAGCAACAAAGTAGTATCAGGTGTCCGATTGGAAGAAATCTAGAAACATCCACAGGGGACATGAACGAAGAAATGGAGGGAAGTACGTGTATCGTTAGGACTCGGATTTCAATGCGGCTGGCCTGGTTGTTACACCCACGATGATAAACAGTGCTACAGTGTAGGAGAGAGAGACGCATATAAAACACAGAAAATGCACATGGATAGGTAGGTCTATAGGAACAGCAAGTAAAAGTGATAAATGTAAGACTACTAAAAGACATGGCTTATAGATTCAGCAACAAACCTTCTATTCCGGATTACAGGAAGTTATAGTAGGTATATGCATATTAAAACGGAAGTTATATTTTCCAATAATTCACAAACCCCAAAAAGATTTCGTTACGAAACTCTGTATTTTTGTACATAAAACGCCGGGTTTCGTTACAAAAACCTGGGTTACCCTGTTATGTAGTATTTTTTAGCAAATCCAGAGACTGTAAGCAAATATGCTGGATTTTGTGCATGCAATGCTCACTTTTGAACAAACCCAGCATTTTGTCTATTATGGCATAAAAACTTTCATAATGCTTCTGTTATTTCATTTATTAACAAAACCCTGGGTTTCGTAGTGATATCTGGTTTTTTTTGTACTTGCAATGTTCAACATTGCACAAAACCCTGAGTTTTCGAGATACCATTTCATTTTCTTGGCAGATCCTGACCATGGACTTGAAGTTGTTTCATTACAAAAGCCTGGATTTTCTAACAAACCTTCTGGTTTTGTCACACAGCTAGCAGTCTAAAGACCGCAAGTGCCTAGTGCATCTCCACAAAACCCTGGGTTTTGTATATTCACAAACTTATAGCATACTTCATCTTTCCATGTAATTTAGATTTGAGTCAAGCCCATAAAATCTATGTGTTGGTACATGGCGTCGTTAATCACTGGTGGCGAAATTGCAACCAATAGTTCTTTGATTTTGGGCGGTTCTCAGAAATGTTCATACATGTAGATGGCGTATATGGGTCGTATCATGACAATTTTAGTCTTAATTTCAATATTTTGACTCCAGATTGGCAATTGCAATCAAAATTATGCCTTCCCTTTGAATATTTAGATTGTTAAGACCTGAAATGTCATAAATTGGCCTTCCGTTTAAACAAGACCATATGTATCTGACGGCGTTATATGTCATTCTATCATCATCTTATGGCGTAACTAAGGAGTAACCAATAGGAAGCCTGAATAGCAGTGTGTTATTTATTTATTTATTTATTTATTTATTTATTTATTTATTTATTTATTTATTTATTTATTTATTTATTTATTTATTTATTTATTTATTTATTTACTGAAGCTACCCCTTTACAGCGGGGGCGCCTGCAGGCAGGGCAGAACCCGCGGTGCGTCAGATAAAAACATTACATACAATGCAGCAATACAGTATAAAATATGTACAGTTATTACAATATTTACATTATCTAAAATAGGTCGGTTTTACCCTGAGGTGTCTGCTAGAGACTCACGTCGACATTCCCATGCTTCCATCAAATACTGCTTCGAAATCATATCAAATACTTTACCCGGGGTTTCACCAAAATCGTAAGCATGTTCTCCAAGAAATAAGCATAGTTTACTTAAACTGGATGAACTACAAAATCTGTGCCATACATCAAGTGCTCCTTCTGACCTTAGTGTGCATTCCAGCAGCTTATAATACTTGTTTCGGATAAGATTTAGAGAAGGACAAAGAAACAGAAAATGAATTAAATCTTCAGTGGCACCTTTACATAAATCACATTTAGTATCAGTTGTCACTTTCCACTTACACAAAACGACCTTAGTGTGCATTCCAGCAGGTTATAATACTTGTTTCGGATAAGATTTAGGGAAGGACAAAGAAACAGAAAATGAATTAAATCTTCAGTGGCACCTTTACATAAATCACATTTACTATCAGTTGTCACTTTCCACTTACACAAAACCTCCTTAAGGCCCAGACACCCTGTTCCCGCTTTAAACTTTAATCTAATGCCATTAAAATTATTAGAATCAAGCATGTATTTTTCTCCAAACGTGGATCTTTTTATCGATCGATACCAGTACAGAGATGCAAATTCGTCAATATTTTGGAAAAACGAAAGAACGTAACTTTGTAAATTTAGTTTCATTAACGGTTGGAGCCAACTGTCATTTGCATCTTTAAGAGCCCTGTCCAACCCAGCACTTTTAAGCACATTGTGCATCTCGGGGAGATATGGCCAAACATTATATATTCCTTTTGAATATTCTTCAATTAAAGCCACAAATATCTGCTTACATAAACGCGTGTCTGGTAAGTCATACTTCATTCTATGAAAGTACTTTATGCGGAAACAATCTAAAACTAGATTTATAGGAAGCCAACCGAGGTCTCCTAGAACTGCTGCCATTGCCGGGGTGCATCTGATTTTCATTACAGCCCTTGCTATCGAGCATTTTTCTGTGAATCGTGATCACATTTATTGCATATAGTCCTAGGTAAAATTATAGTCCTAAATTGTATCAATGTTGTCGACCACAAATCAACAAAATAACTCTAAGGGCAGAATCATTTTGCCGCATTGTGCTACTGAATAAAAATTTGAAGAGATTTTGACGATCTTAACTTGGGGGTTTAGCGCTGCTTTTTGGATAACGTTTAGCATACACTAAATGGGTACCCACAGACGCTTTCAGGGGGATTCACCGAGCAATGCTGGCGTGTAAACTAAGATTCCCGGATTTGCGGATCCAAGAATACAGTTCAGCATGGTTAGAAAACGTCAATTCATTGATTTTCTGATGTTTCTTAAATTGTGAATTTTTAGCAACAAATTTCAGTTTGGCTCTGACGTTGACTTAAGTCTGCGACTATGGAAGTTGTACTGTTCAATCATTCACAAAACCCTGAGTTTTGTTCACAAAACCGTGGGTTTTGCTTTTCAAAACCTTGGGTTTTGTAGCAAAACCCTGCCTTTTGCTAACAAAACCATACGTTTTATCACAAAACCCTGGGTTTCGTTACCAAAACCCTGGGTTTTGCTTAGTTATTGAATTTTGATATCATTTTGGACAAAACCTGGGTTTTGTGTACAAAACCGTGGGTGTCATGAATAAAATTCAGGGTTTAGGTGCGAAACCGTGGGTTTTGTTGCAAAACCTTGGGTTTTGATCACGAAACTCACAGTTTAAGAGCAAAACTCGGAGTTTTGACCACAAAACCCTCGGTTTTGTTATATTCTGAACAAATCTACGGATTTGTTCGTAAAACCCTCGGTTTAGTCAGAAAACCGTGGGTTTTGTAACACTTTGAAATAACAGAACAAAACCATGGGCTTTGTGAGATTGCAAAACTCTGGGTTTTGTGACATTACGAATCCCAGGGTTTTGAAAAGGTGCAATACCCAGGGTTTTGTAACCAACCAATCATGACAGCTGTTACTTGGTAGGCCTTGCTGGGCTACTCAACTTAAAAATAGCGTCAAACTACAAGTCGTACAGTTTTTGTGATCAATAACATCATTATTGCTTACCACGCGCAGAGTCTCCCTCTTTGCGACACGATGAGAATATAAGTTATGCATTAGTTAAAGAACGAAAGGTTGTGCATCCAGTGTTCAAAATAATCCACACGCCCGCGCGAAGAGCCGCATGGACTATTAATGCACAGCCTCAAGCTCTTTGATTTGCGTAAAACATTCGATCCGTTGCAAATAGTTCATTTATCGCACGACATATGATGGAGTCCTGGAAATTTTGATGATCTAAATAGCGTTTTCGGTCCGATTTTTCAACCAGTATTGTCTGCGTGTGCAGTGAACCATTCGACAGTTCTTGAAAACGTACCAGGCAATCTTGCGTGATTTGCATTTTGCAGTGCCCTTCAACAAAAAACTTGTACACGACTCAGTACTGGGAATTCGTTGTTTGTATGGGGGTAGTGGCTGGCACAGGGACATGCCGTTATTCACCCTTCCGGTTGCAGAGCTCCCGGGGAAGAGCTTTAGTATCTTTCACCAGAACTGACACAGAAATGGATGCAAAATTCTGAGTGGTGGGAATGAAGGTGGAGTTAAAGAATACCATGTAACAATTTAAGACTTAGTCATGTTGAGATAATTATCACCAGGATGTGATGTGGCAGTCGTTTTGTAATCAACGGTCGCATAATTGCTGCAGGCAGCGGCACAACGTACGGTGGATTTTAACGACGCGGCAGATCAGAGGCCTTATGCTGCTAAAACTCCAGCACGGTCGAACGGTCCCAGAAACTGTAAATCAGTCTTAATCTATTAAATTTCTTTAAAACACATATACGATATACATTTTACATGTTTTCTCTTGTAGTACCTAAAATATGAGCTCATGAAGTGCACACAGTGATAAAATACACGACATTTAAGTCGCGAATGGATTGAATTTTTCCGAGATCCGCCATCTTCACAAGATATTAGTTTACAGCAAGTTCAGCAAGCAAACCCTGTTGTGAGTGGTTGGTGTATCCATATGACCCATTTTGCGGTACAATACAAAACCCTGGGTTTTGGGACGTTATGAATCCCATAATTTGCGAATTATTCAAAACCGTGGGATTTCTGACGTCACAAAACCGTGGGTTTTACAAATAATTGAACAAAACAACTGCAAAACCCAGGGTTATCATGACAAATCTCAGGGTTTTGAAACAAAACCGTGAGTTTTGTGAAAAGATTGGATAACATAGCAAAACCCTGGGTTTTGTTACAAAACCCAGGGTTTTGTGTACAAATCCCTGGGTTTTGATACAAAACCCAGGGTTTGGTCTACAAAACCTTGGGTTTTATAAAACCCAGTGTTTTGTGCATATTGTTGAGCAAAATAAAAAAAATTATGAAATTTGTTTTGTTATCCTGGGTAGTTTACAAAACCCAGGTTTTGTGCAAAACCCTGGGATTTACAAGCAAAACTCGCGGTTACAAAACTCATGATTTTACAAACAATACCCTAGGTTTTGTTTAAAAACCCTGGGTTTTGTGAGCAAAAGTCACGGTTTTGGTACAAAACCTTGGGGTTTTTTTACCACAAAACCCTGTATTTTGCAGACAAAACCCAGGGTTTTGTGAATTATTGAACAATACAACTTCCATGTGCGACTGCAGCTAGAGCGAAAATGTAGAGAAAGTAATCAAAAGTGAATGGACGATAATATAGAGAGAATTGCACATTTCCAAGATAATGACCCATGTGCGAGTACACAAGAACACTAACTTATTTTGGCAGTTCATGATTCAATACACAATGTTTGCCCCAGGCCCGGTGATCCTGCCGAATATCCCGAAAGGACGTGGGCACTTTACTAAGATATACACTAGGAACATGTCCATTTGTCATCAAAATTGCCCACGCTGGCCACAGAAACCAGAGAAGCCTCAAAAATGCTAAAAAGATAGTTTATTCAAATTCACTAAGGTGTGCAGGACTTTCTATCGCTGTAGATATGTGCACTCATGCGTTTCACGCACATAGGCCCACACTATTAATATGGACAGAAAGACCCTGCCCCTTGGCTTGTCAATGCCCATCATAATCAGTGGGAAGAAAAAGGCAATATACTCAATGTAGCTCTTTCACTGCCAATTCAGGACTGAGTCAACAGCTTCACATAAATATGAATTTGAAAAACGGTTGACTGGGCTAGTTTTGCATGCTTTAACTCCCTTTAACGCTCTATGGCGTCTTCAGAAAGTGATAATAATTTTTTCTTAAACTGCCCTCTTGTGGGCTTCATATAAAACATTAGAGGTACTTTCAGTGGGATCTTGTGAACGGACGCGTTTATGAACCCACACCACACTCATATACCACAACACCAAGTCACTACGCTTTGCGTGCCAAAAGATGGTCAGTGGGGGCCTTGACCCCCACCACATAAATTTATTAAACCTGATTTACCATCAAGCTAACCTACAATAATAGAAAGAATTATACAATTTTATCACTATCACCATTGTTTGCAAGGGGTCCTCCTGCCCCTCCTGCCTTTTGCTAGCATTTACAATGTTACTCCGAGCTCACTTGCCAGGTTTGCAAATGATTTGCAGGCACTGTTACACCACTCAGTGTTCCCATTATTGTTCTTCCCTGGCAGGCAATGGGCCAAGCCCACCCTTTCCAGTGAGCCCCCAACAGTTTTACTGCATCAGAATGCGAGACAGCTTGCTTCTTGGTGAGGGCTAGCCACATTACTAGGCTTACCTAGATTTAGTGAGGGCTTTTCCACACTACCACCAATTTGATAGGCATGATCTTTATCACTTCAACTGCATTCTTGGTGAGGGCTACTCCACACTACCACCAAGAAGGTCATTATACCACTGCTAATTACTTCACTTCTTAAGTCAATGAGAGCTAGTTCATACTGCAACGATTAATCAGTAGCTTTATGAGGCATACCAATACCCATTGGACCATGCACATAAAACATGGTGGACGAAGTCGGATGTGGAGGGAAATGAGTAAAAAAAAATTTGAACTTTTCCCAAATACTCGTGTCGAAATCTTCCGATCTAATGCTGTTGCTGTTCCAAACTATAATGAATATCTGCGTACTATTTGAGAAAAAACGCGCCAAAATGACGCGTCACCGATTGCGCTGCTCACTGGCTGGCATTGATCACGTGCAATGCAAGGACTGTGACGAATGCGGTTCCCAAGAACCAATTATAAAGAGCCGATTCTTATAGAACATTTATAAGCCATGTGATGTGGGTGCGCATAAACTCTTTTGTGCGTATGAGCACAACATGTTGTTTTTGTACTCATGCCACACTCATACCACACTCATACCACAACACCAAGTCACTACGCTTTGTGTACCAAAGGATGGTCAGTGTGGGCCTTGACTCCCACCACATAAATTTATTAATCCTAATTTGCCATCAAGCTAACCTACACTAATAGAAAAAATTATACAATTTTATCACTATCACCATTGTTTGTAAGGGGTCCTCTTGCCAATAACCACACATCATGTAGTGACCCCATGCAAATTTAGGAGAGCATGAACCTCCTATACCAGTGCTGAGCTGATCAGCCCTTGAATGACACAAGACCAGTGTTTACTGACCCCACCCCACCCCTACTGACCAACCCTTGACTGACATCAGGTTTTTTTTTTTTTAATAACCCTTTTCTTAAACTGCCGTCTTGTAGGCTTCATATGAAACACTATAGGTACTTTCAGCTGGATCTTGTGAACGGACGCGTTTATCACAGACCAGTAATGTGTCTCCTTAAAGGAAATCAGCAAAATTAAAGGTGCAATATGTTGAAGACTCCATCTAAGGACCCAGTCTTCTCTAAGATAGCCTTAAAGCTCTAGGATCTTTAAAAACAACATTAAAAATGTTTAGATCCTTAGAGACGCCCGTTTATGATTTTTGACTCCTTGAAGGCAGCCTTTAAGTTTCACAATCATTGATTTCACGCCTGCCCGAAGATTCCATGCAGCACGCAAAGCTGCATGTGTATTGGCTGTGGCAGCAGCTGACACTTTCTGTCTATTTTAAGTGAGATCACACTCAAAGCGCATCATGCTTCATTCAAATGAATCGGAACCTGATCAAAACGGCCTGAGAAGGAAAAGTAATAAGCCCTAGGTTGAACATAGGGAAAGGAATATTTGACTTTCTTTTTCTGTCCGTGATCAAAAAGGATGGACGCAGTTTCATGTCCGTATAGAAGCAAGGTTTTTGGGCCTACCCTACATGCTTTTTGCATTAATGTTCCACGGACATATATATCGACACGATGTAAATGGGTAGGATTCCAAGAAGACTTGGAATTTATTTTGGAGAATGTTATGATGTATAAAGCACCAATATTTTGGCAAGCCCATGGTTGTGAATGTGACTAAATTTTATTCTTAACACCAGGCTGGACTTTTGATCAAAATTACCAAAATTACTGAAAGGTATGAATAAAGTAAAACTACTGTCATTTGTCATGACAGTGTTTGACTCTACATAGTGGTGGTATTTCCAATCTTACTTAAATTTAATAAATGTTGTGGCCATTAAATTGTTTACATTCATATTTTGGGGTTTGTCTCCCTGCTGTAGTACAGGTTGCAGTCATAAAATACAGTAATAGTCAACCTCATTATCACCTATATAGGCCATTGAAGCCTATTTGCCTGCTGCAATGTATACTGTAGGCAGTCAAATTTTTATTGATAATGTGTTTCGCTATTATGTTCACCTGTATACTTGCTGTACTACAGGTGATATTTAAACTAATGGTTACCTGGGTAGGTCTTCCGGACCTATACTTACTTGGTGCACTTACTAATCAATTACTGTTGAAAATGTAGTTATCTGTACAAAACTATTTAGGTCTACTCAGTGCACTGCTGGTTATCAAATAAGTCTATATTTTATTGTACAAACTACAAGTTGTGTACTATTGTAAAAACAAAAAGGCAGCTGCAGAATGGGAAGTTACCTCATCCAGTGATTTGTACCAAAACCCGGGGCTTTGTAGCAAAATTTGTATCTTTACAAAAACCCTGGGTTTTGTGACATCACAAAACCCATGGTTTTGTAAATTTCACCGTGTATCTCCTAGTGCTGAAGGTATGTATACATTAAACATTCAGAGATAGCACTTGATTCCCTCTGCAGATTCTTGCCACTTACTTACTGAAGTTGTTTGCTGTACAAAACCATGGGTAGTGTATAACAAAACCAAAGTTTCATTACAAAACGTAGAGTACTGTGATTTCAAAGTCCCTATCAACAAACCACGTAAATATCAGGTGCAATTTCATATTTTTATTTTTTTTTTCAGTGAGATGCATCTGCTCAATGCAGAATTCATGATGTTAGTAGTTACAAAAATGTAAAGGCTAACTTATTGCCTCTAAGGCTTTTGATGTAAGTGATCTACGAAAAAGAACCGGGTACACGGTAAAAGAGCACAAAAAACATAATGCAGTCACTATTTTGTCCATATTAGAAGTGGCTGATGTACTAATCAGTAGGTTTAGCACCCACATGTGAATGGTATACAAGCACCCCCGGCCGTCAAGCAGTAGATGTGCTTCATTTTTGTACAAATAAACCACGCCGTCAGTTAATATCCTTGCACTTGCAGCATGAAGTACGAGTATCAAATAAAAGAATTGCGACTTGGCCAGTTTTAGCGGTATCAGTTATCCTGGTACTGATTTGGTGACGGGTTATCGTGGTGTCAGAAATAAAAACATTAAGGCAATCAATTGTATCAACGAAATAGCCAAATATCGAATGAAATAGTAATGTAAACGCATCGAGCAGTCGGGCGTTGACTGAAGTCGCTAAACCTACCATGAAAACTGCCGTTCCACGAAAACTGGCCAGATGAGTATACATGGCCTGCTGAAGAAAATCGTTATGTAACTACACGAAAAGCATTATCTCAGTGGAACAAGAAATATTTCCTAGCTCTCATTTACTTAAACCTAACTTTTGTACTTTCTGAAATGCGGTCTACAAAGTTAATTTCTTGAACTATGATGTTGACAATGATAGTTTGTGATGCTTTTTCATGTGCAGATGACTGAGAACGTCGGTTCATGAATGGTGACGCAGAACGAAGGAAAGCAAAGCAATCAGCGTGACAAGCGACCCTGATGTCCTACCGGCTGCAGATTTCACTGGAGCAGTGCCATCTAAAATACAAAATTATGTGTAATTATAAATGCTTGTTTCCAAACGTCTCTGTAACACTCTTCTAATTTTTCATGTAAAAAAATCGATATCCATTTTTGGACTTAAAATAAGTTACTGTTATCCAAAAGGGAATTACCATTCGTCAAATTTACAAGAGAGTATTGGCGCCTAATCATTCCAATGCCGAAGGAAAATTAAACATGTTATAAGATAATTTTCTGTATATTTATGCGGGACCAGTATTATTGCTCTGTTCAACTCCAGGGGCGCTTCAAACACACAGCTGGCAAATATATATAAAACAACTACCTACAATATCTCATCGCCACACAGGTCTTTTTGTGCTGGCTTAATTTTTTCTCGTGTTATCATGTAGGGGAAATGCTAATCAACATGCAGATAGTGGCTTTTGTCTCGCTTGGTCAACACTTTCAATGCGGGTATTAACAAAAGCTGTTTTGCTTGGCCACTGCGTTACAAGAGACAGCATTTGCAATCATAGGAAGGTCTGTCATTGTGCGCTGAACAGTATGCACCACATGGACTCGTTCTTTTTTTATGTAGTTTCGTTTGGAAACATCTGGTATTAGATCAGAGTTGTTCCGAGTTCAGATCGGAGATCAGCAACTATCACACAGTAGCAATCCAGTCTAGATAAATGTATTGACATGTCTTCATATATATTGGATCATATGAAAGTTTAGTAATTGCTACCCTGGCTTTATGATCCAAGTAGCAAGGGGTGACCCATATATGTATCAAAAAACAAATCAACAAAATGGTTAGGCTGATTTTAACAATAACGACGGAAAGTGTTTTGCTACATCTTTTGCCTGAGTCATTACTAGTTTCTTAAAGTGACATGCGAAGCAAAACTTTTAAAGGAAAAGTTGAACAGACAGACAGACAGACAGACAAACAGACAGACACACACACACAAACACACACACATGTATATATATATATATATATATACATATATATGTATATATGTGTGTGTGTGTATGTGTGTGTGTGTGTGAGTGTGCGTGCTTGTGTGTGTGTCTGTGTGTGTACGAAATCCTATTCATCACTTTTATTCTTCATCGGCACGATGTAATTGGTGATGATATCTTTCTTCAAACATTGCATTTTAAGCCTAATGATGACAAAATGGTTGCTCCTGAAGCCGGCCTTTTTTTAAATCAAAATTGTTTCTGAATGTGACAACACAAAGACTTAACAACAGGGTTGGTATTCAACTCACCTTTCTCCAAAAGAAATTCCTTTGTGTTTTCTCCTAAGGCGTTAGAGACGGTGAGCCAGTATCTCCGGAACACTTGTGGCGTGGTATGGTCAATGGACAACATAACGATATACTCATCCTCCAGTTGCTGAGGACAAAATGAATAGCAAGGCCTAGATTAACCCTTTATCCGCAAAAAGAATGACACCTACATTAATCCTTCACAAGAAGACAAACAAGGCATAGATTAACCCTTTGCCTACGAAAAGAATTGCAAAATGTAAATTAACCCTTTGCCCGAAAAAATATCAAGGCACAGATTAGATTTTGCCAGTAGAAAGAAGATCAAGTCAGATTATTTTGCCAGCAAAGGAATCAAGGCATAGATTATCCCTTTGTCAATAGAAAGAATATCAAGCCATAGATTACTTGGCCAACAAAAAGGACATCAAGGCATAGTTTGGCTGTTTCTTTTTTAATGTTCACATGTTAAAAACTTAAATGAGACCTTAAGCTTCACGTGTGTCGACAAGCTGCAACCATCACAGTAATGGGTGCCAAGGTATTGTAGGCCTCGAAACATGTTTGGATAGATTGGAATGTACTACATATCTTTCTTTGTCTTATGGTTGAGAACTACAGGGAAAATGTGGCATTGATGCATCAAAATAATATAAAGGTCTTGATTGTCCCTATACCAAAACGTTATCAAAGCAGTGACTCCTACTGCAGCAAAACGAATACCAAGGCCCAGATTTACCGTTTGCCAGCTTAAAAAAAAAAAAAAAAAATGAAGACATAGATTAACTTTCCTTGAGTGTGCCGAGGAAAGTCCTAGACTGATTCATTACAGTGATTCCAGTTTAAAATTCCTCAAGAAGGCTTCTCATTCAGGTCTCTGCATGTGTATTTTCAAAGATATTAGTTTTGGAGTTGGCCTAGCTAAGCCTTCATCTTGGGGCGCCATGACACCCAAAGCCCGCCGAGAAAACTGTTGACTCAGTCTTCCAATAATCAGTGAATGGGTTAACAGATAACACGGAAGAGAAAGACGTACACATGTATGTTATTCTAGATTGAGACTAATATCGAGGACTGTTATATAGTTTGACCTGGGCATCATACAAACAATGAATGTCACTACTGAACCAGAATGGTCAATAATGTAAACAGAGCTGGACAATATTGCTATTTGTGATCGACTACGGTACGTCAGAGCAATGACCAATATATATGTTATTCAATGAAATCTAGGTTATGAAACATCAGATATGTATACTGTTTGTTTTCCGGGTGCCATTTCGACAAATCGAATGATCAACCTATTGCGACAGGCTTTGTAAATCCAATAAATTTAAGCTCTTCTTAAAGCTGTTCAAAGAATCAGGTTGTAGTTCGTGGAATGTTTGTATCTTCATGTATTTCAATAATGTTGGCGCACAAAGTAAGCAGGATGGCAAAAAAAAAATAAAATAAAATAAAATAAAATTTATACATATGTACGCATGCATGTATGCATACACATACATACATATATACATACATACATACATACATACATACATACATACATACATACATACATACGTACATACATACATACATACATACAAGAAGGATTCACATAGGGGCAACCCTATTCCCCCGTACTGAAAATATGCTGAAACCTATACACCCACGTACGTAATAATATTATATACTCACAATCAGAATCCTTTTACCGGAAAGGGATATATTTTGCAAGTTGCGTATTTTCATTTTCCGTGTAATTTATTTTATGAATATGCACATGATTTATAAAATAGCGACAAAACCGTAATCCAGATAAAGCAGATGGACTGTACCCATACCGTAATCCAGATAAAACAGATGGACTGTAACAATACCGTAATCCAGATAAAACAGATGGACTGTAACCATACCGTAATCTGGATAAAACAGATGGAGTGTTACCATACCGTAATCTGGTTAAAACAGATGGACTGTAACCATTCCGTAATCCAGATAAAACAGATGGACTGTAACCATACCGTAATTTAGATAAAACAGTTGGACTGGAACCATACTTAGCATTAGGGTGACTGTCATCTACAGCCACTGAAAGTCACATCAGTTATACAACGTCTGTGATTAGTCTTCTGTATCTACTGATTCGTCAATTTTCCAATTTATTCCGGTGTTTTATAGATAGTTAAGAGTTAACGTTTACGTTAATTATGTTGTCAATGATAATACTGCTTTGGGTATTTGAGAAATATGTTTAGTTAGTTAGATACACTTCCCGATTTGTAAAGTGAAACGTCGTGGCGACCTGCCCAAAATGAATGAGAAGCAAAATATAAATATATTATTACCAAACTTAAGGAAGTAAGTGTGAAGTTTCCAACGACATAATTAGTAGGCCTTACTGAATACCGCTATCTCCCAGTTACTGTTAGAGATACCAGAATATGTGTCGTTACTTCCATAATCCATGTGAATTTAACTGCTGATATATGAATCATAATAGTTCATTACAAGTACTGCGAAATATGTTTAATTATTCAAATACACTTCCCGGGCTGGAAAGAGAACGTTCATGGTGGCCTCCCCAAAGCAGACGCGAGAAGCAAAAGATATAAATAGTAGAAAAAAAGATTTGCCTCAAAGCAAAGCTGTGTGCTTACAAAGGAAAGCTGTTGCCCTTTACACTCAAATTGAAATTTGAATAGCTACACCAGATAAAATACGAAATTTCAGAAAAATAACTCTAGCAGAATAAGGCGCTTGGCACGAAAAAATCTGCTGGTGAAAAGGAAATGCCAGAAAAAGAATGGAAGCATGAAAGAAAGAATCCTGGATAAATCAAGTGTCAAGTGTCTCTAAACAAACAAGATTTGGTCCTGTAATGTGGCACTCTGAGTAATTCAAGTACTGGACCCTTTTTTGCAACTTTTGTATTCATTTATGGATCACCGTTGACACTACAACATGGACTGATGACTAAAAGGGGTCCATCTGGTATCATAAAAGTGTATGTCTGACGTGGTTGTAAACAACAAGTCCTTGTGATATGCATATACATGTAATTGGCTGCTGAGGACAGATCATAGCCTATTGTATGTCTGGTCTATCACAAATATGTACAAGCCTGCTGTTGCTGCTCCCAATTTGCATTATTTTAACTTCACTGATAGGGCCGCACACTGTTAAGAGATTCTAGTTTTAGTGGCGTCTGAGTGCTTAGCTCTGGACAAAATTGATTATGGACGAACCTAGGATCTTCAGTCAGAATGGCATATCTATGCATAACAATTTTGTAGGTAGATATTGAGCATTTAATATATTCAAGGCCCCCTTAATGAGGGTAAATCCAAGTTCTACAACTTTTGCCTGTCGATCACTGGATGCGACTACAGCACAAACCTAGGTATTAAAAAAACACACCTCCTTGCATTTTGGATAAACTATAAACACAGTCCATGGATGAATATTCTAAGTGCATTAAATTATACCTTATTGACCAATATTCAGAAACCTGCACCTTAGATAACTGTTATATATGTGCAACTTGATATTCTCATATGTATTCCTGCATTGTTATTACTAGTCATAATATAACGTTCTGTAAACCCCAACGTAGATAGTCCCAGTATCCGAGGGTTAAATTTCTTACTGAGGTCATCCTGACATATTTAGTACAACTGAAGGTGTTTTGATATTATGTCAAAACCCCTGATCACAACACTTTTGCAAATTACAATGTAAAGTCCCTTGAATTTGGACTATTTGTGTTATTTTTTCATTTGTTACTTACTTTGCGTACATATAGTCAAATAAATACAGTTCTGAGTTCTCACTTCAAGTTCAAATGACACCTCTACCTATAATAATCTTGAAGATATTCAACATTTAAACGTTTCAAGTGCCCATAATTAGCATCAATTAAATTTCTACAACTTTTGTTTGCGGTTCATTCGATGCATCTAAAGCATAAACCTTTGAATTGAAGTTGGAATGGCACCTCTACATATAATAGGTTTTAAGGTATTCAAGGTTTAAGTTTCAAATGGTCCTATTTACATAATTTTCAAAACTCTCGCCCCTCTCCTTAAAAATCCAGATTTTACAGAGGGAAGAATAATCATGCAAAGATTGCAGTTTCTGCATGTGATGATCTTCAAATAAATTGTCGGACAACTTTGCTGATGAAGAAAAAAGAAAGAGGAAAGAAAGAAAGAAAGAATTCACAGGAAAAAAGAATGTCTGTGTTGGCACACAGACATATATATTATCAAACTAAATGATTCATTATGAATTTTCCAGCGAGATTATCATCAGCCTTAACTGAACATGGCTATCTCCCAGTTAATGTACGAGATACCAGAACAGGTGCCTTTACTTGAATAGCCCATACAAATTTAACTGTTGATAAGGGAATCATAATAGCCCGTTACAGGTGGAATATTCTAGCCTCCAAAACATGTTTTGATATTTACCCGCTGGAAACCCGTTATCTTTCAGGCTGATGTCGCCTTTTCCCAAAATTATTGGTTGAAAATGTTTCGGTAACAATAAGAAAATGAAAATTAACTTTGTCAATATTTCTGTATTTATACTTTACAGGTAGCCAATGACACCAGCGGACATGGGAAGAATAACCTTGGTTAACAGCTTTCAGGTACTGACGATATGGAAATATTGCAGGATATGTGACATGGGGTCTTTGAGATGAATTTGAAAATATTTCAAGTATGGTCAAATAAACTTTGCTCTACCCCTTTTATCATTTTGGCTGTGTATCTGCCGGTCGCTTGTCCCGTAGACAGGGTCACATTGTCGGCTTCGTTTCTCTTCCAAAACCATTTGGTGTGCGCGAGATGAAGAGGTGGGTCTGACCGTACGCTACAAGCTATACTGATATTCTTGTAGTAAAGGCCAGCTCGAACAACGTGATCACAAGTGAACCTTGGTGCAACTGCAAACATAGACACTCAGTACTATATATTTCATTTTTGTTTCCGCAAATATAAACTACCTGGTATAATATTTCACATTTTGTAGTTAAAATTTCTATCTTGTCATCATTATTATAATCAATGAAGCATACATACCTTATAATTTGATTGTTTCGTCTTAAAAAGATACAGTTTATATGTGAGGTAATTTTTTACGAAGCGAAGTGTCACTTACATTCAAAACAAAACCCGACTCATTGTTTTCTACGAACATCACAATACTCTTCTCATTGTATGCTCTTGTAAAACAAATGTAATTCCAGAAGAGATCAATTCTTTGAACAATGCCTTCACTTTGTATGTAACCACAGATATAGCCACTAAACCAAGGCTAGTACTGTAGCCGTGACGAACTGCAGTTAGTACAAAATATTCTCTCTTTCTTTTTGTTTTAACCATGGCACTCTGATATGTTATTTCCATGCATCCGACTGCAAGTGTTTTTCACAGAATATATATTTTATCACATGTGTACCAATTTCAATCAGGCCATTTTCAAACGGGTATGATGTAATACATCAGTGGCACGTCAGATCAACATCAAGTCTTTATTTTGCTTTTAGGAAGCTTCACGCGCAAAACGCTTGTTTCACGGCTCGAATGACTACTCGCATTTTTGCACACGAGCAGTAAACGCGGCTGAGCGGAGTCCAGAGAGGAGGATGGACAACTTGTGGTTTGTACTGCGGCTATTCATTTTGTGCTTTGTACAGTTTGTAAAGGAACTAATTTTCTTATTTGTACATTTGATTTTCATATTAAGCGCGTTCACAAAGACATTAATCGTGCACATCTGCTGCATAATACCCCAACAACAATGTTTGCAAACATTGTTTTGGTACATTTTAGTCGTTACACAGGACTGGCTAAGGCGTAAAAATAGTATAGGGATGTGGAGAAAATCGCACAGAGTTGATTTTTCTCTCAACGGACTTCTAACTGGTCATATAATTTGGTATTGTATAAACATAACCTGCCTTTTCGCATATACCACTAAGGGGTCCGTTTAGAGCAAAGGTTTAAAATAACTAAACGCATCTTACTCATAATACATGTAAGTTACAAATCTTCACCACGAATAAGATAACCATACAATAGACACATTAAACGAGACTTACCTGTCGAAGTTTGATGGAGATTCTACCACTACACTGCAGTCACTAGGAAGTTCAGTGAGATTGCAACATGATATTTCCAAATCAGTATTTAGAGCCAATTTGATACATCACGAGGGAGAGAAGTGCTGGAAGTTTGTCTCGTTTAATGTATCTATTCTACCACTGCCACTGAATGGTCATAAGAAAGTCACGTCGGACTTCAGAGCCCATGATGGGTCATATTTTCCCTTAAAATGCAGAGCTAAGTTACCTACAAGAATGCCAACTGGCACCCAAATCTTTTTAATAGTCACTTTATGACATATTTCACTTTCTTTGTAAAACACCTCTGGCAAACTT
This sequence comes from Hermodice carunculata, assembly GCA_964020975.1. Taxonomy (NCBI): domain Eukaryota; kingdom Metazoa; phylum Annelida; class Polychaeta; order Eunicida; family Amphinomidae; genus Hermodice; species Hermodice carunculata. Next base: position 77,756 of record CAXHWN010000194.1, on the reverse strand, counting down.
GTTCTGTGGCAAGACTGGTTTGTTGTGAAAGTTTGCAAATGCAAAATGTGAACTCAAGCCTGATGTCATGATGTGATCCACTGGGACATCTTCCACTTCGGCTGCAAAAGTTGCCGCTGCTGGAGTGAGTGACTTGAAAAATAGAAGTGTCAATGGCTGCCCCATTAATATCTCCATAATCCATCTGGATATTGTGTTTCTAGATGCTGGTCCATGATGGGGTGCACGACATAAAAGTAACTGGTCTGATTTGTGAAATTTTAACGTCATCTCCATTTATCTCCCCGTGTGACTATACACACACAACCTGCTATCTATCATGTATCTACTCAGCACAACTGAGGCTATATGAGCACTTTCACCCCCACTTGTTGGTGGCACAGTGATTTGAGACTCACGTACATAGCTTTGATCTCCAGATAGTTTATATGAAATTAACATTCCTGGAGTGATGCCCGTTTCCTCTATTATACAGCCGCAGCCTTGCTTACTACATTTCAAAGTAAATAAGGAGGGCCTCACAATAAATTGGCTGTTTTTCAATCCACAAACCAAGTCCTGTTGGGCCAGATCAGAGATAAACTTCTCTTTAATGCATGTGAGTGGATTTATTTTGTCATTTTCAAGTGGCCTGTTGCTTGCACAATAATAGTCCATGTAGCATTGCCGGAAAATATGACATTGTCAGTCCCACCTCGTGGGTCACTTTTTGTATTGAGAAAGTACTTTGCAAGCAATTTCTGGCATTCTTTGCCAAAAAAAAGAGTTATCTTACGTGGGATTTCTTGTATTGAGAAAGTGCTTTGCAAAAATTTCTGACATTCTTTGCCAATAAATTCCATCTTATCTGGAACCAATGAATTTGACACATAGCCTAGAAATGTTGCTGTCTGTTTGATAGTTAAGTTGGTTTTGTTGGGTAGATGAATTGGATTTCTCCCAATTAATGACCAACCCTAAGCTTTGCAAAACTGTATAATTTCGTGAATTGCCAGTTTCAGCTTTATATATATATATATATATATATATATATATATATATATATATATATATATATATATATATATATATATATATATATATATACATATATATACTTTTCTTAACAAAGTAGCAGCTGACGGGAAAGTTTCCATTTTGAAATGTCTGTATTTGATTAACTAATTGATTGTGGCCTTTCAAATTCAGTATAACTCTTTGAGCACCAATTTTTTTGGTCGAGTTAAAAAAACAGTTTCATCAGAAGTGAACTTTTGTCAGTTATCTATATGATTAGCAATCCTACCAGCCTTGAATGAAAGAGCTTGGTGACAAAAATCTCCACTTACTTTATTTAATTGTTGTTCTGCTCTTTGGGCTAGTTGGATCCCCGGTCCCCTGCCTCGGAAGTGTTCTGACTGCCACTTCCAAGCATTCTGATTTCATGTGTTATAGGCATGGTTGTATTTTTTATTGTAATTTCCGTGGTTTTGCCTGACTTTACTCCGACCCTCGTCCTGGTTTGATAAGATATTTTCTTTGAATGTTCAGTTCATAATTTGCTTGAGCAAATAATGAGAGAGCATCAAGCCCAAGTTTCTTGAGTTTGGCTTATTTATCCTTGCCCAGCCTCTTCTGTTCCAGGACCATGTCATTCATGCATGCAACACGGAATACACCCTTCATTAATGCCTTGTGCAGTTTGTAGAGATGGCCGTCTCTTTATGCAACTGATTCTCTTGCCTTTCTGGAAATTGCTGGGTTCAGTTTTCTAGGTGCCAGCTTCTCAAAGTGCTCAGGTCTTTTAATTGCATCCATTTTTTCTTTGGGTGAGGTCTCACCCAGTCTGGTGCAAAACATTTTGTTTATTAGATTGGCACCCTGTTCGTTATCAACTTATCACCTGCAACATCCTGTGTGCCATACTGATTTAGCAGGTCTGCCAATGCCTCATAATCATCATTATCATTGTCTGATGGTATGGCAGCCTGAGAAACAATGTCCTCATCTCTCAAAACAGTGTTCATGAGCTCGAACACATTGTTCTCATTCTCACCATCATCAATATAATCATCACAGTCGTTCATGGGGTAATCTGTATAATATAGCCTTCTTGGCAGTCATAGCTGGCATGGCCTAGCTCTCTTCTTTTATTTGTGAAGTCCACTAGTGGATTGGCTCTATAGCTAGCATGGCTGGGCTTTCATCAGGTCTTCCGTTAAACAATTTATTGCCATGGTGAGAGTCACGAAGGCATCACCAGGAGCTGCTGATTGTAACTATTCTTTCTGTAAACCTTGACATCCCTCAGAAGCTTTGTTTTGAGACTCAACAGAAGACTCCATTTTTGGCTCACTTTTGTAGAACACGTCAGACTGATACAGGGAACAGAGTTGCACTGATTTGGGAATATCATGTTGCAATCTCACGTGACTTCCTGATGACCATGCAATGGCAGTGGTAGAATTAGACTTACGGGGATCAAAACAAAATCGCCATTTCATATATATATATATATATATATATATATATATATATATATATATATATATATATCAATGCACACATACACAAAAAAGGTATAAAAAAGCATATACACAACGAAATGCATGTGTGCATGTTTTACGATGAGATTACCCCGAGCATTTGATAATAAGGGGTGTTTGGGAGTTGATGTCGACAAGCGCCAATGACCAACTGTCCTGCTGTTGATATGGAGCATGCGTTAGCCACTTCTACATTCACTTCGGTGAATTCAGAGAGATGGTCTGCTAAACAGACCAATCTCCGTGTTTCCTTCATTCCACAAGTCAAGTGTATAAGTGAAACAACAGAGCCGGATCTCCTTTCACCTGGGCGCGGGCCGGGGCCACTACCACTGCGCGATGTATGGGATTGTATAACGATTCGCGCTGGCTGCTGATGCGCAACCATACAGAAAGAAGCTCATTGGTTTCAACCTGATCTCTCTCAAGCAAAAAGTCTTGTAATCACAACTTTTTTCTTGTCATAACAAGAAAAAAGTTGTAGTAACAAGATTGATTTCTTGTTATAACAAGATTTTTCCTTGTTGTAACAAAGACAATAAGTTGAAAGAAGAATTTTTCTTGTAATAACTAGAAAGAAGTTGGAATGACATTTTTTTTTCTCGTTATAACACGAAAATAATGTGGTTATAACCAGATAAAAAGAGAGAGTAGGTTGACATCAATGAGCTTCCGAACAACCATGCTCCTTTGGTTTCAATCAGAAAAATATTTTGATTGACACAGGGCCACAATAGGAGCGATTAAAAGTGTCGTGGGTCGGGGTTGGATGGTGAGTGTGGGAGGTTAGTAGGTCGTTTCCGCCCGATTGCTGCAGTGCTGGTCCTTGCATAACTCCGCTATCTGCATGACACCATTTAACATTCTAAACTGTCCATTTACGGAAGTGGTAAAACGCCTTGTTTTCCCGCATGACTAATGTGTTCGTTGTGCCCCGGTGAAGTGTAATGTTTTACTTGACGAACGTTACATCCTTTGTGCATGTAAGTTTGCAGTTTTGAAGTCAATTGTTTAAACAAGTCAAGAGGGGCCCTAAACAGATACATTGCAATTTTGTTTCATTTGCACTTTATTCTCCTTTCGAAACTTCTTGTAATATGTCAGAGCGACGAACCCATAAGCTGACCTGCAGAATTAGTTCAAGTATAGCCTGGGCATAGCAACTCCAGTGTTGATAACATACAATTCAACACGTGGCATTTGAATAAAAAAAAAATCATAACATCTCCATGGGTGGATGCATACGAACTCAAAACAAAGATAAAAAAAATCTATAAATTATGATGGTTTTTGCATATACCCACATTGAAGTACAAATTGGATGGAGATAGCCACTTCCTTGGTCTCAGGAACAGAGGCACTGCATGTCATAGTTTGCGTGTTTGCCTCATATGTTATCTCTATTGGTGCACTGTCTGTAGTAAGATTAACCTGAGTTGCGAGTCTGGAAAAAAATAAACAACAAAAGTAAGCACATTCTTCAACTCGGCAAAACGTCTTGGTTAAATTGGTTGGGAAACAGGTCTACAATAGAAGCTACGAAGTCAAATAACTTTCTTTGCACTTTTCTACAAAGGACCCAGGACTCCGGATAAGGTTATTTGACCAATATCAAGAACAGAAGGTGCGACACAAATAACGGTCGGGGAGACTCCTCTAAAGACAAATCGTTGTCTCCATCAGGGAACCCACTCCACACCAATTAGCAAAGAAAATGGCCAATTAAAAACGATACTGAAATTAGTATAGAGTTGTACAGGCAACTGATAGAAATTATGTTCATGTACCTGGAACTAATATCATACAGATGTACCATGTATGTGAACATATACCGGTAAAACAGCGTCGAGTGGTTTTTTTTTGTGAGTTATGTACATACATCCATATGAGATAAGCTTATCGGGCGCATGTTTGTTTTTGTGCATAACTGATCACTGACGACCCCCACCCCCACACGCAGCCACACACAACTGGGTGTCAGGAAAATGTCTTCTGGTTCTCGGATTTTTATTTTTAAATTATTTTTTGTGTAAATAGAAAATAATTTGAGTAAGACTTGGAGAATAGCATGGCCAACTTCATCCACCTGTGGGTTCTTGAGCAGAATCTGTTACACAAGGAGGAAGTTCGAAAAATTTAACCCGCCAATTATTGGAGTCTTGATTGAATTTGCAAGCAGTTTGATTAGTTATGCGATACACATCAAGATTTATGAGAGAAATGGATATTGCAATATCTCTAAGTAAAAGTATAGACCAATATTTTTCACATGGATTACGAGCAGGTCCACCCTATAATCACTGGCATGGCACAGGAGTTACTGTATACTTCTCACATTATAGTCAACAATACTAGATATCGAAATATATTTGAAAGGAGCACGACAAAGAAGGTCCACTTTTCTTGATATTCTGCATTTTTTCTATACTTCTCTGTTTCAATCTTAAAACATTCATTCAACAAAGTATCTATTTCACTAGGTACATATCAAGAACTCTGACAACAAAGTCAAGTTGACACTATTATGGAAATGATATATTCCTGGATCACTGTCATTCTCCTCTAACATTAGGCTTGGACTCGGATATTTCTAATGTAAGTAGAACTTTCTTGTCGTTTTGGTCTGTAGAATAAACGTCTTATGTAATGATCTCCGTCCGATAGTACGCATCGCACTGTTTCCAAGTTACAACAGTCTAATAAAGTAAAATTTATATTTTCGGGAAAAAAATACAAAACCAAACCAGCAACCCCGAATGCACCCTTCACACATCTTTATAGCTACATTGTGGGGGAACTGTATCCTTGAGCTTGTTCAAAAGTCTAAAAGACGGATCCCTGCATACATTAACTACCTTTCTTTGAACGCCGAGGTTTAAAAAGTTGATGGATTAAATTTCGGAAACCTAGCTTCAAATTTATGTGCCGGGAAGATGAGAGAGACATAGAAATGTGCTCTTGTGCTTTCAATCTTGTCTGCTTTTCTTCTTTAAAACTTCCATTACAATTTTGGAAGCAGGTACTGCCAAAACATATGAGCCATGTTGGGTAAATTTGATTAGGATAGAACAGAAACCCTGAAACCTCAAACATTTAAAATAAGACATTTCTAATTCCGTGTCGTGAACCCTAAACAGCGTTAAAAAAAACAGATGGACATTTCCAGCCGAAATCGTGAGGAAATAATTTTATTGTAATTTTAATGCCCTATTAAGCCCTTGCAAGTTATCGGTTTACTCTATTGTGGGACTTTGGGAAACAGACAAAAAGCTTGTTTCATTAGCATTTCACATTCCGATGAATATTTAATATAAAATGTGAATAAAAATAATATTTAAAACTGTCCAAAGTGTACCTACCTTATAAGTCCCCTGTCAACAACTTCATCCCCAATAACAAGCTGTTTTTCATCCCTCTTGAATAAACTGGTTTTATCGTGTCCAGCATAGGAGATTGCGACCGCAGGTGCAGGATGGGCCGGCCCCACCATGCAGCGGAAATAGCGTGATTCTCCATCGTAGCTCCTCACCCTCTGGCCGTTTGTATATTCAACTGCTTTACTTATGTCAGATTTCGCCTCCAGAGAGAAGAGTCGAATGCTAGTTGGAGCCGCTGCAATAAAATAAGACTGCTATAATAGTTTGCAGTGATACTCACGAAAACATGACCATGGTTTCTTCCGCAAACACTTCAGGCAGTCACAACACCGGTTTAGAAAATATTTGTGTTTCTGTGCCAACAGACATTCTTTTCTTCCTTCCTTCCTTTCTTTCTTTCTTTCTTTCTTTCTTTCTTTCTTTCTTTCTTTCTTTCTTTCTTTCTTTCTTTCTTTCTTTCTTTCTTTCTTTCTCAGTAATTTTGTCAGACAATTTTTTGGACACCATTAATTTAATAAACCCCAATCTTCGTTTCATAATAGATCCATAAATGAAGTCGAGCCTTTTTAAAAAACACGGTCAACGACATTAAAAATCATGGAAATAAGGGCCATTTGAAATTTTAAATCTAGAATATCTTCAAAACTATTATAGATAGAGATGCCATTCCAACTTCTTTCTTTCTTTCTTTCTTTCTTTCTTTCTTTCTTTCTTTCTTTCTTTTTCTTTCTTTCTTTCTTTCTTTCTCTCTTTTTCTTTCTTTCTCTCTCTCTTTCTCTTTCTTTCTTTCTTTCTTTCTTTCTTTCTTTCTGTTTTTCTTTCTTTCTTTCTTGCTTTCTTTATTCTTTACCAGTAATTTGGTCAGACAATTTTTGGACACTATCAATTCAATAAACCCCAATCTTTGTTTGATAACAGATCCATAAATGAAGTCGAGCCTTTTTTACAAACATGGTCAACTTCATTAAAAACCATGCAAATTACGTCCATTTGAAGTTTTAAAACTGGAACATCTTCAAAACTATTATAGGTATAGATACCATTCCACTTCTTTCTTTCTTTCTTTCTTTCTTTCTTTCTTTCTTTCTTTCTTTCTTTCTTTCTTTTCTTTCTTTCTCCGTAGTTTTGTCAGACAATTTTTTGGACACCATTAATTTAATAAACCCCAATCTTCGTTTCATAATAGATCCATAAATGAAGTCGAGCCTTTTTAAAAAACACGGTCAACGACATTAAAAATCATGGAAATAAGGGCCATTTGAAATTTTAAATCTAGAATATCTTCAAAACTATTATAGATAGAGATGCCATTCCAACTTCTTTCTTTCTTTCTTTCTTTCTTTCTTTCTTTCTTTCTTTCTTTCTTTCTTTCTTTCTTTCTTTCTTTCTTTCTTTCTTTTTCTTTCTTTCTTTCTTTCTTTCTTTCTCTCTTTTTCTTTCTTTCTCTCTCTCTTTCTCTTTCTTTCTTTCTTTCTTTCTTTCTTTCTGTTTTTCTTTCTTTCTTTCTTGCTTTCTTTATTCTTTACCAGTAATTTGGTCAGACAATTTTTGGACACTATCAATTCAATAAACCCCAATCTTTGTTTGATAACAGATCCATAAATGAAGTCGAGCCTTTTTTACAAACATGGTCAACTTCATTAAAAACCATGCAAATTACGTCCATTTGAAGTTTTAAAACTGGAACATCTTCAAAACTATTATAGGTATAGATACCATTCCACTTCTTTCTTTCTTTCTTTCTTTCTTTCTTTCTTTCTTTCTTTCTTTCTTTCTTTCTTTCTTTCTTTCTTTCTTTCTTTCTTTCTTTCTTTCTTTCTTTCTTTCTTTCTTTCTTTCTTTCTTTCTTTCTTTCTTTCTTTCTTTCTTTCTTTCTTTTTTTTCTTTCTTTCTCCGTAGTTTTGTCAGACAATTTTTTGGACACCATTGATTTAATAAACCCCAATCTTCGTTTCATAATAGATCCATAAATGAAGTCGAGCCTTTTTACAAACACGGTCAACGACATTAAAAATCATGGAAATAAGGGCCATTTGAAATTTTAAATCTGGAATATCTTCAAAACTATTATAGATAGAGATGCCATTCCAACTTCTTTCTTTCTTTCTTTCTTTCTTTCTTTCTTTCTTTCTTTCTTTCTTTCTTTCTTTCTTTCTTTCTTTCCATCGGTCTTTCTTCTTTACCAGATGCCATTCCAACTTCAATTTATAGGTTTATGCTGTAGGCGCATTCAGTGAACCACAAAGATAGTTTTTAAAGAGTTGTTGAATTTTATTTTATGATAATAAGGGTAATGAAATGTTAAAATGTTGAATATTTTTAAGACTATTATGGGTAGAAATGCCATTCTGACTTGAATTCATAGGTTTAGGCACTAACTGCATCCAGTGAACCACAAAAAGTTGTAAAGTTTTCATCGATGCTAATAAGGGACCCTTTGAAAGTTAAAATGTGGAATATCCTAAAAAAACACTAATTATGTTGAGATGACACTCCAACTTCAGTGTATTTTTTTTGTAAGCGCATCCTATGAACCACAAGCAAAAATGGTGGAAGCTTTCATTCATGCTAGTGAGGGCCACTTGTCTAGTTTAAATGTTGAATATCTTCATAGCTATTATAGGTACATGTGCCATTCCCAATTTAATTCACAGCTTTGTGCTGAAGTCGCATTTGATAAACCACAAAAAGAAGTCGTAGCATTGAAACATATGCATGTTTGGAGATACACAGGGAGATTTGCTTTCAAGCAAATATTCTTTCTAGTTTAAGCTATATATATTGAAATTAACACAGACAACCTCACAACATGTGATTTTGAATGTTTGCTGAACAGGTAAGTCATGACTTGGAATGGTAATGTGCAGTAGAATTCCTCGACTAAGACCATTTAAGGCACTGGGAAAGTGGTCTTAATAGGGTAGTGGTTGTAATACGGACCACTTAAGGGTAAGCAAAAATTAGAATGTAAATCGATGCTCTTAATTAAGAAATAGTATCTTTACGGAGATGGCCTTCATTGAAGATTCGACTATACCCTGATCTATGAGCTACCGGAAAACACTGTTCATTCCATAATACCCAATGAATATTGTCGTAGCATGGAGGGTTGTACCGAGTCATTATGTGCTACAAACCTACACGAGAAACGTATCATTGCTAACACTTATGACCATTTGAACTTGCATATTAAACTACGTCTTTTCTCATATTTATTTGATTTGCAAACATCTTTGTTCAGCTCACTTTGGCTCTTTTGGTCCTTGTAGGGGTTTCAATTAGCACTATATACATTGAACTAACTTTTGTGACAATGGTTAAAATATATAATTCAAACGGGAGACAGAGGCCAAGACCTCAAATATTGTAATGCTTTTGCCGCCGCAACATGGGTGAAACACTGTGTATGGGGGATGGTTCGGTCTCATGTCGATCTTCTGTTTGTCATTATGACTGAGTTCCTGTCCCACCCATGCCTTCTGGCATTACCCCCAGCTGCCCAACCAGGACAAGACTGTGCGTTTCGTTTATTCAAATCTGCATGCTTTATGAACTGTCATTGTGTAATCTAATCAAACAGCTGAAACCAAATAAACATGTAGGGGCATTGCGACAACAATGCTACAGTGTAGGTAGATCCTTTTTGACAACCACATGAATTTATTGATGTTCACATAACACTTACCTAGGACTATTAACTCTTTGTAAGTCTTAGTGTCTTCTTGAGTTGGAATATGACAGCCATACTTGCCACCATCTTGATCCTGCATACCTGAAAATCAAGTATTAACAGTTTCAGTTTCAGTTCTTGTTACAACAAAAGTTGTGTTCATCTCAATAATTTCAATGATAGCAAAGTGAAATGGTACTTCAAAAAACCTTTCAATCGAGTACCAATTGCGACAAGAATGGTCCAGACTGACAGCTTTTTTCGGTGCCTTTCTTTCTTTTTCTTTCTTTCTTTCTTTCTTTCTTTCTTTCTTTCTTTCTTTCTTTCTTTCTTTCTTTCTTTCTTTCTTTCTTTTCTTCCTTGTTTCTTTCTTTCTCTCTATTTTTCCTCTTGTCTTTCTTTTCTTCTTTCTTTCTTCCGATTCTTTTTACCAGCAATTTTGTGAAACAATTTTCTCGAACACTATAACGCTTAGAACCTCCAAACTCGATATGATTATAGATCCATACATGATGTTGTGCCTTTTTACAAGTACAGGTTGAGGAAATTTAAATCTATGCAAATTGGGGCCATTTGAAATTTTAGATCTTGAATATCTTCAAAAGTGTTATGGGTAGAGATGCCACTAGAACATCTAATGATAGGTTTGTAATGAACCACTTACAAAAAGCAGAATTTGAATTTATCTAATTCAAGGGCACTTGAAAAGTTTAAATGTTGAATATCTTTAAACCTGTTTTACATAGAGATGCCATTTAAACTTCCACTTGTAGGTTTGTGATTTAGGCGCATCCATTAAACCACAAAAAGTTGCAGAATTTACTTTTATGGTAATTCGGGCAAAGTTTAAATGTTGAATATCTTCAAAACTATTGTAGGTAGAGGTGCCATTCTAACTACAATTTACAGGTTTGTGCTGTAGCTGCATCAAGTGATTAAAAAGCAAAAGGATGTCAAGGACAGAGTTCAAACATATAAGAAGGCTCGACATTTTAATAGGAAACGTAATTATTTTAGTGTCCAGAATATTAGACTTTTTAAAAGAAACGTACAAGATCAAAATTTTTTGTCGTTTCCATAGCCCGTGTTTCTTAAAAAAGTGCTTTATTTTTGACCTTCAATTTTTATATGTTGCGTTTAAAATGGTTATGCCAGTACCAATTACACGTAATAAACATTAGATACAGGGATAGTACAATCCCTCGACCCCCCCCCCCCTTTCTGTCGAGCCTAGTTGGCTTGTGTGCCTCCGTCGCATTAAACATCTCGTTTATAATGCCATTGCGCCATGCTGCTTATAATTAAAAAACGTTAAAACGTGTCAGTAGCCAGCAAATACAGATGATAATGACGTAGGCCTTAATAAACTTTTGATTATTTGTGAAAAAAGACAAACGGCATTAAAAAACCCAGAAAAATTAACTTACCTGTAATTTTGATGAAAAACGTTATAGTATCACCCTCTTCTCTTGAATCCGCTGAGTATCTGCCTGTATCTAGGAACTTTTGATTGATGAGACTGTTAGTGCCAATCTGTGTTTCGATGGATCCCTGTATTTTCCTCCAATAAATAAAAGAGCTTGGATCTTTTCCACGAACAATGCATCGAATTGTCACGTCTTGTCCCTTTTTCACTCGAGGAACATTGATATCCACCGCAACTGTGGCTGCCCAAGAAGTGTCGATGACTGGAATCACACAAGCCTCAAATTATATTGTTGCATAGGCATAAAAACTCTTTCGTGAAGAGGTAGTTTAAATTTTCTCAGGAATGATTCATGAACGAGTCCAATACACATGTGGTGGGTCACGTGTCTATGAATTAAAACATACAATTTAACCAAAATGTATGTCATTTTCGTAACACAGTTGTTGCAATATAGTCTTAACCTGTCCAATTTGACCTGTCCATAAGTGTGATCTCTAAACTTAGTGGATAAAAGTATTCCAAATTTTTATACATCGTGTTAACAGGAAAGATTTATTCTTGAGTAGGTGTCATCTTAATGTATCCTCATTTCATTTACCTTTGTTATATCATGATCTTATTTTAGTATGGAAGCAATTTTGAGGTTATTTCCATCCTGATACTCCAAGGGACATCTGTTTTGAATGTTTGTGGTTCAATCTCTTTACAATTACAGTTGACCGGAATACCATATTCTAAAAACATTGGTGTAGGAAGGGTATTAGGTTTGTTGGAGATATAGTAGATTATGCGGGAGAGTCCTTGAATGTAGATATTTTAGAAGCTAAGTTTGCCATACAAGTAAACTGCCTGGAATATTTTCCACTCAGATCAGCCATTCCCAGAGAAAACAAAACAAAACAAAACAAAAACTGCATTCATTCTGTTCAAACATTAGAGGAGGCCCTTCTACTCTACATTTACTGATAGGCAGTGTAAAGAAAAAACATTAAGCGTATAGCTTGTAAAGATATCTACTGGTGTATCATTGCGAATATCTTGAAAGATGTTCCTAATTGTGTAAACATATGGCTTTTAAAGATATATACTGGTGTATCATTGCAAATATCTTGAAAAATGTTCCTAACTGTGTAAACATATGGCTTGTAAAGATATATACTGGTGTATCATTGCAAATATCTTGAAAGATGTTCCAAATTGTGTAAACATATGGCTTGTAAAGATATATAATGGTGTATCATTGCAAATATCTTGAAAGATGTTCCTAATTGTGTAAATATATGGCGTGAATTAGTTGGTATTGAAAGTGAAGAATGAGAAAGCATATTTAGTCTTTCGTTTAAATCCAGCATGGAAAGTAAATTACAAGCATTCCAATTTTCAATCTTGCAGAGATTTGTTGTTCATAATTCAAGATCATATAAAATGGGCCTTGTGGATTTTCAGTTATGTAATTTGTGCGCAGAAAAAGATACAGGTATACATAGATTTTGGGAGTGTAGGTATGTTAACACATTTTGGGCTTATTTTGAGGGCTGGTATAATAAATTTAGTAGAAAGGAAATTCTCTCTTTATCCCTAAAATATGTTATATTTGGTTTCTTTCACAAACAATCATGTTACACTTTAAACAATTGTTTAATAACTGCGAAATATCATATTCATAAAGAATTGTGCAAAAAAGAAAAAAAATTCATTTGCCCAATATTTGAATTATCTTCAAATTAAATATCAGTGGAACAGCAAATATTAAATTCCCACGGTAAACAACACATGTTTAAAAAAGATGGTCAATTTTTGTATCTAGCCTACTTTAACTACATTTTGTGAAACATGACTATGTATTCTTATCTAATTTTGATGTGACTGACAATTCTATGCATACATACATATATATATATATATATATATATATATATATATATATATATATATATATATATATATTGTAAAATGTTAAAAACATATTTACAATCAGCACTACCTACTTTGAATAACATCAAGTAAAATAAAAGGCCTGTATCGACCTTTAAATTCACAAAACAGCATTACTTAAAATCCTGAAGACTCTTGAATATCCTGGCACCAACATAGAAGAAAGATGTTTTCAAAATTTCGTTGCGAGCGAGGGAAAGGCACATGAACATTATAATTTGCACTATGTCTTGTTTCATAAACATTAATGTGTCTCAAAAAATCAGTTTGGTCGCATATATAATTTGGAGCAAGTCCTTTGATACACCTTAAGATCAAAATTACTGTGAGACATATTCTTCTTTCTTCAATTGGTTACCATTTTAATTGCCGAACCAAATCATCGCCCCGGAAGTTTATATAAACGTAATTACTAGTTAATTATTCTAACTGCAGTGATTTTTGTAATTTTTGTGCCATTTGAATTCCCTTTTCACTACAAGTGCCCCAAACTGTATCCGCGTAGTCAATACATGGTACAACAGTGGTTTTGAATATTTTTTCTAACATCTGTTAACGTAAATATGCTTAAGCATCTTAAAAATCGAAAGTTTGTCCATCATTTGTACATGTAGTTTTTCTACATGCTTGTACTCTGAAAGTGCATCAGCATCCCTTGCATCTAAATTCCGAACTTCATTTACCTCTTCAACTAAACGTTTAAACGTTCCTTTAAAAATGCACTAAATTTTCACTTATTTTTTTATAATTCCACAGACCAGCATTGACTCACCCTTATCGGGATTAATCACAAGTTTGTTCCCTTCATACCAAATAGCAACATCATTTAAGTTTGGTTATGAAGACTGTGTTACTTTATTCACTGTTTTGCCTGTAGTGTATATAACCGAATCATCTGCAAATTAATTACATGTACATTTTTTTCACATGTCGATAACATGTAGTAAAAAGAGGACAGGTCCGAGGATCTCACCTTGAGGAATACCAATGTTTACTGCGTGCTCATTACATAATCTGAAATTCCATTTAACAGCTTGTCTTGAGTTTGTCAAATTGAATGAAAACCAAGGAGTTTTTTATGCAAGATTCCATGCATGTTAAGTTTGCATTTCAAAAATTTCACGGTCTATTGTATCAAAACATTTTTGTATATGTCTAAAACAAATTGCAGTTATTAAAACATCATTTATATTTGAAAGACAGTCGTCAATTACATGTACTTCCCAAGTCTCTGGTGATTGTTATTCAGGCATGCACTCTGCTCAACACTTATGAAGTCATACAGGACTAAGTAGTCCAGCGGTTGAGACTGAATATCTTTTGCTTATCTCTTTTCACAGTGTTTTGGGGTGTTTACCTTGAGACACCAATGTATTTCCAAATACCTCTGTTTTTCTCTGTTTATTTTATGAGCGATTAAGTTTCTAGGTTCCCTGTATTTCTTGTTCATTTCCAAAGTTGACAGCACCTTGATGCAGCTTGTCTGTCGTGTACATTTTCTTACTTAATTCTTTATTCGCCCAAGGGTCTTGACATTTAGTTTATCCGATAACCTTAAGCGGAGTGCGGATATCACTAATTCTGAATATTTATTTAGCCATAAATTCCAGGCTTCATTTACATCATTTATTGTTAAAATGATATTAAGAACGTCAGAGCATTTTCAACTTTTTGAAAATTCACCAACAGTAAAATCTTTGAAAATTTAAAATGTATTTTCCTTGCGTGCTTTTGTAGTTTTTTCAGCATTTAAAACTGTATATAGCATAATATGATCACTTAAAGTCACTTTCCAAACTGCTGATTTGTGACGTTTTTCTGGAATATCGGTCAAAATCAGGTCTATGGTGCATGATGAAGTTAGTAGTACCCTCGCAGGCTATATAATTATGATGAAGCTAGTAGTACCCTCGTTGGCTATATAATCATGATGAAGTTAGTAGTACCCTCGTAGGCTATATAATCATGATGAAGTTAGTAGTACCCTCGTAGGCTATATAATCATGATGAAGTTAGTAGTACCCTCGTAGGCTATGTAATTAGTTGTTTCATTTCAAATAAATCTTCAATATTCTCAGTGATACATCTACCTGATAATCTATATCGAAATCTCCCAACATAATAATGTATTTGTCTTCACTTTTTGTCGTATTAATGTTTTCAATGAGGACTTCATAGTAAATTCACATACAGAAGGTGATCTGTAAATAGAACATACAAGCGTTGAGAACATTTCCTGTGGCTTGATTTCAACCCATCATGCTTCAACTCCTTTTGGTTTACTTAAGCTTATGTCACTTCGGTCAATTACCGTGATATCAGTATTATCATATAAAAGTGTACTGCCTTCCCTACGATTTCTATCATTTCTAAAAATCTGATACCCGTCAAAGTACATTTCAGTATTTAAAATTGTTTCCTCCGGCTAAGTTTCATCTAAAGACAACACATCAGGCTTGAGCCTATTTACCAGAGTGTGAATCTCACTAAATTTAGAGGGAAGACTTCGAACACTCAAATGAGTAAATAGTTTATCTGACTTGATACCTGGGATTTCCGCTTGACACCTTTGGTTTGTTTCATGGCGTATGTTTCTTTAACGTTTTGAAAACCTTAAGTTTTTAAATGATTCGTTTTATCAGTCAAATAATTTGATGACTTACATGTACATGTAGAGTCCACTTGTCTCAGAACAGTCAACCGATTTTGTGTATTATATATTGATGGAATGCCCATTTATATTAAACCCAGATTACCGGCTCTACCTTCTTGGCCACAACCTAAATATTGATTTTAATTTTTGTCATTTTCTCTAACATACCAGCAGTGTTTTACGCTTGTGGCCTACCCGTAAATACACATGGCACCTGATTTTAAAACCATGTCTACCATTTGCATTTTCCCACGCGCATTGAATACATTTTGACGTGACCGCTGTTTTGTATTCCAACCATAAAAGTCGCGATCTTCATGTTGCGTATTGTTACTGTTCTGTTTTTTTTGTGTGTGTGAGACCATTGCCGAATGTGTTTTCATGTGGTCAATGTTTTTGTTACCAGTCCCATTTATTGTTCCATTGTGGTTTCTGTTTTTGTGGTAACGCTAATTTATATACAAGTGAGATAATCCAAAGTTTTCAATCAATGGTTTGGATCCGAAAGGAGGCGAGTACAGACAATCCATGTGCAAGGCATCTTCTTTTATTGTGGCATCTGGCCAGCGAACCCTCGCAACATTGTTTATGCGTTTGGACCCTCTTGCTCTGTACAATGCTTAATGTTCTGTATTTACCACTTCTGCACTTTCTTGTGCAGTGATGTTGTCAAGCCGTGGACAAAGACTTGAAGCGTGTGTATCATTTGCTACATTTTGAGCATCATTTGCCAGCAGTCAGTATTTATGAACTATATGCAATTTCTATATGTCTGCATGTAGATATTGCAAATCAAACCTCTATATTACAGACCACAGTCCCTGGTAAAGCCTTCCTCCCCCCAAAGTGATCACCCATGATAACTCCAACATTGTAATTATCATGGCTGCCTATCACTTCTTTTAGTAAACCTTGATAATTTTATTCTTACTTCTTCCAGGTCACACTGGACTATGTACCTTTATTACGTTCCTACGGAACTTTTATACTATTATACCCTCATACTCGTTGCAATAGCTTGGAGCTAATGTTCTCTGTTTTTAACGCTGAGGATAAATAAAGATTTGTATTGTATTGTATTGTATTTATTGAACTATACTGCTGGTGTCTGCTGAATATGCGCAATCATTTGATCCAACTTGTAATATCACTGAATGGACCTTTCGTCTTTCCTCTACAATGGTAGCATGCATTCTTTCAATTCTAGCTCCAGGAAAACATCTCACTATTGTTCTGTCCTGCTTGCTGGATGTATCTGGTAAAATGGAGCTTCCATTCACAAAGCCATTTTTCTCTTTGAAGTGTGATTCATTGTTTATGTGAATCATGGTTTTGAGCTTATAATTTTCCTGTTGTAGCTGTTCACAATGGGCAGTTTTGGCGGCAAGTTTATGAACTAGATCCGCATTCGTCAGCTGGAATGCAGATATTTTCTTGTAATGTGTCAAGCTGCCTTAAGATCCACTCAGTGTTTTGGGGGCGTGGCGCGACAGACATAACAGGTCCACACATTAGCCTCACCTTCCCTTCCCCCCACACAGGGATAATGGAACCATTCCATGCAAATGTTACAATGTAGCATGGCAGCCCCAAAACACCTATTGTATTGGCAATTTTCAACGCACAACGGCTGTTCTGCAGTGGAGGTTGTATCAATACACTCGTTCCAGCTTTTATTTTCCTTAATCCCATTTGCATCTTTTTTGTCTTTGTCAAAGTGACCGGCTTTACAAGCACCTTTGGAGGTTTATTTTTGCTCACAAACTAGGGAAACCCTTTGATTTAGTATTCCCCGTCTTTTTCTCTGGACACTTTTCGTTATTTGAATGTTTTACCTTCAACTTCGCCAGCCTTCTGTTTTTTTGGTCTAGGTTGCCTCTCTTAGATTTACTCGTTTTTTTCGTTTTGTTTTAGTGGATCTCTGTGGCAAACCAAGTTTGGTTTCATCACTGACCTCGTGCATGCTAAGGTGAGGGGAAACAAACGTTGGATTGGATGACGTCACGAGACAAGTTCCTAGCCTGAAAAAGCTCTGATGACTTTTTCCTCCATACCAAGGGCCCTTTAGACCCAGAAACGTGAAAACTCATCATTTTGTTGTATCTAGACCTGCCGTATGGCGTAACGAAACATGCTTGACTAAAGACTTGGAATACCTTTTTAAAAGTTTTTGGCATGTGAACGGTGTGCTGGCCTTACAATATCGCCCACCAAATTTGTTGTGCACTTTCGTTCGTTGCTTCAAGGCTATATGACACACAAGGAGGCGGCATACACGATGACTACTCCCTCGCTTTGGTGATCACTACACACAACGGGGTGAAGTGAAGTCTATGGACCCTTTACGAGCTTCATTGTCATACTTTATTGTCGATCGAGCTTGAAAATTTTGTCCACAATGACAAATCAATCCAACACGATGAGAAGAGTAATCTGCAAGTTTAAGTTATATCACATTCGGATGTGCACAGTCAACTAAGCGTATAACCATGGCAGCACTGGTGAACACAAATTACCTGTGCTGTGATTCTTCATCATTGCCTCTACATTACTCTGTACTTCTATTGACATTATCCACTCAACTCTACACATAGGGGAAACCGGGGTAATATTGGACATGGGAAAATGTCCGGACACCCATTTTCTCAAATCCTGTTGGATAGTCACAGATACTAGATATCAAGGAAGGATCCATACCCTGCCCAAACCGCGTGTGGAAACAGGTTCCTCTTGAAAGCGAAGTATAACATTTTATGATCCCCCAAAAAACTGAGTTGAGTGGTATCTGCCTTCTCCCATGCAATAGTTTTGGTGACTAGACTAGCCACATTATATCATTGTTATACGTGCTATTATTTTTTCAAACTTTGAAAATTTTACTCTTCTCTGATTATCGCTCAGCAGATTTGCGGGTTTGCAGGGAGTGGTTATTAACTGAAAGATAACTTAAGGTACACGTGGGGTAATACCTGACATGTCTGATTTTACCCCCAGAGTTGTCCGATATGGCCCACAGTTGTCCAATTTTCCCCCATAAATATATATTATGCCTGTAATTTTTTTATTACAGAATAGGGTATACAATTGCAATAAAAATAAAACATTTAGACTGGGTTATTTTTAAATAAAAATGATACGTTTAATTGCTTATAAACCGTTTTTGCCTTTCAGATGGTTCGGAATTGTACATCTAGAGGCTATATACGTTCTTGGTCGTATGCAGACTTAATGCCAGTGGTTCAGGAAAATAAGGACAAAATATTTTCACTACGTGCAGCATCAAAAGCATATAATTCACCCAAGTGTACACTCAGTGATTATATATAAAAATACAGTCAATGAACTTGAAAGTGCAGGACAGAAATCACAGCCACTGGGCAGGAATCCTGTGTTGTCACCAAATGTTGAGAAAGAGATCTGTGACAATACATTGGGATTGGGAAGCATGTATAAGGGTATAGGAACAGAATTTATTTGTAAACTTGCTTCCGATGTGACAGGGAAAAAATTAGGCATCCTTCAACGAGGAGAAAAGGGCTGCTGGTGATGATTGGTTCGTGGGTTTTAGAAAGAGGAACCCATCCCTTACACTAAGAACCCCAGAATCATTGAGTGTAGGCAGAGCATTTGGATTTTGGAGGGCTGAAGTTGATATTTTCGATCAAAACCTTGAGAAAATTCTGCATCAGAGCACCTTAGATGATACATGTATCTTCAATGTTGATGAAACTACGATATCAACCGTTCAACAACAACAGCAGATCATAGCAGCAAGGGCCAGGAAACAAGTAGGTTGTATCGCCATTGCCAATAACACTAAGAGGACAAAAAAGTACTGAATTTTACCTTTCTGTACTGACTTGTCTTTTTTTCCTCTTAATTGTACTGACTTGTACTGAACCAACAATGGTCAGTAGAAGTAAGTACTTTCACTTGTACTGAAATGTACTGGAATGTACTGAGTCAGTACAAGTAAGAACTTTTCAGACATAATGAGAGCTTGCCTGGGCTCATTGTTTCTGTCAGTACAAATCTAGAACAGGCAAGAACAAGCAGACATACTTCAAAGGCTTGGCTCACAGCAGGGCTCTTTTAATTGACAGGGGGCCCTAAAAAGACCCTGTCCTGCAGCAAGAACAAATTCAGCACTTGTTGGAGTGAAATCAGCACAAAGCAAGAACATACAGCTTACTTTTCTCTCTCTCTCTCTCTCTCTCTCTCTCTCTCTCTCTCTCTCTCTATTGGGTGAAATCAGCACAATGCAAGAACATAAAATTTACTTGTGTAAAAACTAGCTCTCTCTCTCTCTCTCTCTCTCTCTCTCTCTCTCTCTCTCACTCACTCTCTCTCTCTCTTTCTTTGTGTCTTTCTCTATCTCTCTCTCTTTCTTTATTGAGTGAAATCAGGACAAAACAAGAACATAAAATTTACTTGTGTAAAAACTAGCTTTTCTTTCTTTCTTTTTCTTTCTCTCTCTCTCTCTGTCTCTCTTTATTGAGTGAAATCAGCACAAAGCAAGAACATAAAATTTACTTGTGTAAAAACTAGCTTCTTTCTCTCTTTCTTTCTTTCTTTCTTTCTTTCTTTCTTTCTTTCTTTCTTTCTTTCTTTCTTTCTTTCTTTCTTTCTTTCTTTCTTTCTCTCTTCTTTAGTGAGTGAAATCAGCACAAAGCAAGAGCATAAAATTTACTTGTGTAAAAACTAGCTTCTTTCTTTCTTTCTGTTTCTCTTTCTTTCTTTCTTTCTTTCTTTCTTTCTTTCTTTCTCTCTTTCTTTCTTTTTTCTTTCTTTCTTTCTTTCTTTCTTAGAAAGTGCTCCACCACCAGGTAAAATTATGAGGTTTCCAGCACACACACACACACACACACACACACACACACACACATCCAACATAAATACATGCAAGCTAAACGATGGAATCATACATGTACTTGTAAATGTGTTTAACTTGCAATTCTTAAGTATACTCTTAGTTTATTTGGGAGCAATGCATGCATGTGCAGCATGTACATCAAACCAGAAAAATGTGTGGTCTCAGATTTTTATGTCAGTAAAATGTTGAAAATCCTGAATTCTTGGTCTCTGACCAGGATGTATTTGATGTATGCATTGCAGTCAGTTACAACATAAGTGCTGATAATTGAGACAGTGATTTACATCATAGGTTGGTTTCATGACTCCATCCACACCTCATACCACATGGTTTTCATTTTAGTTGACCATGCACAGTGTACTAGCCCCTAACAGGGAGGTATCATACAATACATCCATGCCCCTACTAGCTGTATTAATTGGCCCACCATCACCTGAAGCTGAGTTTGGAGGAATCATCAACGTTGATGATTGCTCCAAGAGTTGAGGCAGTTTTTGACAAGCCCAATCAACACAACAATAGCCCCTGACCCAATTTACCATTTACTCCTCCATGCAATTAACAGTGCGTGGTTGGTCTGTTTACACACTGGCCCAACTTGTAGTAAAAGATCACAAGTGGGACTCAGATATATACTGGAAATAATTTTGCCAAAACAGAGTACAGAAAATAAGAATATTCCAAAATAATGGCCAGTATGAACATTTATGATCAGAAATACAGAAAGGAGAGGGCCTCCAGTTCCCTACTATGGGAAAAACATTACCCCAGTGTCCTAGTCAGGAAATACCCTTAACCCCCCCCCCCCCCTCCAAAGTGGTATGCAACTCTGCCTCTAAAAAGTGGCCTGCATGCACGACTACCTCTATGCATGCACTAACAAACCTTACAATGTGTCCATTCAAACTCCCTCTCAGGGTTCTTAGACGTACTTAATGAGTGAGGACATCTGTCTATCATCACTCTTTCAGTACATCTATAACATTTTTTTTTCAATCATGATTGACATACTTTTCTAGAGCTTCAATATGACTAAATCATAGAATTACTGCTTGTTTAAATGTGGTTTTTATACAGTTTAATTACAGTATAGTGATAAGAAGACTAGGAAAGTGTTTGATTAGTACAGATACACATGCAGTTTGCCAAATAAACCCGATGTTTTTGGTCCTTAACTGCACTCATCAGAGACTACAGTAATGATTGATCACAGGTTGAGCATAACCAGGATATGTATAATCTTATGCCCAGAAGTGCATGGAGTTGGTATCTTTTAACTGCGCAGTTTTGTGGTGCAATATAAACTGAATGCTGCCTTGTGTGCATGCATGCCTTTATATAGGGTCATGTAACCTTGCTAGCTAGGGAACATTCAGACATTATGTAGTATTGTGACATTGTTTATGAACTTGAGGGGGTGGTATGCTGTGCATGGTCAACTTAAATAAAAACTATGTGGTATGAAGTATGGATGGAATCATGAAAACAATCTTATGTAAATTGCTGTCTCAATTCCAGGTGCTATTGTACATATTAACTGCTTTATGTATATGTATCTTATGTATTGTGACAATTAGGTTTGTCATGATCTTTAGAGTCAATATAAGAATTACTTACTTACTTACTTAATTATCAGCACTGAGTTGTAACTGACCGCAATGCATACATCAAATACTTCCTAGTCAGAGACCAAGATTTCCACTATATATATATATATATATATATATATATATATATATATATATATATATATATATATATATATATGCTGGAGACCTCATAACTTTAACTGGCGGTGGAACACTTCCACAACATTCTAGTACATTTGGGCTTGCTCAGGGGATGATAAATATATATATATATATATATATATATATGCATGTATGTTTGGGGGGGGGGTGCACGCAGAGAATGTAGGGGCCTAGGTGGTCAGGCCATAATGACTTTACTTATGTACGGTCTCTAGTGTTTGGTAATCAATCAATCAATCAAGCAAGCAAGAGAGAAAGAAAGAAAGAAATAAAGAAAGAAAAGAAGCTAGTTTTTACACAAGTAAATTTTATGTTGCTTTGTGCTGATTTCACTCAATGAAGAGAGACAGAGAGAGAGAGACAGAGAGAGAGAAAGAAAGAAAGAAAGAAAGAAAGAAAGAAAAGAAAAGAAAAGAAAGGAAGAAAGAAGCTAGTTTTTACACAAGTAAATTTTATGCTCTTGCTTTGTGCTGATTTCACTATATTTCATATATAATATACATATATATATATTATATATATACCGCCTATGCTGACTTTCCCAGGAAACTCCTGGATCCACAGCTGATGAAGAATGCTCCTCCAGGAAGCATTGGTGCATGCTCTGAGTCAGGGTGGATCAATGCTGAACTATTTGTCAAGTGGCTTTGTATATAGAATTTCACATTGCTGTGTCATCGGGAATGGAGTTAGACAGCACAAGTTTTGAAACTGTTCACTGTGAGCCTTTGGCGAGCAGTAAACAGTTTGAAACGAGTGCTGTCTAAATCTATTCCCTATGACACGGCCATGTGGAATTTTGTTTCTCCCACAGAGCGTTAAATCCTATGTTTCTGTCAAAAACCTATTTGGTTTAGCCTGCTTGCTGCAGCCGTTTCGACTCAATTTGTTCAGTTTCAACATTGTGTTGCTAAGGTACGTCACTCAAGAAAGAACTTTCAGTTACTCATTTTTATCTTACGTAATCTGATTGACTTACAAAGAAAATAACAACCACTAGGATCCCTCTTTTATTTCATTCCGGTCTTAAAATCGTTCCACTTTTATGTTGGGAAGGATTGTGTTTCCACATGGTTAACTATGGGAGAACACTTTATTCAACCGAGTGGAGCAAGTATCGAGAAAAAAGTGCTCTTATCCTTGACAATCACAAAAGCCACGTGAGTTTACAATGTTATGAGGCATGTCGTGTCCTTGCCACTTCATTCGTCACACAAATGGAACCATTAGACCTTACCATGTATTGGCCGTTAAAAATGGCTAACACCAAACAGTGCAATGCTTTTATGAAAACACACCCAAGACAACGCATCATGCAGTATGATATTTTCGGATTATTTGCTACTGTATACAACAAGATAGCAACACTTGAAAAATGTACTGTTTATCTGGATTCAGATCTTCAGGAATTGGGCCGTACAACAGTGCTGTCTTCCCCTATGAGGAATTTGCAGCCAGTGACCAACTACCTTCAAGACCAAGAGCTAATGACGAATTACCTAACACCACAGAGAGACCACAGTCATTGCAGGGTGCCATGGCTACTGACAGGTCTATACAAGGTAAAGATGAACCAAATGCAGATGAAATGCACGCGACAGGGGTACCTGACACTGCAGCTGACATTACAAACAGGGAACAAACAGGTGAAGGAAATGAAGTGGCAAGCGAAAATGAAAGATTATTGAATGGAGGTACAGATGATGGCAACGTGCCAGGACATAACTCAGCAGCATCCAATGCAGACAGTACAGTGATTATGCCTACTTTGCGAGAGCAGAATACAGATCAGCCTCCCTCTCCAGTACATGAAGAATGGCAAGGAATACAGAATATAGAAGCTGGCACACAGTGGAACCAGCAGTCTGGAGCCCAAAGAGTGTCTGTCTATGACATTTCACCCATAACAGTGGTAATGCCAAAAGAGAAAAAGTACAATGCAAGGATCCAGCATTCAGAAATCATAACTGCTTCACCCATGAAAAAAAAAACAAAATCAAAAACAAAAAAAACCCCTAAACTGCAAGAACCTTTTCAAATGACATTTAAAAAACAAAAGCTTCAAGCAAAGAAGAAGGCCGGTAGATCCAAGAAGATTGGATCTCCCACAAAGGTTAAGGGTGTGACAAAGAAGGTACGCCAGAATGACAAGCCTGAAGAAAACCAGGAAATAGAGATTATTCGAGACAGAAGAATAGAGACGACAAAGAGACAGGAAATAATCTGGATGGTATCACACGAAAGAGAAATGCTGAGGCCTAAAATAAAACTGTCAGATGTAACCTCAGGCATAAGGCGAAAGAAAAAAAGCAGTACTGAAGCCAGTGAAGGACAGGGCTCAGTCACTAGGCAAAAGGCAAAGAAAGACAATGGATTGCTAAAGGTTTCAGAGAAAAGAAAATGTGCACAGAGTGGAAAAAATACCAAAATGTCCTGTGGTAAAACCAAGTTAAAAGATGACATAAAATGCCAAGAATGTAGTGATTGGTGCCATGAAGCTTCCTCGGGGGGGTGCACCTTTGCGTGGATTCCAATGTGAATTGTGCCAATCATAAGTAAAAACAAAACGTGATATACCTTTTTATAACTGTTAGCAGGATCAGAGTTACAAGAATTTTCTTTGTTATAATCACAATATGGACACGTGTAGTCTACATGTCAATGCAGTAAGTTGACACGGGAACTACAATGATTATTGCATCTATCTTATTCCAATCATAGTTGTAGTGGACACTACACAATACAAGTTAAAGTATAAAATGACCACTAGATGGCAGCACACATGTCATCAAACATATGTATTGGACACAGGGGAAGTTCCAATATATTAAGGCACATAGCACCTATCATGGCTGTATAGTCAACCTAGTGTTGCGTTGTTACTTTGAGTCACCAAGTCCAGAATACCCACACTACAAGAGCTGTTATCTCATCCAAGTGACAGCAAAGCCAGTTGGCACGGGAACTGCAATAATTATTACAGTTATTATTATGCTAGTCACAGTTATTAACTGGTCCAAGTGACAACAAAGCAAGTCGACACGTGAACTGCTATAATTATTTCATTTAATATTATGCCAGTAATAGTTATTATCTGGTCCGAGTAGCAACAAAGAAAGTTGACATGTGAACTGCAATAATTATTTCATTTATTTTTATGCCCGTTATATTTATAGTTATTATATAGTGCCAACAAAGCAAGTTGATACGTGAACTGCAATCAATATTTTATTTAACATTAAAGTTTGTTATTGATACTGTATAATGACTATCGCAAAGTCCAGTCATGACTTACTCTGGTTTTACGTCAATATTATGAAACATTCTGCCATTGTACATGTTCTAAAATTTTATCCAAAAAAAATAGTTCCAATAAGCTACAAAAACATTTGAGTTTTTGATAAAATGTGTTCTGATTTTGACTTATTCAAGGACAGTAAATATTGGGTAAATCCGTCCACCTTTGGGGCAAATTTGGACATATGGACAGAGTTTCCCAACAAAGTAAAAAAATGGGACAGTATCAGACATACCATATTTTCTGTCATATTTCTCGAATGGTGTGACCACTCCAGTTTTCTGTTGACACAATATAACTTTATGATGTAAAGTATCCAAAAGTGCAATCAAGCACTGATAACCTGTAAAGCTTTTGGGCTTATGAGCAAATACAAAAAAGTGTCTGATATTACTATGACTTCCAACCACTTCAAGAATTTTTGGAACCTACATTGTTTCACACACCCTTCAAGAAGGCATTGCACTGAAAATCTACAAACCTCCTTTACCCAGTAGCACCTAGGTTTTTTCGACCATTTCAGAAAAAAAACAGTAACAAGATCAAGTCAACGTTTAAACAGTAAACATTTCCTTTGGCAGACTCTATTTCTGCTTCTCCTTTCTTCTGGCGGCATCGCAACTAAACCTGGACCAAATTGAAAATAACCTTGTGGACTTTGTTCAAAACCTGTAAAACAAAGTAAAAAAAAAGAAAGGCCCGTGATTTTTGCGACTCTTGGTGCCATCCAAGCTGAATAACAATGGATCTCCCCACCTACAAAAGAATAGCCAAAATGGATTGATACTGTGAATTCTGCACCCTCCCCTCTTTTCAGACTCTTTTTTTCCCCAACCACAGTGATTTACATTTTGACCCTCCCTCTAGCACTATCCATGCCAACCCTTCTGCTTCAGCATGTTCTAAACGAAACGGCATTTTTAATGTGACATATTTATTAAGAACACTTGAACCATGGCAAATGTGTCCTCTTACATCACCTAGGTGAGTTGAAGTCTGACATCCTAGCAGGAACAGAAACATGGCTTGGTGATGATACCCCTCCAGAGGCAGTAAATGTACATCGTTTCTCCTGTAGCTGTGACAAACCAGATAATTTTATGGGAGCTCAAGGTATTGATATCTTCACTAGAGATGGCATATCTTACAACGAACTCCCCGATGTCGACCATGTGTAATCCAAATTCATGGCAAAACCAGAAAATCCTTATCAATTTCGGTCCTTTATAGACACCCCGAAACCACAATAGACTTTTATCAAAACCTTGGGGACTTTGTCATTTTATTAGATCATATGAAGTTTCACAATGTGTTGGATTGGAATTTATGAGTGTGGGTAAAGTTTTCTGATGTATTTAATTGGTGATTTTAATATTTATGTTACGCATGTTGGTGACACCAAATCCTCAGCTCATAAACTCAAAAAGACTTTATCTCTGCGTACAGCATGTCTCAATTCATCAAAGTTCCTACTGCAGTCACTGATGCTTCAGCCACTATCGATGATCTCACTATTATAATTGTCAAAAACTTCTCGTCAGGAGTTGGTGTCGTATTTGTTACTGATCACCTCATGAACTTTATAATTCTGGATTCTAACGCCACCAAATCAAATCACCATTTTATAATACAAGTGTGTCAAAGAAATAAAAAAAAAATTAAACACCAAAGAATTTTTGGATGTCCTTTGCTCTGGTGCCCTGACCTATTATGAAATGTTTCTACAATATTATGATGTTTGGATGATCTGGAAATACTTATTCAATAAAATAGTAGACAAACATGCCCCCCCTATGCAAATTCAGAACTTCTAAACAAAAATTTCCTTAGTTCAATGAGAAGATAGAAAAGGCTAAACATTTAAAAGACACACTCAACAGGAAGCGCATTATCTCAAAGAACATTGTTGACTGGTAAAATTTTAATATATTAAGAAACAAAATCACTACATTGGTTTGAAATGCTAAAATTAAATACTATACATCATGTACATCGAGCATCAATACAGGCGATGCCAGAGGGATGTGGAGGACTTCTCAAAGGACTTTTGCCCATATGGTTTCAAAAAAAAATATTACTTCCCTTTTAATTAATAACACCGTAGTTTCAAACTTTCAGCAAATAGCAAACTGTTTCAATGCCATGTTTATTGACATTGGCTCCAAACTATCGCAAAAAATACCCGTCCTTGCACATTTCAGTATCATCTTCCTATCCATTCTATTCCACATTTTCCTGGTAAACTCTCCTTTAATCAGATCTCAGAGCATGATGTCTCTAAACTTTTGGTCCACTTGCCGAATAATAAGGCGACTGGTATTGATTATATCCAGTCCAGACCATTACAGATTACCGCACCAGCAATCGCCAATGTTCTGGCCTATGTTTTGAATAGGTCACTGCAACATGGCGTAGCCCCCGATTAATGGAAAAAAAGCGCATAAACGGACTCTGGAAACAACAGGCTTATTACATATTCGTTATTTCTAAAATGCTAGAACGTATTGTCCACAGAAAAGTCTATAACTTCTGTTTCAGAAACAAAATGCTATGTGTTGAACAATCTGGTTTTAGAGCCAACACTCTACCCAGACTA
Organism: Hermodice carunculata; assembly: GCA_964020975.1. Lineage (NCBI taxonomy): Eukaryota > Metazoa > Annelida > Polychaeta > Eunicida > Amphinomidae > Hermodice > Hermodice carunculata. The sequence goes on along the minus strand of CAXHWN010000194.1, from coordinate 49,649 downwards.
GTTAACACAAATTTATTGCAGATGCTTTTGCTGAAATGGAAAATAGAAATGTGTTTCCTCTTCTTGCATTGGACCTAAAAAAAGGCATTTGACACCGTTGATCACGAAACTCTATTAAATAAACTTGAATACTATGGCTTTAAATATATCTCTCTTCGATGGTTTCGGAACTATCTAAATAACAGAATGCAAATTGCTTATATCAATGGATATCAAACTAATCCTCCTTTAATCCAAACTGGCAGGGCCTAAGGATCTTTTTGAGCCGCTTATCTTCATTTTGTATATCAATGACATCGGTGTATGCTTTGAACATGTCACTGTCAACATTTATGTTGATGATACTTTTTTTTGTACTTTGGTTGTTTCTTCCATTGATTCTGCATCTGAAGCTCTAAAGATCAATTTGCATCATATGGCTGAATGGCTCTATTCTAACGGCTCTGCTTTCATATTTGCAATGCCAACAGCATCCTAATTAGCTCCAAGTCTAAATCTTGAATCCTACACAATACGGAGCTAAATTTACCTGTGAACAGTCAAATCATCTCTCGGGTATAAAACTGCAAATATGTTGGTATATCATGTTTGACTGCAAATTAAATTTCCACGCCCGTCTTGAATCAGTCCTTTCCCAGCTCAAAATGACCTTAGGTGCCTTATTTAGAGCCTCTACACATTTGCCCCAGACTTAACTAACCCTGCACAATACTCTCACCCCCCCCCACTTACACACATTAACTATTGCATCACTGTTTGGAGTACTAGTCAATGAAAATCTGATATTGTAAGACTACAGCACAATCATAACAGAACAATAAGAAAACAAATTTCGATAGTTTTCGTTTCTCCATTCAATAAGTCTTTTTTTTTTAACCAAAGTCTTAATGATGTTTTAGATTTTTGACAAAATTACTTTTTCACCCAAGTTCATGATGAAGATGCTTTACCACATGTTTTAGGAACTTAGTATTACATAGAATCCAATGGATTTGTACATTTTAAGAGCCTATTTTATATTTATTTAATATATCTCACATGGACTGCCAATAAATTTATCTTATATATCTGACATGGACTGCCAATTCCAGTTACTCTGAAAAGGAACTTGCTATTTATTCTGGACTTTACTACGGGAGCGCTCATCTCTTTAGCGGTCAACGAAGTGTGAAAGCTGTAAAGTGACGCTAACTAACTTAAGGTGTGATAAATCCTCAGTGCTTGGGCTGGTTGATGTTTCTTCAGGGTTGCGGACTTTTGTGCTATCGAGTGAACCTGTGACGGTTACATAGAATTGGCGTTTTTGCCATGAACATGAATGCTGTGACGCAATCGAAACCATTGCAATCGTGTTTGCATTGAAGAAGGATGCATTTTGGTGTATGTTTCGTCGGATTTGGACAATAAGAACGGAAGCTATTAGATCTATCACATCTTTTATGTCAAAATAACGAGAAAATATTATTTTGTACGTTCAGTTGCTACCACTGCCCCAAAAATATTCTAACGTGTGGCTGGAGTATGAACTTGGGTAAACAATGTTGTTACCGGTTCGCGTGGTCAGTTGAGGTAAATTTGAAAATATTGGTCTGAATGCCACGCAAATTTTACAAAACCCGCGGAATGTGGTGGCAGAGGTAATACGCCACTGATTCGACTTGCAGAAAGGCAAACAAACCAGCCTGCATTCTGTGCCTTCTGAAATAACCTCTCAACCTCATGTCTCACGTGTCACATGTCAAATTGTTCCTGATAATGTTCTGATTCATCTGTTAACAGGAAAACCTAGCCATCATTTGGAGAAAAATTTAGGTATCACTGTTTGAAAGAGCCAAAATATTGACAGCAGTCACGCCGCCTTGCTTGGTGACTCGGAGTAGTCACTTTGTAGCCATGTGTATTCAGTCACTTACGACTCACTACACTAGGTATATAGAAAGCGGACCAGTCACTAAATGCTGCACACGGTACCAGTCTGTATGGGAAAAAATATGTTCTTGTGGTCAGAATTATGCAAGAGACAGTCACTTGTACCCGTAAGCATCATTTCTAATATGCACTCATTTATCATTGAATTCTACCCGGATGTCGGCCGAATTACTCACGTAATACCCAGACTGACAGTGAACTACAGCGTCACTCGAGATCACAGACGCTACGAGATTACGAGCGACGGGTCACATTGGAGCAACGTTTATTTAACACTTTGGGTACTCAGTTAAGCCTGCGGTCACTTTAGTAGCCGGATCAAAAGTGGAGTAGCTGGTTGCTGGTCCATCTGAATTGCATGTTTCGCAGCGCAAATATTTCTCTCGCCTTCTTGATTAATGGCATTACGTTGTACGCCTTTCATTTCATTGACTGGCCAAATTCTCTTGGCCTTAGAAATGTCATCATTAGTTCAAACTGTAGACATGCTCAAGTCTCACTGGACTGTCTTCCGTATTTTATTTAAAATCAAATTCATTGCAAAATGAAATTTTAAGTAAACACACGTCGTAGCCTTATTCTGTTACAATACAGGTAGGCCCTTAAACCTAGCTAATTGGCGTGGAACGTGTCTATAACCAGAAAACATTGACTCCAGCTGATAAGCGCTTATCACACAGACAAGCGAGCGGTCATAAGGCACCCCTCATAAGAAGCTAATTGAGCTACTGTGTAATGAAGGGTAAATTGCAGTGCAGCGCGTCAGGCGGAGGGCGTCCTAGTGTCCGCAGCCGGAGGGAGACGGTCAGCTTTGTCTCGCTTGAGTGGCCAGTGACTAGCCATGCATTCATTTGAAGACCACTTTGCCTTCAGCCTTATCGCGATGATAATGGGATTAGAACTGACTAGGACTCAATTGCTGCTAGTGCTACTGTTGAAACCGGCACGGCGACAGTGTCGACCAGTTTAAAAAAAACAAAACAGTAGGACCTACTTAATAACACCATGTAGTTGGGATAATATTATACAGTTAACTTCGAGGAGGGGAAAATGTATCGCACTTCTGGGTGGGACCGCGGGATGGGAAAATAGGGACATGCACCAGGGACTTGTGCAAGTCTATTCAAACTGTAAATCATTCGTATTTCCAGCCAACGAAAAAGATATTCCTGCCGGCAGTACTATTATGTGAAAAAATATTTGAAAACTAGTGAATAGATGCAGTCAAACCACCCCAAGGTCCACCTACGCTAAGGGATTTATGCCTGTTACACCAGCACATTTTAAGTGATTTTTTAACAGTCCCAAGAGTCCACCCACTCGACACCAACAAAGTCAGTTACCGGCAAACCGTTCATCCTGTGCTAAGTACCAAATGCTCTCTTTTGGGGGTATTCTACAAGTATGTAGGTGCTAAAATAACATACGTCAAAATGTTTCTAGTATTTTTTATTATGAAAGAAAAAATTTAATTCAGGTTTTATTTTTGTACATACATAAAGAAAAGCCACAAATAAATTAACAAAACACTTGGATATTTTTACATAAATGGCAATATGCTATCATATACATGTATATCTATTTGTGGACAGTTTTATACCGCTTCACCCGGATATTCCAGAAGCAACCCTGTATTAAGTGGCCACCTGTCGTAAGGGACCAAGTTTCCACGTACCCGTGGGTGGTCCCTTAAAACAGGTTCCGCTGTAATGTATAGCATTGCATGTATTTTACTTCTTGCATGATATATACTCTAATCCGATTTTGGTCAAAACGGTGATTAAAAAAGATAACACACTGCATATTTAAATATTACACAAATGAAAGCATATTTTGCCGTAAAAATGCAATACTTCTGCTAAAATATAGTATAATATGACATTATTTTCTGTTCTTCATTGCAAAGTTTGATTGAGTTAGCAGTTTTCATGACGCGCTTTGGAAGATGAAAATCGTTGGGTTTGGCCACTCTTGTAGTCTCCGTAACTGTAGGTATGCTTGCCTCCGAACCATCCATCCCCCTAACTAGCAATTGCGTTGACTGATGAGGCCTTTTTGAGGGCGCTCGCGACGAGACCACATCAGAAACATATAGCGATCTGGGGGGATCCTGATGAGGCAATAGGTATGCTTGTATTCGACTAAAATGTCAGTTTACAGAAAAGATAAATGTGTAATCGATGTGTCAATTTAGAGCACACCCACTTTGTGGAAAATAGCACTGAAAGAGCTACGACGGGCATTCTCTTTGCCGAGTGTCCTGTTGACTTAGTCCGTCAATGTGACCAAATACATAACAGTTAGTCATGTCAGGGTCATAATAGCAGGACTTTTGTCATTTTCTCTTTTGCATTCCTTAAAATTTCTTTCAGTCCAATAAACATATTTGCCAGATTCCACAGGTTATTCCTTATCTATCTGGGAACGCAGAAAGGTTGGGAGCATACATTTTAAAAAGATAAGATTTATTAAGGCCGCTTAATTTATGTCCATTGCTGTCTCCTTTTATCTTAAATGTTCAGTTTTGTGAATTTTATTGCATGAATATTTAAGAGGAAGGCTGTTACGTTGGCGTGTAAGTGGTCAAAAGTGTTATCAGTCGACCTGTTACCCCCAGAATGCAGTGTATATAGTTGTTTCCTCCGTCCTGCAATAAAGTCGGGTATAGTTAACGGAATATGCACGTTGACGGCATATTCAACATTTTAGCACAAGTTTCATGTTCTGTATCTTTTATGAAGAATGGTCGAAAAAAGTCAGAAAGACATTTGGTGCACATGTCAGTCGGAATGATCTGGGACCTGTTCAGTCGGTCTCACGTACGTCAACATTATTTTAATTAGACAATTATATTGTTCGCTTGACCCTCAGAAACTTTCACACCAATATACATTAATTGCAATATTAATTTATGAGTCCATCATACTACACAAGGCACACACACTCACACACACACACACACACACACACACACACACACACACACACACATATATATATATATATATATATATATATATATATATACACATATATATATATATATATATATATATATATATATATATATATATATATATATATATATATATATATATATATATATATATATATATAAGTGTGTCTCTGTGTGTGGAAGGCAAGGAAATCTGCACACCAATAGGCTGAAATGTTCATGAGCAAAAAATTATTCATGTTATGACAAGTATAATATAATTAGATACTAAGTTTTATGCAATGTAAAAACACCCTGTACAATTTCCGGAATGCTTCTCTCACTTCCCAAAGTGCCCTGTATAGTGTGCCGAACATTTACCAGTTGCAACTTTGCAAAACTCTATGAGCAGCTTACAGTAAGGTACTGTGAGATTCGCAAAATATCCTGAATAATATACGGTATGTTACTGTCATCTTTGCAGACTCCTTGTATAAATTACTTTAAGTTACTGTCAACTACGCAAAGAATGTCTGTATCAATAAATCATTGTTAACTTTGTGCCAATATGGGATTTTCCAAGATGCTATTAATTGGCAACTTAGTTTTCGGCGAGTTGTCATATTACAGTAACATAATAACTAATAATAATCCTATATAAATATTAAACATATACTTCAATATAGTATAGATCAGACCAACTGAACTGATGTTATATGTATGCATGCAATGGGTTTTCTTTGTCACTGGAGGCAGCCATAATAATAACAACATCCGGTCATATTTAGCAGGGACGTGCTATTCAGACACGTCCCTGTATTTGGGTATGTACTCTCGGTTAGAACTATGACCTATATTTTATGTTCGGAACGAGTGGGACTCGAACCTGCAACCTTTGGCACCAGTCGCCAAACTGAAACGCACATATCCACTGGACCAAATCCCCATTCTTAAAAAGAATGGTTCAATGGAGGTAGTTATATGCCGGTGCCATATCAACACGGTTATGCAGTATATGTACTGAGTCGGCAGATTTCCAGAATCGGGGACTTAAATCCACTAGCATTAAGGAAATGCCGAAAATATATATTTTATATTCGAAACGAGCGGGACTCGAACCTTCAACCTTTGGCACCCGTCGCCTAGCTGAAATGGGAAACGGCAAAAACCAACGGGTGCACCGTAATACAAAGTATTCTTGAGTCTGTTACATGCAGGGATACTGGGTGGCCCAAACTATGACGAACAAAGAAGCATTCACCATGGAGTTCGAAGAAAGATCGCACGGTTGCCAAATGCGTTTGTTTAGAGAACAACTCTCAAATACTGATACACCATTTACAAATCAAAGCGTTTTAACTTTCCTCAAGTATCCTAGAAGAACCAGTCCCAATAAAATTTATCTGAGACCCGCTTTTTAGATCAACTTTTAAGGATGACAGCAGCGAAAACGAAATTGTTTTGGGATGTTGTTGTGAAAATGATTATGTGGAAAATAAGTTTAGTATAGTTTTTGACCCATGTTTGTCCGTCAAAATTTAATAAAGGACGGCGAAAATTAACTTGTTGCATCACATTCATCTCGCCCGTTTTGAAAAGTTCATTGGAGAACAGCATCCATGTCTGTTGGTTTCAATGCATTGCTCGGCAGTTATCGGAAACGGAAGTACTTTTCGGTCATTGTGAGCGGCCCAAAGTCCTGTTTCATGGTGGCAGAGTAATGCCCGCAGTATTATTCCGAGTACCATATTTGGATCGATGGCCCCATCAACTCGAATGAGTTTCCAAATATGGATATCATCGTCAAATTTGACTGATTTTTATGGCGGTAAATATCCATACACATCAAATTAAGCAAATAGGACGAGAGTGTCCTAGATAGCATTGACTTTGGGCTTTCCCATGGTACCAAACATATTCCAGATATTTGTAAACAAACATGGCCCTACGGAACGGAAACTTGTGGAAACTTGCATTTTTTTCCTGTAGATTTCAACACTTTTACTCGCCGTAAATGCCTATCAATGATTATTTATACTGCATGGACAAATAAATCTACATTTCATCGCAAATGAAATGTCACTACCGAAAACTGCGATGTTGAATCAGTCACACTACCCACAAGTGTGGACACCTGTTCCCATAATGTGGTGACAAACATCAACTCTTGTTATGTTCATAGCACATTTTTACTGTTCACGAGGAATTGGAGGAGTACAGTGGATAGAAACCCAAGCAATGTGAATAATAATAATAATAATAATAATAATAATAATAATAATAATAATAATAATAATAATAATAATAATAATAATAACAATAACAATAACAATAACAATAACAATAATAATAATAATAATAATAAACATCTTAATACTGGATAGCCTGTTCAGCCTATGGCTGTTCTTTCACAGGGTTCAGTAGGCAAGATCTTAGCCCACTTATCCCAAACTTAATGTAGGGGGAAATAATAATAATAATAATAATAATAATAATAATAATAATAATAATAATAATAATAATAATAATAATAATAATAATAATAATAATAATAATAATAATAATTGAACATCTTTATACTGGATATCTTGTTCAGCCTATGGCTGTTCTTCCACAGGGTCCAGTAGGCAAGATCTTAGCCCAATTATCCCAAACTTAATGTAGGAGGAAAGCGGAGATCCGGAAGAAAAGCTACGGTGCTCAGCAGGTGTTTGGGAAACATTGCCATATGCGACCACGAACCCCCAGCCAAAAAAACGCCGCGAAATTCGAACCCTCGGAGGAATCGGATTTACCCGTCGGAGGAGCTTCCCGGGACGAACAACTTGTGCCATCGTTGGGGATCGAACCCGGGCCGCAGCGGTGACAGGCCAGCGCATGAGGGGAAAGGGTTAGGCATTTTGAAGTTTTGACAACCAGATGATGATTTTTGTTGTTTTTGTGACCGACTTAGCTTTGTAGTAAAATTTTGCTACAATGCTTCAGTTGGACAGCCCTGCGCATGCAGAGGTCACAGTATGTAAATCACTGTAAATGCCACTTCTGAGGGCGGGGTCTATATTGGCATGATGCGTGAATGTGCGAAGCCAAACCACAACACGCAGACATGGATGAGAAAATAGTGCAAAATTGACCTTTTTGCATTAACCCTGATGAATTATCGCTGGTCGAAACGAAGCATGAATACAAATAGCAGCTGATGTGTGAATATGTCGAAATGTGATTTTTTCCAAAATACCCTGGGCTTATCCCTAATGTTAAAAGTGCTACATAAATAGCAGCAACAGCTGGACTCGTATTAGGTTTCCATAATATGCAAGTTGAACTTAGCAGACAATGTAAACCTTAGGTACCGCTTACTACAGGGCTATGCCAAAAGTATAGCCTGAAGTGTATTGACAATGGAATACATTTTTGATTGATTGCCCTACGCATGAATTGGATAGAAATGTTGTATTTAACATAGGCAAAACTGTCAACGACCACTTTGAAAGCATGAACTTACAAGATGAATTCATCTTTATCATGTCTTCACATGCAATGCTGAAGGAGCCTGATGCAACAATTCATGGTCTTCAGGAGAGTATGTATTTTCAACGCACTTGACACAGATGTTTTCAACGCACTTGACACAGATGTATGTAAAACCTGACCTTCGGAAAAGACATCAAGCCCACCAAAATGTACATAGGAACGCTTCTAGCTTCCTGTAGTTGTCTGACTTTTGTTGAGTATTATGACTTGCGAGGGAAACCCAGGAGTCATATAGCAGATATGTGCAAGGTTGTATGCACAGCGTACAAATGAAAAAGCTCCCTTCTCTGCAGCCAGGATGGTTGTTTTCTTATTTATGTATGCAAGAAGTAATAGTAGACTTACGTTGATATGAAAGAAATGCCACCAACTGCACGAAATCCCCATTCTTAAAAAGGGTAGTTCAACGGACGCCGGTATGCGTGGATGCCATGATGGACGATGCCCAGTTCATTGTATTTATTCCAGTACAAGTACTGTATTCTATTATGTTTTAGAACTGATTTTATTTACCCCTTACAGACGGGTTTCAACTTGAGTAAGGTTAGGCATGATAGCACATTTTCTGTAAGCACGTGTTTTATATGTGTACGTATTTTTGTTATGGCATCGTGAAGAAGTGTACCAAACTAAAGGTGTAATTTCAATGGCAATGACTTTTGAGTCAGCAATGACTCCTTTCGTCAGTAAAATGCTTACTCTACCGATTCATGGCTGCGGAAACATACTTGTAAAAAGGCAATATGAAAATATATTTGCATGTATCCATCTTAATAAATCTTGCCGAAAACACATCAGTACTTGTTAAAAGTACATTGGCATGTGCTCCAAAGTCATGGTTTTGCCACACATCACATGTATATCCTTCAATAGGCGGCCATACTGACGCTTCCCGGTGTGACCTTGATCACAATGCAGTTAAAACACATCAAATAAATGCTTAAGGACTTGCAAACGCAGAGACCTAATAATACCTTATTTTCGTGTTGGCACATAAACTTAATACCAGGTAAGTACTCACCTGTAGAAAGAAAGAGAATCACAATACACAGCTGAACATTTGATTTACAATCCATTTTTGGCAGATCAATGTCCAGAAAGGGTGGTGCGCTTCACAGCGAGAAACGTGGGAAGGCACTCCCGACATATAGCTAGAGCAAACAGAACAAAGTTCAAATTCATATAGGTGTATTTATTTAGGGCACATCTAATCAGAAATTTGCCGAGAGCCTTCGGTCCAGTGCTCTAATCAAACTATGCTTTACAAACTAACGTGACCCACTATATTTGCAAAGTTACGACCTGTCACCTTGATGACCAGCCCAGCATTGCAGCACAAATGGACGCGCCGGTTTGCTGCAGATAAAGATATCTGGTCAGCTTGTTATGCGGTTATTGTACCCTAACTAAATGTTCAGTACAAAGGATCTCCAATTTTCTACTGTTTGCGTCTGTATCAAAAAGTTTATTTGATGTGTTTACTACGCAAGTCGCATATTTTTTCTGGGATACTACGCACCAAAGAAATATTTCAAATTAACGAATCGTCCTTATTTGCATAAAGGTTGCCACACTTGAGCAAATAACAACGCCTATTAGGATGCCGATCTGTCTCAACAGGAAGTTGAACGGATCGGTTCATGGTTGGTTTATCAGTTCAGTTGATGCATATTTATTTATACTGAATCACTAAATAGTACAAAAAAATACGAACAAAACTGGCTCTCCAGACAAAGAGAGATACATACAGTATGTAGAAGAAACATTGAACAGTATATTTCTGGGGACAGTCCAGTTATTCAACATGATGATGCCGTTACTCATATAGCATATACCTATAGAATAAAAGTATCTGCAATCAAATATGAAGTTCTGCGCAGCAGTGAATGTATCTAAATTCAGATCATTAGGACGATTACAATAAGTAGCAATCTATAAAATAACTGAAAGCATATCATATGCTCTATGGGCAACTCACTTGGGATTCAATCCCAGGGCCATTATATTACAAACTGGTTTCCACAGGAGGAATTCATAAGTCACTGCAAACTTGTTCTTGGTACCCATGTTGCTAGGCAACAGGCATATGCTCCACCATGATGGGGGCACTTGCAGAAAAATCGCTACTGAAAAAATCTGAAAATTACACTTTTTTTAGCAAACAAAAGAAACATTTTCAATTTTCAAGCAACTCTTTATGTTTTGAGCCACGTCAATGACTTTTCTTTGGCTTTTTCTTTCTCAGATTGCAATTTCTTTTATCACAAAACACATTTTCCTTGCTAAATACACGAACCTGCCCTACATCCTGGCAAGTCCCTTGTTGTAGGCTAGGGGGCACCGCATAACCACAGCTACTTACGAAAACCTCCTATTGAAATTATCTGTGGAAAGAATATAGGGGACATTCCAAAAATAAATAGTAACTACTTTCATTAAAGGTCCTCTTGATTGAATGGGTACCACAAAATTAAAAAGTTGATGTTTAGGGTGGTTACAAATGATATCTGAAAACCGAGATGTTAAATTTCATTTTCGAACTGTGTTTTTTACCCCCTAAAGTGCGCCACAGGAGAGCACAGGAATTTACTCCCGATCATGGCCCTACGTGGGAAAGTGTTAGTGACGTCACAAACGCAACCCACTGGTCTTGATATATGTGTTTTATGCCAAAGTGCCTTCAACTCAACTGGTTATAGACCGTTCAACCCTAGACCGTGGTGTGGAACAAGATCGGTCCTTGTTAGTCCATGTTTTTTACCCATCTTTTTTTCCATCAATTGAAACAAGACGGTTAAACACAATAAATTTTTGTTACCATATTACTTTGTCACAACATCCCAAGAGTCATGGCAGATACAACAGAGCACAGTGAATCTGGAGAGTATGAATTGAGCTTTTTATGGACGTGGTCTGATGACGATGAAGAGTTAATAAGAAAAGCTGAAACTGCAGATATAAAGATCATTCAGCCTTACACACATGAGGGACACCCAGAACCCTAACGTCACCAGTACTGCAGGGAGTGCAGCCGTGGTACAGCCAGATGATCCCAACTTGCCGCTTGGGCATTGATAATTCCTTGAAAAAAGATATTTCATATTAAAAAAATCACTAGACTTTAGTTAGCAAGAACAAGTATGGATGTAATAAATTGGAATTTGCGTCAGGATGGGCCAAGTCTTGTAGTGTTTCAAATTCTAGCATTCACACAAACAGCTACGGCCTACACCTCTGGTATATACACTTTAACTGTCTTTCCCATCGGTGTGGTCTATGGATGATTAACTATAAGCTTGCTTTATAAATTGCTTTCAATATCAGAACTCCTACCCGGTAGTAACCTCGCAACCTTGGAGGGCAGTACTTTACGTTTCCGTATACATCGTAATCAGAACACGTGTTTATGATATCCTTTATTTAAGATTGTATCCACTATGTAACAATGGAAAATATTTTCCAATGACTGAGTGATTTTGTTGTCCATATTAAAGACACAGGTATAATGAGATGGAATTTTGTACCCCCGATTATGGGAGCTGGCAGTGGACTGTCCCAAACAGTGGCATATGACTGAAAAAGATGAAAGGCCAGCCGCCCACTGGTCTTAGCAGCTGCGTAGATGAGGCGTAAATGTGGTAGCTTTCCAAACAAGTGTTATCTGGTTATGGGATTAAACACCTCGCAATCTACACTAGTAATTGGTCATACACATTACAGTGGCCAGCTAACTCAACCTGTTATAGACCGTTCAACCCTAGACCTGGGCATGGAACAAGATCGATCCTTGCTCGTCCATGTTATTTACCCATCTCTTTTTCCCATCAATTGAATCAAAACGGTTAAACACAATAAGGTTTTGTTACAATAATACTTTGTCACAACATCCCAGACCGGCGTTGTCACTGTGACATTCGATTGATAATAATTATTGTGTTGTACATTGTAACAGTTGTAGAATTACTAGACCTATATTTTGCTGTAATGCAAGCTTTGAAATTAGAATCATACTGTAGATTAATTTGTAAATACTGTATGATGATGATGATGATGATGATGATGATGATGATGATGATGATGATGATCCCTGTTCCTGGTTTCACGAGTAAAACCTCATTTGGCCAGTTCCGTGATTCCTTCAAGTGTTGTCAAGGGATGGGACCGCATTTGGCAGTAGTTTTTTTTTTTTTTTTTTTTTTTTGCCAAACCTATCCTTAACATCGTCATATTTGGCAAATCAAAGTCATTTTCCACAAAGTGTTTGCCACAAAGGTAGATCGGTTCCCATGACCTTGCCACTTGTCTCGGAAAATCTTGACTGGACGGGTCCACAGTTTCTGTAATTTCAGGTCTTTGGAGGAGTGCAAACAAGCTGTAGATCTTTTAACAGCAATGCACCGACCCATCCTGGGCAGGAACAGGGACGAAAATGAATATTTCTACTTGCATTTTTAATCCTGTTGATGAAGGGTGAATAAAATATGTTTAAACCAGGTGATACATGCTTGACAGCCATGGCTCGCTAGCATGTCGGAGTCTTCCCTGTCAGCCAGTAGTGTTGCGTTTGTGACGTCACTAGCCTTTCGCGCCTTGTGGGTCTGAAATGAACGGAAAGCGACGATTGAAGGCGCAGTGAGTTTTGAAAATAAAAATGTGAATAAAACCATTATTTTCACTTCCAAAATGTTTTTAGCGCGCCGTATTATGGGACCAACCTACGAGTCACCCATGTGTCAAATTTGAACATGGCGAATCAAGAGAACCTTTAACGTGTAAGCATCCACATGCAGCAGGCCGGACGGCATTCAATCGACGAAGATAAGAATTCAGTCGAGAAAACCCCAAACGTAACTCAGTATGAACAATGTTAGGGGATCCATGACTATAAGATTAGCGACCAGGAACCGGATGCACAAACGAACGAGTACTATTCAGACTGTATCTTAATTGAGTAAAGGAAGCAGACTGCTTTCCCAGTTAGCAATAGGGGTCGGGCCAACATTGGCTCACTGGTGATCCATCCTTGCAAACGTTGGGCCAATATTTTTGTTGCTAGCTGGGTTACGTCATCCGAGAGATCACTCCAATTATCTTTTTTTTTTTCGTGGAGGGAAGGTAGGAATCCCCCAAATGCTTGAATGTAAATTTGATTTGTCTGAAACTGACAGTTCCTGGTTATTGGCCCGATAAGTATAAATGCGAAGCATGCATATATACCCCCCCCCCCCCCAGTACGTGTAACTGGTTTTCTTAAAGACCACAGATCTTGTCTGGCGGGATAGGGGCCACTGCCTGTTCAAAGAAGCGGAATATTGAATGTCTTGAAAATAAAGAATACTTAGTACCGACAGATGGATATTCTTTTAACGAAATAAAAAGTGCAGCTACCACCAGGTGGCTAACTGTATGTTAATGGGGGGGGGGGGGGGGGGGGTAAGGGTTTTTTATTAACCGTAATGGCGTACTGGAAGCCCTCTAGTTTTACGTACTTCGTCCTATCCAAAAGTTTGCAAGATTTTTATTTTCCGTACTGCGTACTCTAGAAAAATAATTACCTGTACCAGCGTACTGACCCCCCCCCCCCCCCCGTTTCCCCTTTCTTAATTATACACATAGGGCAGGCCAGTGTACGTTTTCTCTTGCATGCTTAAGAAGTGGGTAACACTTCAACCAATGGTACCCTGGTGGGCAGGCACGGCTCACAGTAATGAAAGAAAAGCTATGTATCATTCATATGACCATTGTAGAATGACGTCACAGCTAAAGAGCCCACCCAGGAAGCAGAAAGTGGCCCACTTCTTCTGTCCACTTCCTATTACCTTTAACCAATTCAGGAAGCACTAACTGAATATGACTTTGATATTTTTGGACTTGAATTTCTCTAAAAGACGTTAATTTTGTGAGAAAAAGGTACCAACCTCTGTCGCTACAGTGATATGCCAGCGTTTCCTCCGTGATTGACGGACGTTAGCCCCGTGCTTTGTGGCGGGAATTTAATATGCATGTCTCGTATTGGGACCAGATCCGAAAGACTAATGGCGGTTGGCCTGTTAATGATTTGGTAAAGGACAATCAATTTGAAGTAACAGCGCCTTCTCCCAAGTGTTGGCCAACCAAAATTCGCTGAGTAGAAGATGACGTGGCGTACGTTTCAGTACACTAGAAAAATGCAAGCCTCTTCATACTGGACAGATTCTAGTGAATAAGCAAGATCCACGGGACAGTTTTATAAATATTATGTAATCATATTCTAATATAGGACGTATCGTGGCCTTAACCACCAAATCTTGTTCAGACAAACCCAGAAGTTTTTCAGTGCCTGCAGGAGATGCATGATAAATATAGTTTTGCGCCTGCTTGTAAAGGATCCAATCATGTTATTGCCATTTGCAAATGTTTAAAGATTCTCATTGATAAAATTAGGATTGTTGACAAAAAAAAACAACAACAACAAAAAACCAAAAACAAAAACAAAAACAAAAAAAAAAAAAAACAAAAACAAAAAAAAAAAAAAAAAAAACCAAACCAAAAAAACCAAAAAAAAACAACCATTTAACATCTACCGGTATTAATAGGTTTTGGATTTTGATTTTATCTAATTTGAAGATCTTGTTAGAGCAGGTGAACAGACAGATAATCATTTAACATTTAAACAGATTTCATCTTGGGACCTCTCCACTTTATACACAGCTATTCCTCATTCTGATTTGAAAGAATATATCACAAGACTCATATTTAAAGCAAATGAGAAAAATAACTTGCAAAAATAAAATCTTAGACAGGTGCATAGTTTGGTAATGTTCTGAGGGATGGCCAGTCTGCATTTAAGTATTATCACTTCGTTGAATTGTTGAACTTTTTGATTGATGACATATATGTCAATTTTTGACACTCCATTTTTAGACAGACAGTTCGTATTGGAATGGGTACTAACTGTGCACCTCTTTTGGCCAAATTATATGAGTATAAGCTTCTGATAAAGTTGTCAAAAAGAAAAAAATATTGTAATAAATATTTTACGCTGACGTTTAGGTATATTGCTGATCTATTAAGTATCAACAATAAACACTTTCGAGAACATACATTTATGGAATTAAAAGATACTACAGAAAATGACATGGACTGTTGACTTCTGAACATGATGATAATACTTATAAGACAAACGTGATACTTTCGAATTGAGCATAGCAAATTACCCTCACATGGATAATATTCCACTTGGGCCAGCTTATGTGTCTATGTGTCAAGGTTAATTGCCTTTGTTGCAGTAAGTACCTATTTTGACCACTTTGACTCTCTTCATTTACTTCTTTTTAAAAAATGTGAAACAGGGATATTCGAAAATGAAATTAAAGCAATCGTTTTTGAAGTTTCAGGGTAAAAATGAAAACATATTATATAGATATCAACTGGATTTGAGATATTATATAAAAGATGTAGTAAATATGCAAACCTAGTAATTGTATCTGGCATTTTCTCAATGCGTGCATGAGGCAAAGTATCTTTTAAAGTTGAGGGTTGTAGGCATTAAACTGATTTAAACTACTAATAACTTTTGTTGGTACCTCTTTCAAGTCAGGAGAGAGATGCTGTCACCCATACTGCATTTTATATTCCTTTACTAACATATAAAATATTAGTTAGTTATTGTATGTCTACTTTGAATTTCTTGCTTGTTTGATGACTGAAGGGTTTTGATCATGGATGGTTCTTGTTTGCTTGTTTAACATTTGGGGATGCAGTTTCTCTAGAATTGTTGAAAACTTTCGTCCGCTTCTATTTTACATGGCAGTCGTTTTTTTAAGTTGTCAATATGACATCTTATCCTTTTGAAATTTTCAATGAATAATGTATTGCTTGGTGGATAATCAAGTGTTGTGGTTATATCTGGTGATGATAATGTTGACGGACTTGTCAAGAATTGGACGAGGTTCGACTTGTAATGAAATTGGACTATGCCATTGACGCGTATTGGTCTCATGATACTACTGTATACTCGGGATGGGAGAGGGGCACAAAATGTTATCATCCCCAAATAGGGGGTCACAATATTCCACCATCTACATAAGGGGAGGGGGGAAGGGTGCCCCCCCCCAAAAAAAACCCACTCGCGATACACCCAAACACTCCATTTAATACCAAAAAAGTCAAAATTTTCAGAAAAACTATCAATACAGCCTTGTACAAACTTAAATTTTCACTTTTGGCCTATAGAATATGCTGAAAGCATGTTTACTCATACTAACTAGACAAATATCCAACTTAGAGAAATCTAGTCTTATAATCCTACATTTAGCTGCAGCGGGTGTTTCACGAGGAATCGGAGTGGGGCCACAAAATATTCCTGCCACGGAATTGGGGTGGGAGGCTACGGTTCCCAGCCGTGTAAAAATGGGGGGGGGGGGCACAAAAAAGCCGATGTATGCTCATTCAAATACTCCGAGCCCTTCCCCCGCATCCCCAACCCCCAACCCGGCAAATAATGCCAGCCCAATAAGTCAGTTCTGCGCCATTGTAACTCTAGAAACATTTCACAATGTCTGTTAAATTTCATTTTAAGGACAGGCAATGGTACAAAACTATTTTTAAGAATCTGATAACTTCAGAGTCTCATAGAAGTTTGGGCTGCCAAAGTACCCTTAAATTGTTTCTTATTGTTTCCAGGTTTCATTGTTAGCACAAATACATAATTCAAATTGTCAAAATGGAGACAAGACAATCTTTAATCATTCCATGCTCGATGTTAACTTTTGTGAATACCATTCGCATAATATAGACATTTTACTGTTATGGTAGTATATTGTGTGAACATGCCAAACATCACATGACTTGAAAGTTGTACGTTGATGCTTGGATAAACCATAAGGTTCTCTTGATTGACCATATTCAAATTTGATACATAGGTGACTCTGACATGGGTTGTTCTCATCATACTGTGCGCTTTAAAATATTTGGATGTGAAAATAATACTTTTATTCACATTCTTATTTTAAAAACTCACTGCACCTTCAATTGTCGCTTGCCGTTCATTTCCTGCACCAACCAGGCGCTAAAGGCAAGTGACTTCGCGAACGCAACACCGCTGGCTGACAGGGAAGACTCCGACTATGCTATCGAGCTATGGCTGTCAATTGTCACTTGATTTAAACATATTTTATTCACCCTTCATCAACATGATTAAAAATGCACGTAGAAATATTCGTTTTCGCCCGTCCAGGATGGGTCGGTCTGTCGCTGTTAATTCAGTCCTATCTCCGATCCGTTTCGCACTGCCACACCCAGGTGGCGTATGTGTATGCAGGGCAGACTCGCTTGTATGCAGGCAGAGCATATGCTACGACATGGAGACTATCTACAATGCAGCGGATTTAAGACGCATGAAAAAGCCATAATTAGGGACACTTTTGTAATAAACTTGGTCGAAAACACAATGGGAAGAAGAAAGACGATTTGATCTTGATTATTTTAAAAGCAACTGATAGGACAGTCGAGAAACAACACAGGAATCTACGGTAGTGAAAAAGTATAACTATGATGAAGTTTGAGCTGCTGTTGCCGGAGTCAGTTCACCGACCGTTTGGACAATATCCCAAAATTCACTCTAGGATTAATAACTGGTTACCTGACCACTGGCGAAATTACAGAAATGAATTTTGATTGGGTAGGTATCGCTAGTTGTTTGTTTACAGGTTGATACACTTGCCTTTCTAACTTTACTGGCGTGGCATAAACTTAGAACGAGATCGTGGTTTAGCTCAAGTTTATATTGTAAATGCAACCTTCAGTAACCAGCAGAAACATACTTTTTGCACAATTCAAAAATTTGTCTTCAAATTTTTGTAACAAACGGGAATCTTTTCGAGTTTGTAGGTTGCCGATTTTCCGTCTTCAATCAATCACCGGTGCTCGTGTTCTGCGAGCAGGTCTCTTCGGAATGTTCGCAATGTGACAAGTAAAAATATCTAGAACAAATTAGCATGGACAACGCATATTTGCCAGTTCAAGACAGTTAGGTATCTTACTACTCTTGCTAGCTTGATTATTCTAGTCGATGTTCCAAATGTTTGTAACAGGATCGAAACTTGCCAGTTGCGAAAAATGTTTCGCTTAAATTTCAAATTGTTAATGACAACCCAACAAAACACATTTAACATGTTCTTTGGCACGAAAACACAGACACACTTGGCTTGATGCAGAGTTTATGGAGTTTGGACAGTTCCTAAAGAGTGTTGTTTTGGTGGCCATTTCTATGCTGGACAGCCGGGGGGGGGGGGGGGGCAGGGTGAGAGGGAGTAGTCGTGCCGAGCGAGTACACAAATTCAGCCCGCAACAGTAGCGATAAACACCTTGGGCAGGATATGGCGCATTGGCTCCGCTAATCACCTCATAGCAATACAAGTTCTGCAGCTTGTTGACATTCCCCGAAAGACCTTAATTACGGAGACTGTGGGCCCCTGCAGTCACGATTTACAAGGACGAATGGCAGGGTAGGAGCCGAACTAACCTATGTAGCGAACACTTTGTGGAAAGTGACTTTGATTGGTCACATATGACGATTTGTAACATGGGTGGTAGGAACATACCAATAGGGAGCCGGAAAACTGTTGATTATATCACATAATCCATTATTTCTGTGAAAGTGTGGATTATGGTCTTCCTTCACTCTTAAATAACAAGTGAAGTCAACACATAATGAACACTTTTCATACAATAGCATTGCTAGTATTGTGCAGTGCAGCATGACCTACAAGCAGTACGTGTGTTGTGGAAACAGTTGTTGACACCTTCCCTTGAACAGACCAAACTAAGGTATTGTTCTGGCAAGATCTGTCCAGATGACCACTAGACTTGGAATATACAAACGTGTATTCCTAAATTCTTTCCAAGTCGTCTGTCATATCTAGCATGATATCACTGTCGGCATAATGTAAGTTGATGTACATGACTCAATTTACAACACTTAATCAGTGGTCATGCCACGCATAAACCCCGAAAAAATAAGTAAATTAAATTCCAAAAATGTATTGCTTTTTCACCTGCAATAGATTTCTTGTAGGGTGCACTCTCGTCATTATGACACGTACCTCTCTGAAATAATAACTGCTGAGTTGGAACACTGCCCAACTCACTTAAACCTGTCATTTTGGCTTCCACCACCTGCTCTTCTTACCGCCATATTGATAAGTGGAAAATAAACGAGCAACCAGTCAGACCTGAATGTGCATGTGACAACTTACGTAAGCAGCAAAGTACACCATGCACAAAAGGTAGGTGAAAAATGTCATGCACCAAGGAATATCATGGTCAGTTCCTACCACCCTTGTTACAAGTCATTTATAACATGTCACAATGACCATTATGCCATCACAATCAACTCGGTCTTCGACCTCGTTGACTATGTGGTATAATGGTCACGTGACATGTTATAACTATCAAGTTTAAGATATGTTTGGCAAAAGAACTACTGCTGTTGCCAAATGTGGTCCCATAGCTGGGCAATGGAAGGATTCACGGAACTGGCCAAATGAGGCATTAATCGTAAAATCAGAAACATTGATTCATTTTTTTGTTTTTTTTAATTTTTTTTTTACAGTATTTACAAATTAATCTTCGGTATGGTTCTGCTTAAAGTTAGCATTACAGCAAAATATAGGTGCAATATTTTACTACTGTTACAATGTATCACATAATAATCACTCGAATGTCACAGTGACAACGCCGGTGTGGGATGTTGTTACAAAGTAACATTGGAACAAAACTTTAGTGTGTTTAACCATTTTGTTTCGATTGATTAAGGAAACTGGCAAAAAACGTGGGCAAACAAGGACCGAGTTAGCAGGCCACTGTACTGTGTATGTCCAACTGCTATTGTATATTATTGTTATCATCCCAGTCTGCATTAATTTATGGTGTTGACATAACTGCTTAGCGGGGAGAGTAAACAATTTGGATCGAACCTCAGGGCTGGGTATGGGGTTATGGCCAATTCTCAGGCTCTCCACAAACACCTTCATCTTGGCCGCTTGAAAAGGACAGATCAGAATATTTCGGGGGGGGGGGACTGTCGCTAATACACGGGTATTGTATTTTAAGCCCAAAGATGCCGTGTTTTAGACATATCTATGTGATTAAAACTGAAACAAAGAAACTGAAATGTCCACATAAAAACGAGGTCCAAAACTTATGTCGGGAGAAACTCATTACGAACTACAATACTATCTAATGAATTGCATCTCCATTCTTTTTTCAACAATTTTCAATTTCATACTCATTTCGGGGAATGCATAAGCTGGATTCTGTACACGTTTGTTTAAAAATTTGTATGAATATTAATATGTTCGGCATTACCAGTACAGTACTGTAATACTGTAAACGCTGGCATAAATTTTGTGGGCTGCAATTCACTATAGCGCCCGTAAAAAGTATCGGTGCCAGTTAACTGATAAGGCGAATCATAGGAACCATGCTGAAAACCCTACTTCATACTTCCGGTAGAGCAGACGGGAATTCGCGGTGTTAGGCGGGACAGCGGTGCTGGTGTTGTTGTAAGGTGCTGGTCATATTTTCTCTTGCCAATACGCGTATGTGTTCATACTAATTAGTAATTACGTTTGTTGCAGGTATTTGAATCATTGTGCAACCCATGGTCTCTGATTCGCGTGCTCGTTGTGGTCATTTGCACTCTCCACTTTGCATCTGGCGCCAATGAGCCCAGTAAGGCTGCATATCAGAAACCGCCGAATCCAAATGATCCAAATATCAGCAAAATACATGTAAATATTATTGTTACTAGTTCGAACACAGGAAACATTACACAGATGGCCCAAATGGCATTTTCGAAATGGCATTTCGCGGGCTGCAAATTCACCTGCCAAAAATATGGATACTGGTGAAGACGAGGAGGCAATCCTCCCGCATCCCGAATCACTTATCACCAGTAAATAATGCAGGCAAATAACACATCACCAGTAAGCCTAATTAACATTGTTCAATCATAAAGCCTGTCACTAGTAAATAATGAAAGGTATCTTTTGCGTGTCACCATTGCTTATAAAATCACGAATATCGTTTTATTCAAACAGCCAAATCACGTGCCACGCCTAATTAGAGTACCCAATTCACGTTGAACAAAATTTGTATACCCTCTCCCCCTTCCAGCCCCTTTTACGCCAAGGTCAAGGGGTCTGATGGCAATGCACTGACCTCCAGGCTAACACATTGACGGGCCGTCCATGCTTCACCTCGCCCAATCATCACCGCCTCGTAAAAGTAGCCACCTATGAATATCATTCCAGACACGGAGTTAACGGCAAAATAGTTACATTTATTTTAGAATTCTTCTGTATAAAGCATTAGATTACAATGTTGCTTCATAATGCCATGACTACACAACCCACCCACGTGTATTTGTTTACACACATTCCCACACATTCACGTGCTAGTCCAACCAAATACCAATGTCGAAGAAATGAAGTTCCTCCCACCGGATTTCCGGAAATAAACATTTAACAACTGCAACGACTAGCTTCTTGCAATTCTATGCATTAAATGGGCTAATTTGATCTTCAGGTCAAAGGTCATAGAACTTATGGCATCACTCATACCTCTGCGTCCGTCATTCCGTCTGCCCGTTAACTTTTTGCTCCTGAGTGAGATACAGTTCAGTTTTCCATATTACTTTCAGGACTTCTCAAGTGTATGAAAGTTTAGGCGGAATTCGATGCTGGTGGCGCCATCTACAGTATTATATACTTTATGACTCAAAACTTGAAAATCTTGTGAGCTCTGCAGCATCCTTCATGTTCGATAGATCTTTATGAAATTCAGAGGGATTGTATACGAGGTAAAAATCTTAGTTGTCTGTGATACTAGTGGCACCACCTGTAATTTGACGGAAATTATAAGCCAAAATGTGCTCAATAATATAAAACTCATATCTCAAAAAGTAATTGAATTAAACTTGCCTACATGTATAGAATACATAGACCATGTTCTATGCTAGTATGCTATCTAGTGACATTGACTTAATTATTTTTGTTAGGTCACCGGGCCTGTAAAGTTAAAAGAGGCGATTTTGTAATGGCGTGGTGTATTGGGCATCAGTGACAAAGGGAATTAAACCTCTGGATCAAAATTGCACTTAAGTGCATTGTACACAAAACTGTACTTGGTGGGCTACTGTTCGGGTCACCATGACCCAAAGATTATGGAATTTGGTTCTTGCCCAAGTTTGTTATTTTCCTTCAAGGACTGGAAATGTTATTGCCAGATTTGAACAAACAGACCATGTGTGGACAGATGGGTGCAAGGGCGAACATTTTGATTGTAACAATTGTTTAATGCAAGTTGAAGGTCAAGGTCAAATGACCAGTTGGAATATAGGGCTCGTCTTGTGAATGCTCTGCACCCCCTAAGTTTTTAGTTAGGCCCATTTAAGAACTTATAAAGTGTATGAAAATCAATGTCGACGTCAATTTTGGTGGCGTCACCTGTAGTACTATGTCCTTTTTTGGTCAAAATGGGAAAATCTTGTGACCACTACAGCCTTCTTAATTTTGTATGAATCTTCATGAATTTAGGGGGTTTGTAGAAAGACGTCAACATCTGGGAGAGTTTTCATTTCAGGAACTGATTTTTGGTGATGATGGTCAGCAGAGAATTAGACCTACGGTCTCTTGTTTTGGTTGAAACATATTTTATTCGCAAAAGCGATTGGCCAACGGGCAAAATGCCTGTATGAAGGCCTCTTGCACAAGAATTGGCAATACAACAAAAAGTGGACAACATCTTGATAACAAATAAAGAACGCACAGGGCATAACGAATATGATGGGAAAGAGGGACAGACTAATGAAATGGATGGGTGTTATTCCCGTAAATATGTGGATATATAATTGGAGATAACAATAGGTAGAATCTATATGACTTATCTCTGTAAAATGTTTGCTGCCTTCTGTCTAATTATATGGCTAATTATGATGGCACAGCTGCAACCCGGTGCTAGGACAGCTTAGCATTCACTCTTCCAGTGGTTCTGATATATTTGTGAACTGCTTGGAATATATCCCGATTTCCAGAATTATTTTTTGTTGACAGTCCAAAAAGGTAAGGTTTTTAAATTAAAGTCAGCAAGGGGAACTATTTTCGTTCGTCTCTCGCCAAAACGTATTTGTTGCATTGGAAAAATAATGAAAACTGTCCTCTGCTGAGCTACGACAGGAACAAAGTGGTGATTCAATTAGTTTCATCCTCTAAAAAACCTTGTTCAGATGGTTACAGCCCTTTCTCCATGCTCAATCTAGCGTGAATAATCCCTCTCCTTCGATCTTTAAAATATAACATTTCATTACATTTCTGCTTGCATTTATTTAATTTCTTCTTAAATTCACATAAATCTTCAGACTTTTACCTGCTTGTGGAAGAAGGTTCCATTCGCGCACTGTGGCAGGAAAAGGAACTATAAAAGGTATTTGTACGAACATAAATTGAGCTAATATCCTGCCTTGACCTGATATTATATGTAGTTCGTTTCTTCACAGTATGTGGAATTAAATTGCATAAATATGAGGGAGCCAGTCCATTAACTATTTTGTACATAATTATGAGTTTGTGTTTCCGTCGTCGTCCAGAAAGTGGCTCCCATCCCGTTTCAGCATATATTTTACCATGGCTAGTGTGGTTTACAGCGCGGTGCATAACATCTCTGGCTGCCGCCAGCTGAACACTTTCAAAAAGGTACCTGTCTGACTGTATCCATCCCAAACTACATAGGCATATTTTAAGCACAATCTAACAAAAGAAAAATACAAGGATTCAAGTGAACGTCTTAAGTTTGTACTGTAGACATTTCAAAATACCTGTCAATTTCCATGATTTAGCTGCAATATAATTAATGTGCGCCGACCAACTGAGACCCTAAGACAATATAACACCAAGGTGTTTGTGGTGTTCAACAATGTCAGTAATTTTTTGTTCAAATACTAGATCGGGGTGATAAGCAGGTTTTTTTCTTTTTACTAAATAAAAGTGTTTTGGTTTTAAATGTAACAAGCCATTGGCTTGACTGGTCTGAAACTGATGTAAGGTCTTGGTTTAGTGTGACCGTGCTTTCAACTGGGTAGTCAATTTGAATTTAAAGGGTGGTGACATCAGCGTAAAGTCTTATTTCAGACTGCACAATGTCTGTAATGCTCACATAAATAAGAAATAATAGGGGGCCTAAGACGAACCCTTGTGAGACACCTGCTTCAGTATCACCCATTCACCCCTTGAATAACGACACATTGAGAGCTATCTTGAAGATAACTCTCAACCCACTGAAGCAAAGGACCTTGGATTCCCGCACTCTTTATTTTATAAACCAAACCTGAATGATAGACTTTATCAAATGCCTAGTTATATGTCAAAATATTACATGCACTACTTTTTGAAAATCAAAGGCTTTACAAAACTCATGATACAGATACTCAAGCTGATTTAAGGTTCCATCACCTGCAATGAAACCTGGTTGCTTTCCTGATAGGGAGTAATTGTCTCTTAAAAATGAATATGAGCTCAAAGACACGTTCAAAGACTTTGCCGACACAACTTAGAAGGGGAATGGGCCTGTAGTTACTACAAAGTTCAGGTGGTCCATCTTTTAGAATGGGAGACACACTAGCTTTCTTCCATTCTACTGGGTCTCTTGTTTTGATGTTTATAGTGAAAAATTTTACTGACAATAAGTACAAATGTAAACATAAGGAATGAATATCGTTTGTGTTGGTGCTATGGGGTTATGGCATGGGGCATTGAGACTGACATCGGGCGTGACGCTCTCAGCCTCAATGCCTGCTGCCATAACCCCGTAACACCAACACAAACGATATTCATTTCTTAAGTGTAAATTATATTATGAAACGCATAATACCAAGCCGAAAAAGCCACGGAATCACTGGAATCGATACAAAGTGCCCGTGTGTCTACATACATATTGAGGAAATTATAACAAAGCAAGTACCAGAATTTCTATCCTGAGACGAACAAGTAACGTTAAATACATTTAGAGTGAGTCTCATGGTTCTGCTTAGGTCTATTTTGTACAAATCCCTGCTATAAGTTCACTTTGCTGTGATAGAGTCTGAGGGTACCTGCGTCACATCTCTCACATGAAATATTTCCAAGCTTTCATGCAGTCAAATCGAAAATAAAAAAAAATCCAATTGTAGTCTGTAAAATTGCTTTCTTAGAGTATCCATGTTGACGATACCCATGTTGTAGCATATTATGCTCGTGTTTTCCTTGTGCAGAGGACAGTGAACATCATTTTATTGGCTTCGCTGACCACAGTCAAGCTGAGCTATTTGGATGGTCCGTCATCCGTGCGTCCATGCGTGAGTCCATGATGCGTTTAACTTCTACTTCTTCTCTGAAACCGTGAGCCAGATTCACTTCACACTTGGTGCCAAAGTTCCGCTAGTGTTCGGTTTTCAAGCTGGATCAAAAGGCCATGCTCCATAGATTTTTGGATTTTTTTGTGATGTTTTACCCCTTTTTTGGCCTCAGGTCCTATGTATATCAATCGGAATTCACATCTACGATTTCTCCGCAACCGTCAACCGGATTCAGTTCAAACGTGGTGGCAATGTTCCGCTACGGGTCTCCTCCAAGTGTGTTTGTGTGGTCACGCTCCATTATTTTTTTGTATTTTTACGCACTATTTTGTTCTTTTTTGGTCAAATCTTGAAAGTCTTCGTCTCCAAACCCGCTCATCCAATTGCTTTAAAACCACACACGAACACTTCTTGGGACCCTTTTGTGCCATTTGTTTACAAGGTTGCGCTGCGATTTTTTCCATTTTTTAATAAATTTTTATTTGTTCTTTGCTATTTTCGACATTTCCAAAGCCGTCATTCAGATTTTGCTGAATGGCAACAGGAATGTTCCAAATGGAAGGACCAAATAAATTTATTCACTAGATGGTGTTACTATAGAATCCTTATTTTAAAGTTTTTTTTTCATTTTGGATACTTATCGGTTATTACATACATTCCTGTTGTTTACTAGGTAAATCAATAGGTATTCAATGCACGTTCATTTTTGGACTTCTTCTTCGAAACAGTCAGTCAGATTACTTTCATGCTTGGTGGTAATGTTCCTCTAGTGGGTCTCGACCAATTTTGTTAAAGTAGTCACGCTCCATTGATTTTTGTATCTTTTTTATGTTTTTTTTCTTTAGCCAAATCTTTAAACATCTTCCAGCCAATTACTTTGAAATTGCACAGAGACACGTCTGGGGACCCATAGACCTCAAGTTGTTCAACAGGTGGTACTGCAATTTTCTGTATTTTTTACGATCGGCAAGGGGTTATGAACATGTTAGTAACAACGATTCTGGTCTGATATAGAGGTGACCTTGATGTATTAGTTCATAGGACCACCTCAGTCTATGCATGTAAGGTCAGCTAAGCACAGGATTATCCCAGTCTTCTTGTCAATGGTAACGCACAATTAGGAAAGGCAAAGAAATCAGCGTGGCAAGCGGCACTGATGCTCCACTGGCTGTAGGA
The DNA here is from genome assembly GCA_964020975.1 of Hermodice carunculata. Classification (NCBI taxonomy): domain Eukaryota; kingdom Metazoa; phylum Annelida; class Polychaeta; order Eunicida; family Amphinomidae; genus Hermodice; species Hermodice carunculata. The sequence goes on along the minus strand of CAXHWN010000194.1, from coordinate 22,704 downwards.
ATCACAGACTTCTCTACAAAACAAGATTGTGTGTAAATAAATTCCTGTTTGTAAATGATACTGCACAATGCGTTGTACGATGTACATGTTATCGATCATATGAAATAACGTACCTTTTTAAGTGTATCCATGATTATGAGTATACATTATCAACATGCGTATGATGTCAAAAGAAGCATATACAGAATAGTATTACTTGTCGATGGTAAATTAGTTAGACTAACGGCGTTTTCTTTCTTTGTTAAAAATTGAAATGTTTCGTGCAGGTGAATTAATATTACTAACTGAAAACAGCCATTTGGATGTTGGGCAATACTAAATTACCATCTGGTTAAATATACATAAAAAGTATCGGCTCCTAATCACTTCAAAGGGAATTTGAGCGACAAAATAAGAAAAAGGTTGGGTTTTTTTTTTTTAGATCAGCTGACTTGTCAGTCAGCAGAGATTTAGGAGGCTCAGTCGTCGGTCGTCCGTTGTCCGTCCCCAATTCCCATTTCGCCTTCATCTCCAAAAGCTGCAGCTGGATCCCTTTCAAACTTGGTGGGGATCTACCTTGGGTGGGACTCTACCAGTTTTGTTCAAATGGTTCAAATGCGCTCCAGTCATTATTTTATTTTTTATGATTTTTTTTGGTTCAAATTTTCAAATATTCTCTTCTCCGAAACAGCTCACCAAATTATTTTGATACCATACAAGAACACTCCTAGGGACGCCTAGTTCTCAATTTGTTCACCAGGTGGCGCTGCATTTTTGCATTATTTTAATGATTTTTTCCATGTTTTTGCTTTTTTGGTCTTCCTCTCCAGAACCGTCACCCACATTAAACTGAAACTTGGTGGATGTGTTCATTGCGAAAAGATCAAACAGAGTTATTCACTACGTGGCACTGTTATGAATTCCTAATTTTTGACGATTATTTTCCAATTTGAGTACTTATCGGTAAACGCAACATTCTTTTTGAAGCAAGTAGCAAGTAGCAAAGTTCTATTTAATGTTAGTCAATGGGCATTTTAATGCTTATTCACATTTAGACTTCTCTGAAACAGTCCGCTATATTCACTTCAAATCTGGTGGCAATGTACTTTGGGTGGGTCTTTTCCAGTTTTTTTTTTTTTAAATGGTCACTCTCCTCTGGTTTTTGGATTTTTTATGTTTCTTTTTCTGTTCCTTTAAGGGCAAACGTAAAAAAATCCTCTTCTCCCAAACAGTGCACCAAATTGCTTTGAACACTTCTAGGGACTCCTAGTTCTTAATTTGTTAATCAGGTGGCGCTGCAATCTTTTTCTAATTTTTATAAACATTTTTTATAGTTTTTTTGCTATTTTGGACCTCTACTTCAAAACCGTGACACAGATTGAGCTGAAACATGGTGGATCTGTTCCTTGGAAAAGAGTCAAACAAAGCTGGTCACTGCCTGGCGCTGCTGTGGATTCCTGATTTTCAACGATTTTTTTCGGGTACTTAGAGGTAGATGCAGCTTTCTTATTTTCCTTAGTAAGTCAATGGCCATTCTAATGACCAATAACATGTATTTTTCCCACCAAGTAGCAAAGTTCTATTTAAAGTTCTCTCTAAGTAGTCTTCAATATCTCATGCCCCAGTAAATTATATATTTTTAATGAATTTTTCGTTAGGAAAATCTTAAAATGACCTCTAAATGTCACATGCACCCAACTAAACCTCACAGGTCTATTCAATTGCAACTTTGATTTTGTGAACAAACTCAGGTCACCTGAGCACGGGCTCTTCACACTGCCCCCCCCCCCCTTTTTTTCGCACTGGAATTGTTCCCTATTAAAATTGAGACGGCGCTTAAATCAAACGACTCCCAAATAGTTCCAAAATGATTGGTCACAGTATCTCATTATCGCACAAGGCTTTTTTCGCTGGCTTAAAATTTTGTCACGTTGCAATGTTGGGTAAATAGGAATCTGCACTCAGATACTGAATTTTGGCTCGTTTGCCCAATACGTTCGTTATATCTTTACAATGATTGCTTGGGTCCTTTCAAAGTTACAAGCCCGAACATACGTAGTCATAATTTGGTCCGCAGTGATGTCGTGCTCAAGATGAACCAAATGGACTCGTTCCCTTTCAGACGTTTGGAAGCATCCGATATTAAATCAGACTCGCATTAAGCTGATAACATGTATTAGCAACCTAAATCACACAGTAACCATATTGTCCATATAAATGTACTGACAAATCTCATTTAAATTTTTACCATGTGAATATTAAACCTTTGAACTGTTGAACTGGCTTTGTGATCTAAATAGTAAGAGGTGACCCTCGCTGGTACATTTACGATTTATGTATAAAAAAAGACATTTCTACGACTTATTGGGCTCTCTTTGCAAAAAGTGATGGAAAGTGCGTTGCTTCACCTTGTTCCTAACTCATAACTTTCTAAAAGCAACATGTCTGGAAAACTTTAATGTTTGTGTATGAATAAGTATAAATGTATGTGTACAATATTATGGTTATAAAATGATATTTTCTTCTTGAGCCACAAGGCTGGTAACTAACTCACCTCGCTCCAAAAGAAATTCCCTTGTGTTTTCTCCAAGGGCGTTAGAGACGGTGAGCCAGTATTTCCGGAACACTTCTGGCGTAGTGTGTTCAATGGACAACATAACGATATACTGATCCTTGATTGGCTGTGGGCAAAAAAGTAACAAGTCCTAGATTGACCCTTTCTGCACACACAAAGCCTAGATAAATCTTTGTGCCCCCCTCTCCCCCCCCCCCCGAAAAAAAATATCAACACAGAGAATACCGAGTCATATTTTTCTGGTTTTTATATTCACAGGGGGAAAAGGTATACGATACCTAAAAATTCAGGTGGGCTGTCTTTACAAAATGTAAGGTAAAGACAACCAGCCACGATCACTATTAAAAAAAAGTTTCCGGAAATTTAACGTTTTGAAACATGTTTGACAGTTTCCCTCTGGTGACACGTTGATAAACTAATTTGTCTGTCGAAGCCTTGCATTTTCAAACTTTTTGCACCCAATGCGCTAATGCTGACTTATTAACATATCGATTTAGTTATGAGCGCATTGGGTCAGATGAGCGTACTTTTTTTCAGAACAACACGGAAGGTGTGGCAATATTGCTCCTGATCGTATAATCGATTGATCCTTTGACCACAAACACAATATTATGGCACATATCAAGCACTTGCCACTAAACCGAGTTTAAAAGTACCGGTAGTTCCAGAGTCGGCCAAAGTTAAGTATTTGTCTCGGCGCGCGATGAAACTCATATAGCACTGGAGCCAGGTCCCCAGAAAGGCCCTAAAATTGAGTTTCGTGGCCACATCAAAGGAATGAATGAAAGTTATATCATTTGGAAGATAAAAGTCAGGAGATTTGTTATTTGCTAGTTATAACCTGATAAAAGTGTGGCTTGATGCTAGTCTGGCTTGATTTGTAAGGTATGGCCAAAACAGCAGTTGAAATAATTTTATACCTGTTTCAGTGGTATACAATACGCTATTTTGCATATGGCGAATAAATAATATATTGGTAATGTTTTAAAAATATTTTAGTGATTGAAGTTTGCAAGCGGAATATAGAAAATCATTCTGAAGAAAATTAATAGGGTCTTGAGCTAAGTTTGGCTACTTTTTGGCCATCAAAATACCCCCACCCCTTATTTTCTCCTAAAATGCCATTTTGTAATATTTCTTTCACCTTAGCACAGACATGGATTTCATTGCAAAAAAAACCCGAGGGTTCAACCACACATCCAGCTTTAAGTTTGCTGAACTGCTGCAAACACACAATAATTATATTTTATGTCAAATGTATTGCAACATTGACCATGAAGGTACAGTTTAAGAGCATTTTCTTATCCCTACCCCTGATTTTCAATAGTAACTTTTTATATATTTTCATTAAATTTTACAACATTATCGCTAATGAATAAACGTCCGGTGCTGTATGCTCACAGAATCACTTATACAATGGAACATAGTTGTGGAATCTCACAGTTTTGAAACTTCTTTATAGATTTCATGCAATTTTTTGACATTTGAAATTAATCTTGGGCCATTTCGTTAGCAACTAAAATTGAATACTATAAAAGTGTCCCAAGGACACAGATGCCCCCACCTGTCATAAGCCTCATCAGCATTGGAGAGAATATAGCATGTGACTGGTGGAAGACTTCAAACACATGCGACACAAATCTGACAAGCCAAACATCGAATCAACATTTTCCCGAAGTTAATTAATAATTAATTCACACTTTATAATAAATCCAAGAGACAGACAAAACCCTAGATACATACCTTCATATATTGATAGGTGTTTCCACAAAGTTGCTTGGTTCAACCTTAAGTACTTTCTCAGATATATGCGCCACAAATGGCACAACTCTAACATCGAATCAACATTTTCCCTAAGTTAATTAATGATTAATAAACCCAAGATAATTAACCCAAGGGATGAACAAAATCCCAGTTACACACTTGCATATATTGATCGATGTTTCAACAAAGTTACACGGCTGACACTCAAATACCTTTTGAGATACATGAAACAAATGTGGCAAGTCTAACGTCGAATCAACAGTTTCCCTAAGTTCATGAATGAGTAATTAAGACTGTATAATAAACCCAAGAGCCACAACAAAACCTCAGGTGCACGCCTTCATATATTGATAGATGTTTCCACAAAGTTTCATGGTTGTAGCTCAAATGCTTTTGGAAATATGCTTGACACAAATGTGACAATTTTAATGTCGGACGGACGAACGAACGGACGGACAAGGGCATATCTATATGCCCCCTCCCTGGTAGTGCAGAAATAAGGGGTGGGGGTAACAATTATGCCTGAAGTAACTTTAGATTGTATCCACTTACACTAGTTACAAATAATGATGAAGATATATTTGCGGGTGAATAATGAGTTCATATAGAAAATAACATGTTTTAACTTCCAAAATATTTTGAAATCCTAAAAAATATTCACTTTTTTATTATCTTGCCCTTTTTCCTAAACGTAACGTGTAAGGAGAGCTGTTTCTCAACTTAACTTTGATATTCTAGTATAAGAAAAATGAGCATTATCATGAATAGATTGAGTTATAATATGGGCTTAGAAAAGAAAACTTCAAGTGTATGTATTTATTTGGAGCCATATTTCAAAATATAAATCATTGAAAATTATAATCATATTACAAAGTACGTGCAATTTACAAAAAATCGGTATTAGTGAGTATACTTACCTCTCCATGAGCATTGCCTGGACCTTCTTGTCTGGGCCAGAATGCCTAACACAATTCAGTTAAGACCCGATTGTTCCAAAAACCTGGCAGTCCTGGTCACTGCTCGGTTCCTGTGGAAGCGGGCGGTGACTTTCGGTGCGCATGCGCCCCTATTCTTCTTTTCTGTTGGTCAGTAGGCATCAACAGTGGAGTGGAAGCGGGATAGTCAGGTGGCCCTCTGTGGTGGGTCCAGAGGTAAGTATACTCACAACGTAAACAAATGGGAAGGATAGTAAATGGCAATATCTGCGCCATGGGGAGTGATTATTATAGGCTTGATCAACTTTGCAATCCGTGTAAAAGATATGTGTCTATGCTTTCTATGTATGCTCACTAATACCGAAGTCACTAAAAATTCCAGATATTAGTTATGTAAAGTTACCTCTACATTACTCTTGCTGATATACAAACGCATTGGTAGGAGGGGGTAATGAAACAGGCATACTGACCAACAACCACTGGGACCGACAGCCTAGGGTAACTATCAGTCAAAAAAAGCAGGCACTGTCTGTTGGGAAAACCTCAGAGGTTCATGTATATGGGGTCGCCAACAGAAGAATCCTGGCCTGAATCCTGAAAACCCTCCTTACTGACCTGCATGTATGGGACTGCCAATGGGCCCATGGAAGGCCGCCTGCAAAAGTGTCGAGTTAAAACGGGTTTAGCTGTTCACAGCCTGGTGAACCCCAGGGACATCATTCCTGTACAAGTCGGAGGCAAGTTCTAGGCCTACTCTAGGTATGCCAACCTACACATATAAACTGCATTCCAGTCTTCACCCCAAGGGCACCATAAACTGGAATGTGGTGGCTGCCCTGAGGGGCAGCTGCCCTGAGGGGCAAGAGAAGTGTAATGGACAAGTATCAGGAGCCTATACGAAGGAGCTTTCTTTGCCAGCAAAGGTGCCTTCCTCCAGCATGATCATGTCACATAGGCAGTGCTCTGCATAAGTTGTGGATGATTGTCGGTGGCAAAACTGGAGGATATTGATAACAGGGAGATTCCTTAGGGCTCGCCAGAAGGTATTGAAAGCTCACACCTTGTGAGCTCTAACCGACTCCTGCTTCAGGGCTGAAAGCCTGTCCAAAGTGTTGTCATAGGCCGTCAGCATGGTCTGCTTCATCCATGATGAGATCACGTTTTGGCAGACTTCTTCCTTTTGGGACTTAGCCAGGGGCAAAAGGAGGGCATACCCTCCAACCCTTGGCACCATCCCTGTGGGAGAGATACCAATTCAGTGCCTTCAGGGGGTGCAAGGTTCTTTCATCAGTGGGTAGAATGTATGCATGGTGCAAATGGTAAGACCCCGTAAGGCCATAATAGATCTTGAGGGAATGAGTTCTTTGCAAGTGAGGTCTCAGGGTCAGCTGGGAGTGGTCAGGCGACCATTAGACTCAGTCATGCACCAGAGCATAGTTGTCACTTCTTCTAGCCCCAAAAGCAAGTATTAAGAGAAAACATTTTTTCCATGTGCAGTACTTGAGGTCTATCCTGCAGGGGTCATCTAGGTATGCAAAATGTCTACTCTGCTGCATGACTAAGACCAGTGGGAGGTCCACTCTGTGGTAGTACCTGCCTGTCAGCCGGTCTCTCTGCACAGAAGGAGGCTATGAGTCCCGACAGATAAGGACCTCTGCCTATGCAAATGTCAAGGACATTCCCAAGGAATGAGGAGATGGCGATTTGAAACCCTTCTATGGTTCATGACCTCTTACTTGAGGACATTATACTAGTACAGCAGGAAGTCGGCAATACATGGAAACCATTGATGCATTCTCCAATTGGTGCACTACTCTGAAATAACCTTTGATAGAGCTGAGTATACTTTTGGATAAGAGTCTTGAAACCCCCCTCAGGTAATTCTATCTGTGACAGATTCGGAAAAACCTCTGTGGAAGATGTGCTGTGCAACAACAGTCAAGCATGGAGTTATAGCACTTGGGGTTCCTGTGAAACACACCATAGCTGCACCAAAAGCTTTGGCCATGTTGGTAGACATAGCAGTGGCTTGACACTTAATTCCAGAAGGCCCAGGAACCAATGTCTCCTCAACCACCAGGGGATGGCTAAGATCAGATTCCAATCCTCGGACCAAACCTTTGGCAGGACCCTCAGGAGGATCTGCAGGGGCAGAAATGCACAAGCACAAAGGTTCATCCAGTCCATGGCTAAAGGATCCTCAGCTAGGGTCTGGGGATCCAGGACACCCAGCACATAAACCAAAAGTTTTGTGTTTGTAATTGTCATGAAAAAAATCATGTGTGGGGTACCCCACCTGGCCCACATGGCCTGAATGACCTGCACGTGGAGTGACCACTCTGTTCCTACTGGCTGACTTCTTTTTGAAAGTTGGTCAGCCAGGATATTTTCTACTCCTGGAACATGCCTCACGTGTGTGTGGATGTTTGGAGCACCATGGGTGATGCATCTGGAAAGAATTAAGTGTCAGCTCGATCATTTTTGGGAGCACTTCCCATCCTGCTGGTTGAGGTAGATGATCTTGGTCCTGTTTATTACACATAAGGAGAATGTGTTTGTGCTCCACTGGGTCCTGGAAGTGGAGGAGTGATAAGTGAGTCACCTCCAGTTCCAACCAGTTTATGTGGTGAGTTGTGGCTTGTGTCTCCATGTGGGCTCCCCAACCAGACCAAGATTAGTCCATGTTCATGGTGAGTTGCACCTGAAACTGCTTCAATGTCTGGCCAGACATGACATTCTCCCACTTGGTCCAGCACATGAAGTACTGGTGGTCCTCTGGGAGTAATGATACCTGTGTTTTCATATCCCTGGTCCTTCAACCATCTGCCCCTCAGAGTGGGCTGGAAGGGACGATCATGTAGGCAGCCCAGGGGGACCTGGGAGTCCATTAGGGTCAGGGAGCCCATCAGGGTTTGCCACTGCCAGGCCATGCAAACCTCAAGATTCAAAATGGGGCCTTAGCCTTTGCAAAGTTCTAGAAAGGTTTGTGGGTGGCACAGCAAATCCAGGTGCTGTAGTAACCATATCAGTCATGTTTCCAGGTTACATGAATGCATACTGCGTTCTGGTGAAAGTGCACAGCTACCACCTATGCAAACCAAGTGAACACCAAAGGTGCCTTGGCAAGGCCAAAAGGAAGCACCCTGAACTGGTCAACTAGGCTCGAGAATACCAACCACATATACTTCTGTGAAGTCTCCATGATTGCCACATGGAAAAATGCACCCTTGAGGTCCAAAGACTTTGTCCACTCCTGGGGCTGCATGGCCACTGCTACTGACCGTGTGCTGTCCACCCCGAAGAATGGAATCTCCGAGTCCTCTTTCAGCAATGAGAGGTCTATAACCTGACCCCAATCTCTATCCCCCTTAAGAACTAGGAAGAGTAAGTTTTACAACCCAGGCAACCCGGGATCCTCCACCCATTCTATGGCCTTTATGCTCCTTAGTTTTAACACCATCCCTTGAAACGCCAAAGGTGTGGGCTCTTTTGTGGGGTGTGTAAACCACTTAGAACCACTTGAGCAACCACAGCTTAGCCAGTCACTGGGCTCTGAATGAGAGCTTTGACCTTTTCAAAGCGCTGAGTTGGTACTGCAGTAGTATCCATGGGAGCTGAAGTGGGTTCCAACAATGTCAAAGATGATACAGGGCTCAAGCAGAGCAACATTGGCATCGGTGCCGGTTGGAAGTGTGTAACCTGGGTGTACTGACAGCAGAATCTATAAGCAAAAGCTCCTTATTCTCAATGCCGATGCCTGACAACTTGTCACCCGGCATTGCATTCAGTGGCCCCAAAGCCTGGTTGAACAACTGTTTGTCCTAGGCATATGGGGTGGCCACTTGTGACAAAAGTGCCTTTGTAACCATGCCTTGTGTTGGGGGAGTGACAGGACCCACTGCAGTCACCAACCTGGGTCTGCTGACCAGAGGGCACATGCTGGAGTAGCAAGAACTCCTGAGCCTGCGGCCTGACTGAGAGACAGCTCAGAACATATGGAGCAAGCTGCTCATCTGAAATGACTGACTCTAACATGGTGGGAGTTCCAGTACAATTGGATGAAGACAAAGTCTCTGGCTGCAACTGCTGCTCCTCATAGAGCTCATGTTTCACTTGCCTTTCCAAGGAGGGAGGCAGGGTACCCAACTTGAAGGAAGGGCACAATAGGATTGCAAGCTGCTCGGGCCAGGTTAAGCCCACAGGGAGAGCAGCCAGCACTGCTGGCACAGGAGTTAGAGGCCCCAGAGCTGGCTCTTGGGTTGCAGTAGGGGCCACAACTGCAGGAGCTAAAGGGCCGTTTAGATCACTACAGCTACACACTACCACAGATGTAGGTACTGTTTCTGGTCCTCCAAGATTCCCAGTCATTTGACTTGAAGTCTTCCACAATGGAGCTCAAGAAATCAGTCCGTGTATCTGTGCTCCAGGATACCCAGAAATTTGCCCCGAGGTTTTACAGTAGCGACTGAAAGTAACTTAACCAAAATTTGCGCGCACTCGCAAATTGCTCGCACTTTGCTCACACTTTGCTCGGGCTCGCACCCCCGGGTTGCTCGCAGTTCTTTTCTGATCTCCCCGCACCCTTGCTCGCAAGCACCTTAAGCTCACCCGGGAGTTCCATGCACTCGCGGGTACTGACAAACCCGCGGGCACACTGGAAAGACCAGCAGGACAAGCCTTTTATATACATACTATATTTCAGTCTTTAAACTTATTCATTATCTAACTGGAAATGTACCCCCCTCCCCCCCCAAAAAAAAATGATAGTTGCTAGTATCCGTCTATAGATACCCACATGTAGATATAGGCTCCTTTGAGTATGTCTTTTTTCGTTTGCCACATAATTATTATTTCTACACATATGTTAGGGCAGCATGTGACTCCCGGGGAAGTAAACGTCACACTCAAGTCGATTTTATTTTGCTGTACATTCGAGAGAATAACTATTGGTTTAAACATATTTTATTGACACAATTGGCCGACAGGCTCACCAGCCTATATGAGGGCCTCTTGTACAAAGAAGACAAGACTACATAGATATTCTAAACACCAATTCACAGATAGGTCACGCACATATAACTATTGAATGTGAATGGAGTAATTTACATGTTAATTGTTGAAAGAAATACACTGCTAATAATTGATTTGACTCATGTGTGTTTATTTCGGAAAGGAGCTAAATTTGAGAACAATGTAGGAACCACGATGCAGACGTTTCCTAGCTACAAGATGCCCCGCGTATTGTGCTCTGTTATCACCAGGTCCATTGGTCTATGAAAAACTGTAAATATTCCATGTACTTGTGAATAAAATCAGACCAGATTGTTCTAACGTTAGATCTACAAGTGATCGATTCGCATTCAGTAGAGATAAGCTGGGCTAGCTGGGATGTATCAACGCCTTCAAAAGTTGAAGCCAAACCGGGAAATAAGACTGCAATCGCTACAGATTTTGACCATGTTCTTATAAATTTACATTAAAATTCAAAAAAAGTTTTTACAATATTTTAGCCAAATTAAACAAACACTAGCATTTGGCTTAAGGCACCAGTGATTCCTGGCTGGTAAATTCGATAACGAGACAAGCCCCCCCCCCCCTCCCAGACGTTGGGATAAAGTTGAAGAATGTGGATTTCTGGGATTTTTTGGACCCCATGGTTGCATGTATCCAGTCTCTAATGCTGCATACATGTTCATGTAAATGTGAGTTTTTGTTTTTGCACTGTTGGCATTCATAAGAACCGATGAATATTTTTTTCACCAGACCTCATTACCATTCCCCCCCCCCAAAAAAACCTTATGGAACCACCCCACCCCCGTCTACCAATTAGCCCCAGACTCCATTGTTATTGGGCGCTGGTCAGTGTGGTCAGCAGAATTTCATTACCCAGGGGCTGTGGGCACGCATGGAGCATTGGGGGCAGCATCACTTTGGTCCGCCAGGTTGCATCTCGACAATAACCATGAAGCGGGCATCGCAAAATAGCAGTGCGTATGGCAGTCATGAAGTACTCGACATAAGGAAATTAGCTCAATTAGACGACAATCAAGTCGTGTACTGCACTGGACTTACTGATTGATTGATTGATTCATACATTCATATTTCTTTATTTAATGGGGGCGGGGGAGGGGGGTTGTAACCACCAGACATGTTGTATCATCTCAAGAGGGTGGAAAGGGGGTTTCCCGTACTGGGGCTTTTTATTTACCGTACTGGAAGCCCTCTTATTTTACGTACTTCGTACTATCCAAAATTTGGAAAGATTTTTATTTTCCGTACTACGTACTCTACAAAAATGATTACCTGTACCAGCGTACTGACCCCCCCCCCTTACCCCCCTCCTCTCAAGTGTCAATTAACTGCGCAGAAACAAACTTTGTTTCCATGAGCAGACCACTTTTCCTTTTATTTTTTTTTTTTTGGAGCGTGGAGTGCCACAGGAGCAATCGGCTAACACAGCAAGATGAACACTATGTCACGCCACGGAGCCCAGAATGGGAAGCAGAGAGAACTTTGAAATTGGCAAAACTTGTTGCATCTGTACTTATTACGTTCCTTTGTTTCAAAGTCCACGTTCAAACTGACATAAAAGACACTTGTTTTGACAAAATCAATATAATCCTAGTTTATAAACATATTATTTTTCAACACCTCCTTCACATGGAGATTTTGCGTCACCCGTACAGATTGGGCTTGACTTCAAGGAAATGGGTTTTGTTTATTACTTACCTATAATACTTATTCAAATATAAATATTTAGCTCATGAAAATATTGACTTGCTTCTTTCAATTTCAACAGGACAAGTTAAAAAAAGTATATAACTACAAGTACAATGACATTTTCAGTTTCATGTACATCACAAGGAAGATCGCAACAATTTACTTTTGTAACGATATGCACGACTTCACATAACCGCGGCATAAACCAGATACACATAGTAGCCAAATTACCTTTTTTCTTAGTACTTTAAAAGCTTTGATTGTCTTCATGATTGACCATGGATGGTACATGCATGGCAATTCAGACATTAATTTGATTGTTTTTAAAAATTGATCACCACCTGATTGTAAAAGATATAATAATCGGGAGGATCTCCATTAAAAAATTGGACACAGGGCAGTTTTATAAAGGTAGATAATTACTTATTGCATTGAAACCTCATTATAACGACACTCAGATATCCGACATATTCTGACTCCGGGAAATGTTCCTGAGGGTTATGGACAAACCAACTGATCAAAAACAATTTCGCGGATGTTTTTAATTTGAGACCCTATCAGGTAATTACGCGGAGATTACTTGGAAAAAACACCCCTAAATTCTTAATTTCCCCACCGCGAAGTTGCTCTAAATTGACCCCCTTTCTCCCAACTTAACTGGAACGATCATGCGTACCCGTAGTATCCCCGAGTTAGGGGGCAGGGCGGCATCGTTGTTGAGCAAGATTGTTGGCGCTCTGCTCATGGAGGTATTACCGTTAATTTAATACTTTCATGCTCTACTGTCACGCGGAAAAAAACACTCTGGAGGGGCCACAGTCTATCTACAGAGGCAACAACAGATGCAAACTGAAAACAGCAGTTATTTTAAACTACATTGTATATCTCAAGATGTTGGTTTCTTCCTCATTGTTAATAGCAAGGGATAGGCAATTCCACTGTGATGCTCGACCAGAACGAGTCACATTCAAGGATGCCTGCCTGCGAAGTTATTCAGCCGGCGAAGTACCTGCATTACAGTGTCAATGTTAAAGCCTGTCATTAATGTGTCAGGAAGTACAAGGAGGGGTTTGCTTAGTTTTTCCTTTAAAATGACTCTTTTACTTTTGGGCCATTACTATTGCCAAACATTAGTTGGGGTATTTCTATAGCAGACGGTGACCGAGTTTGCCTCCTTAGCTGACTCATGCCATTTTTATCTGCCACTGGACCCAGTCACCAGTCCAAGGCGCTTGGTCTTCCAAGTAGGTTTTCTGTGAAGCAGGCTTTCTACCTCCAGGAAAATTTATCTATACATAAACATCAGCACATAAAAAAGTCTGCTTCTCAGGCAACCAAGTAGGCAGTGATTGTGCAAACTTGAAAGAGCCGACAGTGCCTTATCAAGGTTTCATGCATTTAGCACACCTTGGGCACCGATCCGTGAAGATAAAGCTGCAGCATCAACACAGTCTCGGCGCCGACCTGCTTATATATGTAGATAGGAACGGTGTCCTAATGTAATCAAAGATCTGAAGTGGCAGAATTTCATTTACATGCAAGTAGTGGATCTAGAATGCAATAGGTTTATTCTACTTTACCTAAAATTGTATCACCTTAAACTTGACAGACTTGAAATTAACATTAAACAAATTCTTTTCCCCGCTCATCGTTATCCTTGCATTTTTCAAACTTCAGTACTTTTTATAACTAGCGTGACAGGAACTATCCGATGTTGCCTCCCAAATTATATTTTCTCCCCCTAGGGTAACACAGAGCTTGATCTGCTTCAAACAATTTTTATAACAGTTCAGTACTATATCGCTGAAACTAGACAGTTTTTATTCTGATCCTTCCAGTTCCTAATTAAGCCTACCCACCCCCGGTGGGGGTCGGGAGTGTAATCAAATGTAAATTGGATAGGTGGTGATGTAATTTAACTATTTTCTCCCATTTTTCTGGTCATTAGTCGACACTATGTCATTATTTTGTTCTCAAGTTATTTACTGACTGATTATCTAACAATTAGTGTTGATATATTCACTAGTGTAGCATACGCTTACGTAATTTTGTGATGTCCCTTGCATGTTGTACATATTCTGTTTTGTAGCTCCCTGTCTGGAGAACCCATTGTATTAGTCAACTTTTTGTACTGTGGGGCTATCCAGAATGAACAAAAAGGTTTAAATCAAACGAAATAAAAAAAGAAAGAAGGATGCTATTTTCACCGTACGATGAGAATATCGTTTGGTCTATTTTCACCATGCGGTGAAAATAGCGTTTGGAAGGAGTTTTGTCTATTTTCACCGTACGGTGAGGATAGGGTTTTGTCTATTTTCACCGTATGGCGGTGATAGTACAGTTTTTTTATATTTTCACGGTGAGGATAGAGGTGGCTCTATTTTCACCATCTGGAATTGAAATTCAGAGCCTTTACGCAAATTTATGGTTATGGCTTGTTGCATAGAACTGAGGCAAATTAAGATTGGAGAAATGCTTACTTTAGGGAGATAGCTAGCTTTATAGTATAGTCAATAGGAAACGGGACCAATGCAAAGTGCCCACTTACGGAGGGTTTACTGTAAAGCAATTACCTTGGCACCGTGACAGCATTAAATGCTTGGCTTTTTACCATCTCAAATTAATGTATAGGAATTTACTCTACCCACCCATGAGTCTTTCATTTTCGTTGCTTCGTGGATTCTTTTTTAATGCGATCTTTAACTATAGTCATAACAAGATAGATCTATAAGTTACCCTTAAGTTCCGTTACTTCCATCTGTGACAATATTAAAAAAGTTCCTACTTTGCCTTGTTACCTAAATTTTTGCCTTTTCACATAAAAATACAGTGTTGGCTCTATAAAAACTATTAGATAATAAAAGCTGAAACAACACCTCAGTAGATCTCATTATAAACCATGCTCAACTTGGATGTTAGACCTTTTTATTATTTCAGCAAATGTTTGTTCCAATTCTCTTTGTGTGCAATATCATGACACAATGCTTTTCCAAAATATTCTTCCCTGGTTGACTTCTTTTCATCGCCTTACGTTAGAAATAGAGCAGCACCTATTCTCCCCATTAGATGAATATATATATATATATATATATATATATATATATATATATATATATATATATATATATATATATATATACCAAATTTTATCATCACCGTACGGTGAAAATAGACAAAACACTATTCTCACCGTACGGTGAAAATAGTCACTCCGAAAAAGAAAACCTTGCCCCCACGCTGTTACCTGCTGAGTGACTTAAAAATTTTGCTACATCATATTTTTCAGGACAAGAAACAAACACCATCGAAAATTTGGGTACGGATTCAGTCTAACCATGGACCTAGTCCATGGTCTAACACTTGCCACTGAACTAGTCAATAGTAAATCGGGGGTGAAATTATGGCTAACAGTCTTTTACATACATCAGAAAATTAGAAAGGGGCTAGTTCCGTGCCTGCTTAGCCTCTCGTGCCATCTTTCTATCTGGCTTGTTTGGATCTACTAAGGCCTGCTAAGCAGACAAGCCAACAAAGCTCCAAGAACACGAAACTTTCGCTGACATTGGTATTAAGATATGCTCTGAGAAACCGGTCAGAATATTTATATATCTCTGTAATATAATGTTGGAGAAATGCCTTGCGCTCCCATAGGACGACAGTGGTTGACATTTGTCAGGCAGGGAAGGAACACCCGAGCTGCTGGGTGCAATGGTGGCTTCACGGTGGCAGTGTGTGTATGCCGCCACAGTGCTTCGGCCGTACCCAGTGGTATGCATTCGTGCATCATGTGTCGCCTGACCCCCGGCGGGCCATGCCGTGGAACATCGGGAGCGGGAGATTATGGTCGAGCCAGTATCTCCCTTTCAGTCACCACTTATGGTCATCGCATATGGGTGTGTAAACATGTGCGTAAGCTTCTTTGCATGTATCTGTGTACACGTATTGTTCAATTGTTGTATCAAGTCTATATTAGTATTTGTAGTCAAATTTATATCATGCACGGTCATCTCATAGTCAGATTATCATGATTTGTATTGTCCTGTGAGTCTTGTATATATTATTGCACGTCTCCGTCTCTGGAGAACCCCTAAATTAGACAATTTTCGTACTATTGGCCTACCCAGTATAAATAAATACGTTTAAACTAACACTAAAATCAAGGAGGGTAGGAGGCTACCCTCCTTGTTAAAATATACCTCCTGGGGATACACATGCAAGTATGTGTACGTTAGTGTGTGTGTGTGTGTGTGTGTGTGTGTGACAGTGTAGGTTTGTAACACCCTACGATTGGGGACACATTTCTGTTCTTTCCAAACTAACTGGGGCTATTTTTCAACCGAGGACTTCCCCACTTCTCTACTATTCTGCATATCTGTGTACACAGATATGCAGAATAGTAGAGAGCAAATCAAAATTGTGACTGTATGTCTAATAGTAAATATTCTAATTTTGTTGATGCACACCACAAACATGTATTTACAGGTAACTTGGATATAATACAAAATTCAGGTTTAAAAGAAATAATGAAAAAAGGTACAAAATTTCGGATATGTCCCAAGTTGAATATTGACAGTATTTTTCAGGATACATGTGATGCACTCGACTCCTACTGTATGAAATGGGCAAAGAAAGAAAAAATGGAATTTCAGAAATTTGAAGGATGGTTATCAAACTTGAAAAGAGTCTTTAGAAATAGAATTTATCGTTACAAATCCCACATTAAGAATTTCAATACGGTTAATCTAAAACAGCCTAAAGTTTCTAAAGCAGTCAAAGAACTACAAATTAGATTTGTAGTCACTAACATAGATAAGGCAGGTAACAATTTTGGGATCATCTGCAAAAAATATTATCTGGATGTTTTGAAAAAGGAACTTGGTATAAACAATATTTCAGACATAAGAGGAAATGACGTTTATAAATTACACAAACAATCCATTGATAATTTGATTGATGCACATAAAGATGAGATGAAAAGCAATTTTAATATCAAAATTTCTGAAGAGGACTCCTCTATTCCACTTTTGTTCTGGATACCCAAATTACATTGTTCAAATGTTTGATAGTTATCTCAGTAATCGACACCAAAGGGTTGTCATTCATGGTCAAAGTTCTTCGTGGTTACCTATCGAGGCAGGCGTGCCCCAGGGCTCTATACTCGGGCCCCTCCTATTCTTAATTTATATTAACGATATTGTTGATAATATTACGTGTGACATCAGGCTCTTCGCCGATGACACTAGCATTCTCGAAATAATTTATGATCGTGAAGTCTCTGGGACTCGCATTAATACTGACCTCGGCCATCTCTCTATGTGGGGTCGGATCTGGCGCACGACATTTAGTGCCATTAAATCACTTTCGGTCCTGTTCTCATGCAAACGAGACAAAGTAACTCACCCCACCTTGTATCTTGGTGAGACACCCATCCCGGAGGCTACTCACCACACTCACTTAGGTATCACTCTCTCGCATGATTTAAAATGGCACTCACATATTAATCGCATTGTCACTGCAGCGAGTAAACGTCTATCTGTTCTAAAACGGCTTAAGTTCAAACTTTCCAGAAAAACCTTATCAAAATTGTATCTGACCATGGTTCGACCCATCCTAGAATACGGTTGTGTCCTTTTTGACAACTGCACACAAGAGTTATCTGATCTCCTAGAAGGAATACAGTATGAAGCTGCTAGAATATGTACGGGTGCTATGAAATTTTCGTCACGTGATAGACTATTGGCTGAAATTGGCTGGGAACCGCTTCACACCCGCAGACAATTTTTCAAATTAGTGTTCTTCTACAAAATGTTCAATAAGCTTACCCCCCCTTACCTATATGAATTAATCCCGAATTACGACTTACCCCCGACCGGCCGCCTCCTCCGCAGGCCCCCCCAACAAAGGCAAATTAAGTGCAGGACTGATCGTTACTTTAGTTCGTTTCTACCATCCGCCATTCGCCTTTGGAACGACTTACCTGATGATGTCAAGCTTTCCCAAACACTTTCAATCTTCAAAGTAAAACTTGCCAAAGTTCTGTTCTTTCGCCATGAAATTCCAAATTACTTCGTGTTTGGTGATCGCTTTGCAAATATAACTCACACCCAGCTTCGCCTAGGGAGGTCTATACTTAATTCCCACTTATATGAAGTTAATATCCTGCCCTCTTCTGCCTGTTCATGCAACGACCTAAATGAAGACACGCGTCATTTTTTCCTGTTTTGCCCACTTTTTGAACAACCTAGACTTACACTCCTGAGGTCTGTTGCAAATGTGCTTGCTCCTGGTGTACATCCTAACTTATTAGTAAATCATGTCGGCGATAGACTTCTAGAAATTATGCTGTCTGGTAGTACCAGCCTTTCGGATGTGTTAAATATTGAAATTTTCTCAGCTGTTCAATTGTACATTACCCAGACCAGACGGTTCATTAACTGATAATTGGTACCTTCTGTTATACCTGATTGTATTCCAACTTGCAAACTGATTTGTACCGTCCTGTGTGTCTTGTATATTTATTGTGTGTTCTGTATGTCTGGAGAACCCCTCGATTAGTTATTTGTAATAGCTACTGGGTAATCCAGTTCCATTCTTGGAAATAAATACGTTTACATACATTACATAAAAACCCCTTTAAATCTAGATTCATAGCTGGTGCTTCAAAATGTACTACAAAGCAATTATCAAAAGAAGTAACATTGTGTTTGACTGCAATTAGGAATCATTTTCGTAAATACTGTAATGCAATTTCTAGAAACTGTGAAATAAATTGTTTTTGGAGTATTAACAATTCTTCCGAGTTTGTATCTAAAATCAAAGATGTAAAGGCAAAAAATATCAAATGTTTTGATTTTTCTACACTGTACACAAATCTACCCATAGATGAAGTCAAAAGTTCACTTTCAGAATTAATTAGCAAAATGTTTAAACATAATGGTAAACCATACATAAATATTAATTCATATACAAAGAAAGCATACTGGTCACACAATAAATATTCAAAAAGTAACATTAAATCTTACACTGTTGAAACTTTGATAGATGCTATAAAATTTCTCTTGGATAATACTTTTGTTCAATGCGGACCACTGGTTTTTCAACAAATAAAAGGCATTCCAATGGGTAGCAACTGCTCCCCTTTACTGGCAGATTTATATTTAACCTGGCTTGAATTTAAGTATATGAATAAATTGATGAAAAAGGACTTTCAAATGGCTACATAATTATCAAGCAACGCAAGATATATTGATGACATTGCTTGTGTAAATGTACAAAATTTCAATGAAATTGCTAAAGAAATTTACCCAAAAGATATCCCTTTGGAGGGTAACAATTCAGATGGTTTCAGAGATGTATTTTTGGACTTGGATATTCAGGTCACTAATGACAAGTTTTGTATTAAAGTCTATCACAAAATAGATGAGTTTAACTTTGAAGTAGTTAATTATCCTTTCCCGGACAGTAATATTTCCGATACTATTGGATATAATACATTTTTGTCACAAATTTTGAGATTTGGTCGTATTTGTTCTAAATTTCAGGACTTTGCATCAAGAACCAAATTTATTTACAATAAACTTGAGTCAAGAGGATTCAAAGGTGTACTTTTGATCAAATATTTCTACAAATTTTGCTGTAAATATCCCGAGATGGTTAGAAAGTTTGGCTTCAATAATTTTAGAGATTTTAGACTTGCTTGTTTTGCTACTTAATTTCATCTTTTGACACCATTATGTTTAAACGTTCACCTTTCGGACATTTTAGACTAGCTTGTTTTCTGTTAGGTAAACCCCCAGGGGCTACAGGTAGCAAGAAGCGGCCTACGACAGTTACAAGCTTGCCTAATTGTACTTGATATCTGGTTAATATTTTCATTGCATTCTTTTGACATAAATACAAAAGACTTCCATTCTTTTCTGACTTGCCCTATAATTCTACTGTTAACATCCAAAGATTATTAGAAAGTCTGGCTGCAATAATCTACAGTTTTTAGACTTGTCTGCTTTGCTACTTAACTTTATCTTTTGGCATCTTTCTGTTTTAATATTCACTATCAGACATTTTAGGCTTACATGTTTTCTGTTAGGTAAACCCCCAGGGGCTACAGGTAGCAAGAAGCGGCCTACGACAGTTGCATGTTTGCCTAATTGTACTTAAAATCCTGTTAAGAAAAATTGTTTTGATAGCATGTTTTTGGCATAAATGCTAATGACTTCCATTCTTTTCTGACATGCCTAAATGCACATTTACTCACTATTAAAAATTACTCAAAATTGACAGTATTTTCTCAAGTGTCACAAACCTGACACATTGACTCAGGGTTGGCAGTTAAATAGAGCTTAATTGTTTGAGGAGTAGGTGTCATCATGGAGTTTGTTTTACATCTCTGGTACAGGATGTACATTGTTGCAGTCCTTGTTAGGATTTTCCTTGGTTTGTACAGGTGGTCTAGCTGCAACTGTTTATTTTACAATCACTGGGACTGAATATAATGCCCCAGCTTGTTTCCACTTCAGTTAAACATTGGCGGATGGTTTAACTAGGAAAAGCTGTCCAGCTAGAAAGGGTACATTTTGGTTCAGGGGTAAGTCAAATTGTTCTTATCTGAACCTGTACTATGAAAATTTGGTAATTATGGTTTGTTTGACAGGTATTCTTCTTTGATATGAAGCTCTGCTTTTACAAGCAAAACTTCACATATTTAGCTAATTCATCAATTGCCACGTTCATATTTATTCATTATTATGTGGGTTGTCTTTGCTGAATATTTAGCTTAGGCAAGGAGCCGCTACTCAGAGAGACGTGTACGGGTAAAAGGCTCCGAAACATGTTGAGTAGTTACCCGCTGAAGACCCTTTAATTTATTTGGGCTGATACAGCCTATGTCAAAATTTTACAGAGGAACGTGTGCAATATAGACAATAGTAATTCCATAAACATACAGGTTAGACAGGGACAGGTTAGCTTATGGAGAGTAAAGAGTTCGAACTGCGGAATAGGATATTGACCACTAGGAAGTGGTTCTGGGCAAAAAGACACAAATACAAATATGAAAGAAGTCACACATATCTGTTATTTAAACACCATGTTAAAATGGCCCCACTTGGATAATGAGGATTGCCCCTGTTGTGCGGAAAAGAACATTGGTTTGTGTCTTTGGTTGGACAGTAAAGAGCGGAAGTCCCCAGTTAAAAGTGTGTGTCCCCACTTGATGATGTTCCCAGTTATGTTTTATGAGGTGAAAAACGATGTATCCCCACTGGTGACACGCTACAAGTGTGTGTGTGTGTGATGCGATACGATAAGTTTATTGTGTATAGACCCCGGGCCGATACAACAAAAAAAGGAAGAAAAACAAGAAAAAAAAAATAAATAAATAAACAAGAGGAAAAAAGGCACAGCACATGCTCCGTCAAGATTTTGCAATGTTACTTTTTTATGCCCTTCATTGACTGTGGTCAACATTGCTCCTGAATATATAGTCTTGTAAAATAAATGTATAAAGTGTTAATACTTGTGTGTCATTTATAAAACAGGACGTGTCAACATATTAAATAGCAACTAAATAATGTAATCAGTCGGAAAATTCAGAGCTGTATACTCGGATTACATAACAGTAATGTGTGTGTGTGTGTGTGTGTGTGTGTGTGTGTGTGTGTGTGTGAGACATCTGCTGCTCATACTTTTCTGAGTTTAAGAGAGAAGCAAATGTTGGCTTCAATGAAATGAAAAAAAATGAAAAAGTGAGTAACGATCCTCATCATACTCATTATATCTCCCTAACGAGAGAAATATTACTGTACATGTACATGTACGTACAAATTGTATAATATGCAGGTATATAGATGTTGTCAACTTCATCTTGGCGCAGCTGGCCTCGCGGGCCAAACGGACATGCAATGATGCTCGGGGGCAACCCATGCCCGCACCCGCACCCGCCCGCTCGGGCACCCGCATTAACACACGGACTCAATCTGTAATTAACCCGCGGGTTGCTTGGGGGCAATTGCTGGCCGTGCTCGCAAATTGCTCGCGGTGTGCTCGCGTGCAGAGGTTAAGTTACTTTCAGTCGCTACTGTAGATCCAGGAGCTTGGGGCACTGGCCAGGGTTTCACTGCTATGGGATACCCAGACATTCCACCCAAGGTCACAGACCCTGGAGCTAGGACAATAATCTGGGGTTCTGGGATGCCCCAACTGGAAACTGTAGATACCGGTCATGGCATCATCGGGGCTGCCATGGGTTTCGAGTGCATGGACTCAGCGGTGCAGGCTGGAAGATCAGGCAGTGCTTTACTTGCCTTCTTGGATGGGGATCTAAAATAGGCAGCATAGATAGGGGAACAGTCCCAGCATCAAATTCATTTGAAACTCTTGGTTAGCCATCGCCTGCAGGACTGTCGATTGTCTAGGATCAGCAGCCAAAAAACCTCCGGTCATCACCTTAGGTGGCAACAAGCACTTGGGACACTCATGAGCGGATCCTTTGTGGCCCAACTTTCAACTATGCTGTTGGCTTCTCCATATTCTGCGGGGTTACAGGGGAAGCAGCAGCAACCACCTGAGCCTACATGAGAGTCACATGGGTTCACATGCAGGCATGTTGCATGCCTTGCCCTCTCACTATTACTTCAGGACTGCACATAGAGCAGCCACTTGTTGTCTCACTACTCAGCACAAAACCTGCACATATTATCATGAGAATACACCTGCTTAAGCTGTTTGTGACAA